>VWZL01004328.1:163580-205580 GCA_013396915.1 Stercorarius parasiticus | reverse complement strand
GGTTGCATGCACGTACAGACAGAACATTTTGATTTAAAAAAATGATGCAGCGCTAATTCTTGTCCCATTTCCACTAACGCAAATCAAGAGGAATTCCATTTGACTAAGCTCACCTACACTAACGGAGAAAAGGCACAAATTAAGTCAGAATCACAATCACGGTTCCCAAAAGACCTGTATAAAATACAGCACGCCTGAAATTGTTTTACATCAGTTTTATCAATACGATTTTATTACCAGCAGTGAAATAGCTCATCACTTACAGCATGAAAAATAAGATCAAAATTAGGCTGGATATATTTCCGAACAGCAAACCCTTGTAAGCTCAAGTCAGATCCTGAATGGAGAAAGAGAAGAACGAAACAATACCAATTTTCTCACTGCCACACCAGAAATGGTGTTTAGACCTGTACACTACTGAACGTTACTGTTGCTTTTTTCAAAATTAAGTTCTGGATCAAAAATGAATTTGCTAGTGTATGTTTTCTGTGTCGTACATACATACTTATTAACACACACCAAAAAAAAGCAGCGTAATAGATGTTCACCGTGAACAGAAATCTGCTCTGGCATCAACAGAGTTATTTCCAGTTAAAGTAGGTCCGAGACACATGTTTGAATCCCAGTATAACATGCTTGCGTGTATATAAAGAATAACTTCAGGGGAAAAAAATAGTAATACAGCTTCTCATTGACTAGAAAGTTACCGTTTCAGCTCTCAGAAAACCATTTGCAAATTTTACAATAGCTTGAGGACTCTTGCAAAACCCAAAATAGATACAAAGCTTTATCCATTGCTGGTATGCAAAGCACGAGAAACAGGCCAGGAAGAGACTGGTAAAGTCAAGCAAAAGAAGAGCACAGGCTGAATGTCAGGGGAAAAAAAACCCACTCAAAGCTAAGAAGATAAAATAATGGAATAATTCTGCAGGAAGATAGTATTTCCTGGGACATTAAAACTGTCTGTTGGAAATAAAAAGGGCTACTGGGAAGACATTCTTTCTCAAAGCAAAAACTTGACATTAATGTTGCAAAAGAAGGACAAAGCAAGATTTATGAACTGTTGTGTTCAGGCTTCTACTGAAAGTTTAAAACACCTAGGACAGAATACTCTGTTCTTACAGTCACACGAGTGCTTTAAGGGCTATTCTGCATGCACGTGGTGGTGTTACCTTAGCGCAGACCACAGAAGACAAAAAAAAAGCAACAACCTGAATAAGCCAAGAATGCAAAACGGAGAGAATATCCTTCATCTTTATCCATCTGCCGTACCCTGCTCCCACACAACAGGTACTCAACTTGGGCAAAACAGGTGTGCAAAGCATCTCCTATGCAAAAAATATTTGCAGAACACGAAACCAAGCTACAGAACCATAACCTCAACATCCACAGATCACCTTAAGTTTAAAGCAACCTTTGTTGACAATACAGTGCCAAATGCCTACACGATCTTATCAGACTTTCCTTTACCCTCTTAAACTCATGCAGTGTTGTTTTTTTTTTTAAAACACAGCATATTGCAGAGATGAGGGATGCAGATTTCCTCCTTTCCCCAAAACACATGCAAAAACACGTCCCCTCGCGTGGACGCACAGCGCAGGCTGCAACAGCCGACAGCGAAACAAGCTCCTACACGCAGGGACTAACAATGCCCCAAACTTCCAAACGGCACAGCATCTGGCAGGTTGCACGTGCTTACCTTGCTGAGACGGACTCGGGACGCTAGATTCATTCTCCCCCATTTCCAGCAAACGACAAACTGCCCCCGTAAGGAGCCAAGTCGTTTTATCAAGTTGACTCAGTCGCTGTGCAAGTCTTGACCTCCTGACTTCCGACTGTAGCGCGGTAACCGTATACCTGACTTTCTTCTGTGAATAATTAGTACCCTGCTTCCTGAGCTACCTGGGCTTGCCTGACCTGTTTCTCTATAAACTGACATCACATCCTTTGATCTCCTTCGATTACCATGTGCTTCGGGCAAGGCTGCTTTGTCTCCTCTTGGACTCTCCCCCCTTTCCTTTCGCTTTCATGCAGACAGCAATCTGAAGAACATTCCTCTTTCCAGCAGGTGTTTGAGTCAAAATGCCAACAGAGAGTTTGCAACTGATGTTAGAGATACTCTGAATTTGCATTTCATAGGAAAACTAAACAATAACTCTCAAGCCAACCTCTGTGGGAAGGGAACTCTGCAGCCCAAGCTCTCCACCAGGGAGCAGGACGATCGCCGCAGCCATGCCGCCCTTTGGCAAAAGCTTTGCAGAGAACCCAAAACCTAAACCCCAAACCCACCCTTCCCCTTTTTCACACACATTACCTCCAAGAAAACGCTTTACTTGAACACTGTCATTTTGAGATTGTTTTGACTGTGTAACAGAAAAGGCTTAGAAACAAAACAAAAGGTTATTTTTCTTCTCTTCCCCTCCTTCTCCAGCACAAAGACACAAACTATTAAGATAATCTTATCCAGACAGACTTCAGGTTGAGTTCTAAGAAAATATTTGCTCTTTCCTGCTGTGGAAATCAAATAACAGGTGTCTGATATATTTGTGATCAATTTGTTGAACAAGTACACCTGCCTGCCTACAAAGTTCGTTTTATTTTAACATTTACATTTGTAACTGCCAATGACAAAAATCAAAGACACAGCACTGTTTTATAGGAACAAATAACGACAAACTAAAAGAGCTCAGTCACAATGTTAACCTCCGTCTACATTACATTAAAAATGGTCTAATCGATAGCATTAGAAATTGTTTTAATCCACTAGAAAGGAAGTCTATTTTGAAAACTAAACTCTCCTGTCTTTTTCCTCCTTTTTTTTTTAAGTATAGAAACAAGTGTTTATTAGAACAGAAGAACAGAGCGGGGAAAAATTGAAGATAGTTTTTCAAGATAATTCAGGCTAGGTAAAATGTACCTTTTAAAGTAGAATTTCTGAAACAAGCTACGCTCTTTCAAACAGAAGTCTTATTAGGAATAAGAATATCCCCACAGACAGTTAACACTCCTCAAGTTAATCATCACATAGGCAGAAGTAAAAAAAAAAAAAATATTACATCCTTTAGTGACTCATTGTCAACTTTTTCTGCGTACACCAGGCACCTTCTCATCCACACACGCAACAAGCTTTTAGCCAAGCTAACACATCCGAGTTTTGCTCACGACGGCAAATCAGACATCCCAAACCTGAATCACCTGAAGAGGGAATTCCAAAAGAACTTCTCGCTTGGTTCACAAAAATGAAGGAGTTTACAAGAAAAACTTCATGCTTTACTCTTGCCTGATTATCAAATTAGTCAGGTTAAATCGACTGTTCCCCAGTCAGAAAAGGCTCTTCTTCACAAAAGTAAAGAGAAAAACAAAATGAACTTGTATGTTTGAAAAACGAGCCTTTCGTTATTTTATTTCAGTTAGTTTACATAAGCTTTTGCTAAATTTTTTCCCTATAATCCTCAATCTCAGCTCACAGCCCAAAATTTGCAGTCCGTGGTTCCTACACTTCACCAGGCTCATCCCTCCCAGAACCCCAATTTGCTGTCCGTGACCAGTTCAGAGTCAGCGCCGGGGGTGAGACTCCAGCAGACGCCTGGGGAATCTCCCCAGCTGCCCAGCAGACACCCAGCGACTTCCAGTTCCAATGCCGAACATCACCTCAAATAAATTTACTATGTTTCCACTGGAAAGTATGAAGGAGACATTCAACTGAAACATGGGTTTAGCGGATGGAGATCTTTTTCAGCTCGGTTCTAACGCAGCTTCCTCTACTTAAGGACAGAGACTAAATTAAGATATTTTTGTGTGCAGAGAAATGCATAACAAGAACTTTGCTGGCTTTGTGATTACTTCAAGAGTGGCAAACCTAAGTGGCTTTCCCTGAAAGTATCCAGTAGTACAGTTTATGACGTGAGCACGCAAGAGCAGATATTGAGACTTTATTCAAGGGTCTGACTATGCCTATTCCTGCTTTTCACACAGGTCCCAAATACAAGAGGAGATCTGCACCAGCTTCCTGAAGCTCAAAGCTGACTAACCTAACACAGGAGAAGGAAAAATATCTGGGGACTTGATCTCAGCTCTCAAACAAGACCACTACGGCAAGTGCACCCTTTACTATGAGTTTGATTTGGGAACCGATACCTTGGTTGGATGTATTCCTTCCTGGGGACAGTGGAGAAGCCCACACACAAACTCCTCCTTGACCATCAAACTTGGGAATGCAAAGATTTAGTGCTGAGTTTCTATATTCAAGCAAGCTTGAGTTGTTCTATATTTAAAAGATGTAATTAAGAAAAAGAAATTCATTTATTAATGAAGTTCTACAGAGCTAAGCAGAATATATTTGGTAATTAACTGATGAGACAGAAACATCTAAAGCATTTCTGCCCTCTCCAAACACAAACTGTCCATCTCTTGAAAGACACAAATCCTTAAACATCCTACATTATTATAACTTCTAAACATGGGAGACATCATAATGATTAGTTTTTGCCTTAAATACTGTATTCTGTGAGGTCCTCCCCCATATAGAGCGAGCTACTAATTCCAAAGAAAACAGAAGTCTATGGCAACAAAAACAACTATTCTTCTTAGCTGCTGAGTACCAACACTTTCCATAAAGAGTAAGATTCTGATTTGAGGCTTTTAGCACCTACCAAAGTATTTTGTAGTTTAAGTTCTAGCATTTTCTCACATCACCTTCCGTTAACTCTTAAATATTTTTAAGAATTCAAGAGATGAGAGCGATAGTACTGAAAATACTCCTGCCTTTGAAATGAAGCCCGCCAAGTGGGAATAGTGCGAAAAGGACTGAAACTCTAAGATTTTTCACACTCCCTCTTCCAACAATGACTGATGGTGAGAAATGGCTAGCTTGGGTTTATGTTCTCCTAAAACTGGTTGGTGTGCTCCCTTGCGTGCAATGATTTAAATGGAGAGGTCTGCAAAGGAGGAACTCTTAATTCATTCACTCTCTCTAGAAAGACCCAAATGTGAAAATGTGGTGGTTTTGTTCTGCTACCGGGGGTATGAGCTGTTATTCTGTATATTTACAGTACAGCAACTACAATGTTTCTTGATTCTAAGGAGCGCAGTTGACAGACAATGAATGGAAACATAATTTGATGATGACAGCGATCAGGGCTACAAGAGAAAAAAAGCTCGATCTTATGCTGCGCACAGAGCCATGCCAATGAGATTGCTGCATCGTACCGCGAATGTCATGGATGGCTACAAGCCTAAGTTCAACGCCGTTAGCAACAGATTGCTCTTCACCAGCAGCGATAAGACTCGCCAGAGGACACAAATTTTATCACAAGTTTTCTAGGGTAGCTCTGCAAACCTAGAAAGAGGCCCTCACAACTGAAAGCCTTTGGAAAAGCAAAGGTTTCCTGTAAGTGCTGGCCAAATTGCTTTCAAGACACTCTCATTTCTACTCAAGAATTTGCATATTTTATAGAATTAATGCAAAAAATAGATAGCAACAGCTAACAGTTGTTGTCATTCTTTATTGGTAACGTTTCAAACTCCCAGGCATATTATGCTACATACTCTACAAATGTAATAGAAAGACTCCTCAGGGGTTTTTTTTTCCCCTAAAGAATATAGTTTCAATGTTTCAAATATGTGAATAACAAGTCACACTTATTACATGTGAAATTGCACAGCTGATATAAATCCTACCTAGAACTGAAATGTAAGCACTGGGGATACGCAGACTTCCTTTTATACAAGTCACTAAGAGCCTCTGAGCCAGTCTCCATCAGAGCACGCGAGTTGATAACCAAGTGTTTTAAAGTTCATCACAGGAGAAAAGCAGTCCGCAAAGTTTCTTCCGGTGAATACCTGTGATAGACTGACATTTTTCAAAGGAAAAAGAAAATTATTTTTTTTTTCCTGGAGAAGGCTCCGGGGACACCTTATAACAGCCTTCAAGTACAGAAGAGATGGGGATGGACTCTTTATGAGGGAGTGTAGTGACAAGACAAGGGGCAACGGTTTTAAACTGAAAGAGGGGAGATTTAGACTAGATATTGGGAAGAAATTCTTCATTGTGAGGGGGGTGAGCCCCTGGCCCAGGTTGCCCAGAGAAGCTGTGGCTGCCCCATCCCTGGAGGGGTTCAAGGCCAGGCTGGACGGGGCTTGGAGCAACCTGGGCTGGTGGGAGATGTCCCTGCCCAGGGCAGGGGGTAGAAATGGATGGTCTTTAAGGTCCTTTCCAACCCAAATCATTCTATGATTCTATTAAATATTTCACCTTCAACAACGGTAGGCATGCTAGGAGAAAAGGGACAGTGCCAATCCTGTGTCCCTCATAAAAACAGAGGGGCAGATACTGATGTTTTTTATATTGCTGGTGTTTGCGGGGTTTTTTTTTTGTTGGTGGTGGTGGTTTTTTTGCTTGTTTGTTTTAAAGAGCAACACGGTTATTTTATTTTTCCATGGAAAAGGGTATAATAAAAAGAGCAGCATTATTTGGTTAGCCTCCAAATTACAGGCAGTTGTTTAGCCTACAACCTCAATTAAAATAGGAGATGGGGGAAAAAAAAAAAATTTTCTTCCACAAGTAAAATGGATTAAATACAAAAGCAAGGATAACCAGTCTCAAAAACCACAGCGAAACAGGTTTTCAGTGTTTATGCAAATGATGCACTAACGAACGAGCAGCTGAGTGCCAGCAGGCAGAGAGTGCACGAACAGAGCTGGGCCCAATTTGCTGAAATGTGGAGTTCACAGGAATTTGAAATTAAATTTCTTTCCTTTCTCCAGCAAAGAAGTTTGATCACTGAGCAAAATCCAAGAAAGACTTACTCCATTATGGATGAGATCCTCATCCCACATTTCTCTGCCTTGTCCGAGTTTTATTTCCAAGTCTAGCTGTTGTAAACAGGTTTTCACCAGTTACAAGGAGGCTGCAGTAAGAATCGTCATACAGAGGCAAACATTACCACTGTGGAGCTTAATGGGAAAGTAAGTATATTTGTTCTCATTTATTTCTAAGAACTAATTACAGCTCGTTACAACTTTTTGCCAGAAAACTACTTGCCATCAGAAAGATATCACTTTGTAGAAACAACTGACTTTATGGTCAGAAGATCTAGTTTTAATGAGCCTTCTATTAAGAAAGCATCGATGGTTCAAAAATGTTGTGTTTTTTTTTTATCAAGACCAGAAAAGGCTCCAAAACCACCACTCTGTAACTTGCAACATACTAATGTGAACTGAACCGAACTAAGATTTAGGTCTTCCAGACCCAACAGAAGGTGTTCCACCCTCTTGGCCGCTTTGTTGGAGGATTGTTGCATGAGGAACAAAATCTCATTTTTCAAAAGCAGCTCCAGCAAAATGACTTAACGCGTAGCTCAGGCTTTTCCTGATCCCTTGCTTAGCGAGGAAATCACGTGCCAAAGGAATTCATTAGTACGCAGAAGAAAACAGGAGTTCAAAATACCCATGGAGTTCTCATTATTTTTTGTTGGTATGTTAATAAAACATCCATTACTTTCCGCAATAGCTGAATTATGGATAATTGTTCTGTCTCCCCGCGACCTCTCAGTCCTGACATGACAGACAAATGGAAGACAGCAGAGGGGGATCTAAGACTGCGGTGCAATTTGTGACCCCATTTGATAGCTTTATGACCGTAAGGAAACAACTCAATGTCTCCCTCCACTCTCAAAGTCCTGATTTGGAAAGCCGAAACAAGAACGCTTTGACAGCTTTCCCCAACAGAGGTGTTTTTCCCTCCACAGAAAACAGGTGCTTTGTCAAAATATCGTTTCTGAAGTTTCTTTAAATATCTTTTTCTAATCAGATCCTGCTCCTCGGTTTTCGTTCAACACAGCTTTAGCAACAAAACCTCAAAAAAATGGTAGCAATCAAAATCAGCAATGGCCTCCTGAGTCACTTCTAGTGTTTTTAGACTTCCTACTTAATGAAAATATAGATGAGTCTGGAGAAAATAAATAACAACTCAAGCTGATTTCAGCAGCTGAAAGATGAGTGCACAGCAGTCAAAGCTACAGACGCGCTAGAACAAAGTCAGTTTGTAGAAGACACAAAAAAGAAGAATTAGCTTCTCCTTTTTCCTTTTAATTTGGTCTTTTCAGTATTAAACAAAATCAAATTACGTCAACAAGTATAAAGGACTGATGCGTGGAAGATGACACTTTATAATCTGGGCCTGCATATAATAGTAATGCAGCATATAAAAGATCTAGTATAAAGGGTCAGTATTTCACTGCCCTTCAATCCACTTGATTATTTATAAAAGCAGTGGAATTAAACGAGTGCTTTTTAAACATGTTGTTTGTTTTACTTAAAAATCTCTGCACGATTTATTTCTGCCACCCCTTCTTTTGATGGATCTTGTAGTTATAATTGAAAGCAAAGGATAAATTGAATGACAAAAGCAAGCAGCTTAAAAAAAGGAGAGCAAAAGAGTGAGGGAATAAAAAGTGTTTTTCTAATATTTGTTGGCAAGAGAGCTAATGCTATAAATGCTAACTAATACCGAGCTCCATCTTGCACAACTCAGAAGGAAATCATACTACTCTAAGATCACATTAGAACGCAGAGTCTAAAAATCTGATGCAGGGAATTAAAAGCGTCTGTAAAAAAAATTTCATCATTTTATCCTTACTCTACCCTTTTAGAGAAAGCACTTCTTTAAAACACTAAAATGGGTGACCTTGCGTTTAGATTTTGGCAAGATGAACACTCATCTCTAGCACATCAAGCACAGCTGGGAAGAGTTGTGGCTTAAGTAGGTCAGCTCGCATTCCAGCCGCACATGTGAGCTTTTATAACAAATACACTGTATAAAATACAGTGATTTAATACGGAGATGGATCTTCGAGCCAATGAGGACTTGGACTCTGAAGTATCTTCTACCCCAGCAGATACAGAGGAGCCAGGAAGAATCTCGTGTGTGAATCTTCAATCCCTAAAGATTGTTCCAATAGAAAAGCTGTAAAAAATATAAATGTATATGTAAAGATATATATATATATGTATGTATATCTTACAGAGAAGCAATACTACGCTAACAAATGACCTCACTTTGCGGGACTGCCATATACAGCGGCACAGCCATTTCCTGAAATGCCACGAGTTGCAAAACATCTGTCCCCGCAAGCACCAGGAGCTGGCAAACCGTCCCCTCCTGGACCCTGGCAAAGCCACAAAACTCAGCTGTGCCACCTCACCAACCAGGAGGAATGGTGAGTCTCTGCATGAGAAGGCTGACAAATGCTTTTGCTACTCACACACCTATTGACAAATGAGGGGGCATATTGACAAAAAAATTGTCACTAAAATGATATTCCTACACCCATTTATTGCCTTTGTAGGCTGCAGACCTGCTGCCTTCCTTGTGTCAGCTGTGGTCTTCTTCTAAAGCTAGGATAAGCTGATTCAGTTTACTAACCTAACAGTTTTGCCAGCAGAAAGCTACCTACTTTTTCCTATGACTTCTCAGCTTTCTGCTACTTAAAAAACATTAATCAGCCCACGAAGGAGCACAGAGCACGGGAAGACGACGGCTTTTTTTGGTGCTGAGAAGCTGTTAGCTGAGCTCAGCCTCCTCCATCCACCTGCACCATGCCCCATGCACGTACACACGAAGCCCAAGTTCAGCACACCCGTAATTTCCCATCTCCTCCTCTCCGGTGAGACACTTACACACCACATCTGCTTACAGCCCTCTGCAGATAAAGCACATCTCATTAGTTTTTAACAACCACTCTGCAAAATCAGACTATACGAACTGAGGCTCCGATTCTGGCCAGGCACACCTTCTTTGACAGCAGGGCATGTGCAACACACATGATTGTCCTTCAGACTGAATCAATTCTTCCTTTTTTCCAAACCAGTTAGCTCAAATATTTACTATAAGTAACTCTCTATATAAAGCACTTCTAGTATGGAATAACACTCTTCATCGCTGTTTGCCTCTCTGTGCAATATCTATATCTATGCAATAGCCCTAAAAAACAGAACGAGCTATATTCTTCCAGAGAGAGTAAAGGCAGCAAAATCTTATTCTCCCCAACTGAGAAAAAACAAAAAAGATGACTTTTACATGAGCATTGTTTTCCATTTCCCCCCAAACCTGCAATAGAGTTTTATTTTTCCCAATTCCAATTGCGGCGCGCACTCCCAGAAAACACAGCTGTTGTCTTTGTATTTACTAGTATGCAGTTATTGCATTGCTTAATATATTTTCACATAGTTTTGGGTTTTCTTTTTTAATACAGAAGCAACCTAGGAAATGAGATCTCAAATAGATTACCTGTGCCCCTTCTTCCCTGCTCACACACCACGCACTTGCTTCATATGCTTTAAACAATAAATTGTCCCCATATCTCAGACAGGGTATTAGGTAAAGCAAACAAAACAGCACAGAAGCCAAAATGAAGGATGAGAAGTTAATTCTGTGTCAATAGTTAAGAAAAGGAATCAGAATCTCACTTTCAAACAATGTTCATGGTACACAAAAAAAATAAAAATACTAATAAAAATAACTTTTTAACTCGTCTGCTCTGGGTTGATCTTTCCATGACTTTCTATGTGTAAGTCCCATAAGAAAAGCAAAAGCCCAACAGAAATTACTACAGTATGAGGCAGTAGAAGAAAACTAAAGAAAATCCACGCAAAAATATGAGGAAAGCGTCAAAACTGGCTGATTTAAAGCATCATTTTAAAACACAACTTATATAGTTTAAGTTTTCTTAACCAATGTTCCAATGTAATCAATGTGTTACAGATTATTAATACTGAAATTTCATAAGACACGGGCAGATATTCCAACAGAACGCTGACAACGTTTAATATATTCTACTTGCATTCCTTACAAAAGCTGGCCAACAATTACTTGTAGTTTAAAATTACTTAATTTGACTGTAAATAAGAGCACTTTTCTGGTAACATTACGGAAGTTGGCCTGACTTTTTTCAACAGCGTTGCATTGTATAGACAGAGAAACCACCATAAATCTTTTTAAAAAATCATATTGATCCTTACTTATTTTCTTGGTTCAATTATAGTAATTTTTTAAGGTATTTTGCTGTCTTAAAAATCTATGCTAGGGGAGTAAATAGCCAACAATTTGCACATCTCGGACACGAACACAGATTCATAAATCTTAAATTTGTAACCTTTTCCTTCATCAATATAGTAGATTAAAGCACAACTTCAGACACTTGCATCCAAAGTTTCCGTAGCACTAGTGCAGTGTGCAGTTCCTTCAAATCACGGCAGTCACGTTTAAGTTAGTCCAATTATATCCACAGACAGTTAAACGTGCAGATGATGGGAAAGAGCAATCTTACCTACAGAGCACAGTTGCCCTTTAAGAACACAAGTCACCACGAAACACGGTCCAGAGCAGTTTGCCCAAACTTCCCCATGAATCATCGTAAGCTACAAAACATTTCTCAATACCCTGTAGCAAACTTAGGGCTTGTAATGTAAGTATAAACCATTAAAAAGATAAATAGTAAGTCAGAAGCTACAGTTTACAACGTGAAGAATGAAGGAGAAAGACCATTTTGTTAATGACAATTGCCTTAAGGCTTTGGCTATACAAATTGAAACATTTCAAACCTTTCACCTGATTTTCTGAGTATCTCCAGTTACAAGGAAGTAATTCTACACGGCTGGCTGCCGCAATCTTGCCTCTGTCTTTGCACGGGGACACAGCGAAAGAGAATAGACTGCAGAGACGTGTTAGATGAAAACACTGATTTTTGTCTGGATTATTCAAAGACTGATAATTACACAGCATCCAATGAACACAATGGATTTCTTTGCAGCTTCCATTAAAACATTTCCATACCAACACTCTATATTTTGACAGCTGGTCAGGTTTCACACTGTGCCAAATGCTCTAAAAAGTTTCAGACTTCACAACAACCATTAACAAAAACACTGAACTCAAAGACAAAACAATGGAAGCAAGCAATTTGCAAAGGGCAATTGCTCTTACTAGTAGGAGATTTTTTTTTTTCCTTTTAAGAGTTCCTAAAATAATACAACTGCGGATATATACACATTAACCTCCCTTTTGCCCGGTGGAAGAAAGAGGCAGAAAATGCCTAGGTAGGTAGATCCCATGTCCAACAATTCAAAACAAGAACCTAACCCATTTCCTACAGCTTTGACCTTATCATTAGGCACCAAAGTCGTCCCTGAGAGCCAAAAGGGCTAAGGAAATGACTCCCCCGGCAATATCAAAACCACACAGATTGTGAAACTTGGCTCTGCGAGCCAGTTGCAACTTCTTACTTAATAAATATCTCCATAAAAATAAGAAAAAAAGGTTACTAGTTCAGTATTCATTTGATGACAACCATCTCCACGTAGTCCACCTACTTCTCCATGAAGGCCTTCTAGAGAGGCCCAAGCTAACGAAGGCCACCCTTCTTCTCCCTAACGAAGCACTGCCTATGTACAATTATACCGCAGCAGAAAGATAGATCTACAGCTCATACTGACACCCGTATTCAAAATTCATTCGAGTTGTCAGAACAACTTGTACAAGGTCAAGTCTGTCACACTCCTCAGTGCACACACTCTGTTCGCAGCCTGGCATTATACCGCTGTAAGAAGGGAAACGTAGAAGATGCGTCATTTCATAACTGTGTTTCAACCACAAAAAAAGGCAATCTTCTCAAGGTTGCAATTATGACACAAACACCATCTTTCAGCATAGAGCATATTGATGGTCATGTTCAGAGGGCTCTCAGACTAAGAAAACATAACTTTACCTGGAATTAGATCTAAGAGCTTGCAATTTCAGGCAAATCTCTTACTAAATATGGCTCTTGTTTTGAAAGCATAATGACCGCACGGGACAGAATTCACAACATTTTTTCTTCCTTTAAAATGCTTGATTTGCTTCCGTTCTCCTTGTGTTTCTTTTTAGAAGAATGAAATACATAGAGACAAAACATGTACTATACAAATCTAACCCAGCTATGATACATATTGAGAATGAAGTATGCAGAAGTGCAGAAGTCAGTCTTCATGAGCTCAAGAGATGAGCCAATTGTCAACTCCTATGTACCGAGAAGGGACCTCAGCCCATCCTCCCCGCGTTGCCAGGCAACCATTCCTGTATCCTTAGCTGTATTCATTAGCCATTAACCACCACCAGGCTCCCTTTCTTTTCTCCCTCACACAGGCTCTCGCTCTCATAGATGTATGAAGGGGAGGGGGAAGTTAAGATGACTTCCTTTCTGATCAAAAGTAACATTCCAAGTTATAATAGCTAATAGATTTTAGCCAATTCACACGATTTGTATAATTGCTTTGTAGAGAAAGATACAGCATGATTATAAGGTACAGTTCTTTTAGTAAGAGGACTCTGTTAAAAGTCGACATTAATAGAAATCTTCTAAAATGCCTATCATTAGACAGCGATGATCTCATGCTGACAGTACTAAAGTGCCCTTTGAATCTGTAAAAAATAAAATAACAGATGACAGCTTTTTAACTCCAGAAGAATGGCATTCAACATGAGGAAATGCTATTCTAAACCGTGGCGAGATAAATAAATACCAATTGATCTCAAAAGTAGATATGTGTTATCTTTAATGTATTCCATGGAAACAAAGCAATACTTCAACCACTAGAGGTACCGAGCCTCTGTCCTTAACATCAACATAAATCTGCACCACCTCCCACGCAGCAGTTTCCCTGCCTGCCCATCCTCAAGCTATGGGTTAATTCCACTTGTGGGCACTAGCAGGTAAATTATGCGGCCATAAACTGAGCTAGCCAACCCAAATGAAGTTGATGAAAACTCTCCCCCCTCCCCAGTTCCAGGTTGGCTTCAGCCACAGCAGCTCTCCTCCTCCTCCCATGGCAGCCCAAGCATCCACGGTGGAACAGGGGAAGCGGTGGGGCTCTGGCTGAAGACAGCGGGGAAGACACAGCTCTTTCAGCAGAAGTTCTTACTCGTACAACCTTAATACAACCACGGAATAAGCCTATAATGCATTCTTGGTATTTCAATGTCTTGTTATCTTGTTAAGTTTCCACGAGACTGAAGTTTAATAGAACTCCTCAAGTGAAGAAAACTACTAAAATATTGAAAAACTTATTGCAAAGCATTAAAAAACATTGTGCATTGCAAAACCCACAATTCTGCAAAAGAGAAACAGCAGCTTTCCAGTGTGATGCTGTGCAGAAGTCTCTCAACATACAACTAGCAAGCTGCCTTCTCTCCCTTTTTAATTTTCAAGAACACCACGTGAACATGTTTTCAGGTCTGTTAAGCATCACTGGAGAAGCAGCTTCATTAGAGACTATTAGGACAGGGAGCGTGAACAAGACTGGACAACATCCTCACAAAGAAAAGGCTAAAAGAGCTTAATCTGATATTTAGGTGGAAGTTTGGGTACGATTAACAAGCAGTCGAAATAACTACGCCAGGATCAGAAACGTGACAGCATAAGGTTGTGCAGGTGAGCAGAAAAGCAGCGCTATTTTCAATGTTTCAAGCTGAATTCAGACATGAACTCAAGAAATAAACAGGGCAAATGTTTTCCAACAGTGTAATCTGTTGGGCAACTTTCCAAGAACCACGAGAGCTTTTCCATCACCAGAATCTTCAGGACGGGAAGCTTTTTCCTTTATTTTAAGCACAGCTACTGAACACACAGAAGCAATTATTCCAAGGTAGCCCGATTGCCTCGGACAGGACAACCACATCGATAGCTCCAGCTCTGAATTATTCCATGGTCTGTACATAGCAACCACCAGAGGAGAAAACCCATACCACAATACCTTTACATTTGACATGAAGAATTGATAAAAGACAGTACAGCGCTATCACCCAGGACTGCTACTCTCCCACAATTCCTTAATAAGGCTCCTGTGTATTTTGGTATACACTTCGTGAACCAAGACATCAAAATGAATGAAATTTAGCAAAGCACATGTAATGCACAGAAACAACTCTGATGTCACAAAACAACACGATGGAGACAACTCTATAGTGTGGAAGGAAACATTCTGACTGCCACCTTTTGCTCCTTAAGAGCACAACAGCATTTTTACAGACTTATGTTTCACCAAATTTTCTTCTGGTTGTGTCAAAATTGAAGATTCTTTTCTCATTGCCAGATGAAGCTTCTGTAATTTGCACCCTAAGTATACAGCGCGAGAAAAAGAATTTTAAATTGCCCATATTATATTATAATTACTTTAGTATAACAAGCATAGTCATGCCTATTTGCTAATTAGACAAACCCAATACTTATCAATCTCTACAGTGCCAGATTTCTTAAATGTTTCTCTCTGATGCCAGAGTCCGATGGAGACATTAGAACTATTTAAACCATGAAACCATCACGATACAATTGAAGGAACTGTCAAATTTGTTTGGTAGCACTGAACAGGGTGAAGAGAGAAAGCACAAGAATCTGAGACGATACACGCTGTGCCCGTACGGCCCGAGGCACCGGGAGAGATCCCATCTTCAGGGAGAGCAGCCTCTCCAGCAGCCCAACCCTCCGTCTGGTGCGCCAAGGCAACCGCTTACCCTGCTTACAGGAAATATCTGATGTGTAGAGTAGAAACGGCTACCCTGGCCGTGCAGAGCTACTGCTCTCATCTACTGGGAAACACAATTTGGGGTTTTGTTTATTGTGACTGGCTAAATTCTATGAGCACATTTTTGCAAGTACATTTTGGAGTCACATAATTTCCTCATTGCAAGCCCTTCTGTCTTGATCCACGACTCATTAAAGCTTTGGTTTATTAACAGTGTATCAGTACCATGACAGTAATTTAGAGGAGTTCAATATTTGCTAAGAATAAGACATTCTGGCCATCTGCGAGTCCTGGATTACTGTGGTATTTCCCATGTATCCCAAATATTAAAGTTTTAACACACACTTATCTGGAGTCTTACTATAGGAGTATCTGCATTTAAATACTGTTCAAATCAGAAAATTAATAGTAAATTATGTAAATAAGTCCACAGTCCTTAAAGAAAATTTCCAATTTTCATGAACTCCTTAGAGAAGGACCACAATTCCCGCCCTAAAGGAGGTACAACCAAGCCCACAATGGTGTCATTAGGTAGAACAAAATTATAAAACCAAACAAAATTGTTCGACGCATCTCTGTCCTACCCCGCAGCAGCTGGGCAGGCTCACTGGAGGCCCAGCACTCCTTCCGAAAGCATCGCTGACAGCTTCGCTTTGATCTCCTTTTACAAGCAAAACTACCGAATCTGATCTGGTTGCAGAAGTACCTGACGCTCAAGGGCAAAACCCGGGCCTTTAAACCAGATACACAACGGAACATTTTTTGACAGTGAATTTTTCAAATTTATCGTGCTGACTGGATCTTGGTTTTATGGCATTTGCCAGCATCACAACCTCTAACTCTAGGGATCTGAAGTGGCGTATGGCTTCTATTATGTCTAATAGCATTGGTTAAATTAGGAGAAAGCTTCACTTGGAGACAAGGCTTTTTGAGTACAGCAACCTCAACGATCCCTTCATCCACAGACACAGCAGGGCAAGGAGATGCAAAAAGTTTCAAACACTGAAAATCACCCATTTTGAGTGATTTCCACAACTGAACAAGACATAGTAATGTCAAATGAAGTATAGCCATGATAAAGGTATATTTAGTAGAAATTAAGAATACTTAGCTGTATTCGCAAGTAATTACCTCGTCAGAAGTTAATAAAACAATTATTTTCTGCAATGATTTCACAAACAAAACAAGCTTGCCACATCTTACCACAGAACACAGCAAGTTAAATAATTTTGATGGAAAAAGACTAAAAATATGCAGTGTTAGAGGATACGTTTTCCTTATACATGAGAATCAAAGCGTATACATATATAATGAAAGCTGTGGACTGCTGAAAATTAGTCTCTGGTTTGGCTCTTAATTTCCTACAGATATTTAATTACCCCTTCCCCATTATCACTGCCTTGCTCGCTCTACCAGGAGTATGGTACCATGAAAGTAAAATTCAGGGGAACAAAAATGTGAATTCCCATTCTAGCAATTTTGTTTGCAACTGAGCTCATGAAATACAGAAGCTAGAGCTGCAACCTGATTTTCAATTATTTATACTTCGCTGCCTTTGTAATTTCACATTTTCCATTCAATTATAGTGATCTCTCCTTCATATGCATATTCAATTTTTAGACAAAACCAGACACTTGCCAAGGCACTACGTAAGACACATAAGCATTCACGCCACTGACTGTCATTCTGTCTAATTACTGAAGCCTGCCCCAAATTATTGGCTCACGCTTACACTTTATTTTGACTAAATATTAAGTTTTGTAACTTAACTCCTTAAAATACTTTCTTTTTTCTGAGCACATAATATCCTCACATTTCTCTTAAATAGAACAATTATAATGAGAAGAAAAGTTAGAATAGGTGTTTGATACTTTTTTTTTTATTTACCTTAAAGCCAAGACGGGATCAGTTTGGTAGAGACTTTTTCACCAAGGCATATTTTCAATCTGGCCTCTATATTAATTCTCTGCAAAAGAGGAACACATCACATTTTATAATACCGTTCACAGAAAGCTAACCATTTGCAGTGATGCAACTTGTAAATATAAATAGAAGATGCATTTTCCTGACACAGCAGCAAAGTAGAACATATTTTTAAACATGCTGCTACTTATGAAGCATTTTTCTCATTTAAAGGAACAAAGTGACTGCCTAAAATGTGTAAGGCAATGCCCTCGCATCCTGCAAGGTCTGGTTCATGAAGTAGCAGGTTCATACGCAGGGAACCTGTGCGGGTGGTTCTGCTCTACTACAAAACATTGGACAATCGACAACTGTCTTGTTTATCCATCAGGAAAGCAGAAGTGTTCTTAGTGCAAAAAAAAGCCCTGATATTCCAATCATTTCAAATTTTTATCGATTTCCAACTAGCAATCTCATTATCATCCATATAAATCTCCCTCCTCCTTTTAATGAAACGCAATTTCAATGTGTCAATGTGTTCCTTCCCCAAGCGCAACAAGGTAGCTCAGTACATATTTAAACAGCCTCAGCGTATATCGCTGCAGTTCAGTAGTAATCAAAGCTTATTATAAAGATTCTGCAGATAACTCCACTAATAACCCTCCATTGTTGCACCACATAAATTATAAAACAAAGGCAAAAAAAGGATCAATAATAACCACACTGTGCCATTGTAATTTTCTGTAAATACAATCATATTGGGGCAACAAAGAACCAATCTAAAAATTGAAAAAAAAATTAAAAAAATAAACCCAATAAACAATGAATGCGCAGAACTAGCAGGAGGGCAGTTTCCATCTCCCAAATGCCAGGTTTTCCTATAAATTTTACCGATCCAACGGAATGGCTGTGGCAGCCGCGCTGAAACACGCAGAGAAGAGGGTGGGAGAGCGCGGTCGGGAGATGGACAGGCTTTGGGTGGGGGATGACCAGGCTTTTACATCTTTTCCTAGGTGAGCATTCAAAAGTCTGACTAAAGCTATCCTTTAAACAATGGGGAGAATAAAAGCAATAAAATTTTAAAAAGACATGTTTGAATTTGTCATCCAGAGACAAGCTACCTTTAAAAACAACCCACAGCTGATGGTACTATAGCTATTCATACTTCAACTGCTGTTGTAAATTGCCTTCAAGGAAACCCTGCAGAGCCACAGCTCATAAAAATGGAAGAACAAGAGGAAGAAAGACTCTTTATCATTGCAGATTTGAACCCTGTCAGAGACACAAAGTAATTTGGGATGGGAGAAGCCTAAGAAGTCAACTGGTTCAACACCCCCATTTGAAGCAGGAATAACATCAACATTAAATCGGGACGCTCAGAGCCTCGTACAGGCAAGTAGAACTAAGAGGAAAATGCCAGTCCTAAAGTAGATTCATGTTTTGCCCTTCGTAGACCTGGTCCCCTTTTCACAAAGACAGTTGACAATGAACTGCAGCACAGCAGCAAAACTTTAAAATGAAGTAAGGATGGATTTACTGAGTTCCAAAAAGCATATTTCCTTCACAGTCATAAATACAATATTGTACTACTATTCTGCAAAACACCACCTTTAAACTATACAAACCCATGTAAGCACACATTACAGTTACGGTATTACTGAGCAAGACGAAAGGGGGTAAAAAAAAAAAAAAGGGAAAAAAACCCCACAAAGTCAGTCCTTTCCCTGAACCAGAAAAAGACTTATTTGCTCACAGTCTCAAATGAAAGCTTCACGTTAAAACATTTTATCTGTCTTACAGTTCTACCGCTCAAAAGATGAACTATGAGATTAAATCCAACTTTCTATTAAGCTCTAGAGACAGCCATATGCCACGCAACTCATGAGACTTTACGGTTCGGACATCAACAGTAGATACTGGAGATATGAGGGAAGCATTTCAAAAAGGCATTAACACTAATAGGGCTTACACATGTGTATCAAGGGAAAAATAGCTGCTAAGTTATGATACTACTCAGTCATGGTCCAGAGGTACAGAAAGAAGCCGCCTGTACAATTCCAGAGAATTCTGAGAGCTTCTCCTGAATTCACCCACTTAGAAGAATCTTTGACTTCTTCTAAGCATCTATTGAGAAGAAAAAAAACGAAGGGGAGGGTGAGGAAGAAGGTCAAAAGCATAAACTAATCAAACTCAAAGATTTTTGTGTTTTAGCAGTTTGAAGAACAAGGGCAGTGGAAAATTTAGCAAACGTGTAATTATTTATTTTTAAAAAAAATGACAACCAGAGGAAAAAACGACACAGTGAGCCCTAACTCTTCCCATAGAAAGTCAACAGGTTATAATTTTGTCCCGTCTTTTCCATTTGGACAGTCACAGCATTATTTAAAACATGCAGAACATTTTAAGGCTTTTCTGTCACTGTGACTAATAACGGCAGGATCTGTTCCTGCATCTTCTAGATACACAGTTCAAGAGGGGACAACACGGTTTGTCCATTTGCACAGGAACAACGAGATTCAGGATTAAGGAACTGAAAAGGAAAACAAAAGGTCATGTTTTAGTTTTCCCCTTTACCATACAGACATTTATTTCATCACTGACCACCTTCCTATGCAGGAATGACTACGTTCATAGTATAGTTCATAGTATATTTCTCCCCATGCCACCTGTATCTTTAACTTTTAAGCAGCTGACAAAATTACAGTAGATGACTCTGAAGTAATTTAAGTAGGCAAGCATCAGCCCAAGGAAAAAACTCCTGTTCACAAATCGTGAAGAAATTCTTCTCTCCTCAGCTAAGCTCATATTCGAGAAGATAAGTATTTCTGCTGGGAGAGAGTGCTGTAAATTAGAACAGAAATCCCATTTGACTTAAAAGCGTAATTCCCATGTTTCACATGAGGCTCAGAAATCAGTGGGTACAGAGGGAGGAACACAACAGCTAACGGATTAGATGTTGTCACTTGTGATCTATCATCACGCTTTCTCAGATTATGAAAATGAAATTTTCCCAGTAGTACATTTTATGCTTGACAGATTACAGATTGGTTTACACAGTCAAAATTGGAGCACTCGGATTTTACAAAAGTTCAGGTCTTCCGAGACCAGCATTTATTATATGGTTTGACACGAGTCAAAGGAAACATTGAACGAGACAATGCCAGAGACACTTCCCGGCAATGAAACGGGCGAAGTCACAAACCCCTTAATGATCAACTTCAGCAAGCCTGAATTCAACACTTTTTCCTTGACTATACAGCTGGCTCAGAAAGGTCATTAGACTATTATATTCACTGTTATGTAGAGCAGCACTATATACATGCAAAGTTTCTATAGCAACACTTTCTTAATTCACTCTTTAAGCAAAACACCAATTAGCTTTTTATTATAGCCAATTAAAAAAATCTGCACGCTAATTGACAACCTCTCTACTCAGAATTTAAGCTTATGCAAAATAAAATTGCAGTGAAATTTTCTCTGGTAATAGCTTACTTCCTATTCTTCCTTCTTAACAGAACAGTAAATTATTCTTGATAGGGACTGAACACTTATTTTCAATTTAAAACGTTTAGACACACAGAAGTAACCTATCCTTGTATGCCTTAAATCTCAGCAGAGCCTGAAGATTACAGGTTTCAGAAAGGCAACAGAAATGTAATCAACTGAGTTATTTCTGCATGGCAGGAAATTGGGCACGGGCCTGTGCACCTGGAGATCGTGCAAGAGGCAGCCAGCAAAATGTTTCTCTCTCAGAGCATTTAAGCGCATTGAGCCAAGGGAGCAAGATGGCAAAAAACAGTACTAAAAGTCAAATTCAGAGGGCAGCTGAGACATTTTCATTTGCTTCTTAATACTTATTGATAGCTTTCTCAGATGTCTTCTACACAGCTGGTGATGACAGCTTCTTTGTATGCCACTTCAAGTAGCAAATATCAAGATATGTTAGTCAGAAAACAGTCAGCGAGTACAATATAAAAAGAAACACATCATGATGCATCGTATTAGGAGAAGTAATCAACAACAAAAGCTAAACGGTCCTTCTTTGTGAGATGTTCTGCAGGAAGCTGAATAAAAAACATCATTCCCCTTACATTTCCTTCCATGTGAGATGTCGGGATTCATCTTACTAATACATAAATACACACAGAACAAAGTAGCAGACGGTTCCTCTGACAAGCCTGGCACTCCCCGACAAAGAACCAGTGGTACCTGAGGTATGAGTGAGGCTGCTGGTTCTTAAGGACAATCTACAGAAACTACTTCTATTCTCATTATCTTATACTTATTTACTCACGCTGTCTTTTACTGCAGTATTAGTATAGAAACTTAAGGCATCTGACAAGTTACGTGGGGACACAATAGCAGTAACTAAGAGTTTCCCTTGAAAGGCTGACAAAAAGAAAGAGGGGTTAGAGCGGTTTTTCGATCCTAGCACTGTAGAGGAGAAAGCAAGGTATTCCCACGTGTGGAAGAGACCACTGTGTGTAACCTTGGAGACAGAGAAGTTGCTGCAGCGTGAGACGACCATCTGCTGCAAAGTCAAGAGGGCCTGCAGTACATCCGTGGGCTATTCAGCAAGCAAGGACACCAGAGGTAAGGGATTAGGGTTAAGCGACACAGTTACCAGCTTTTATTCTTGGTTCTTTAGAGAGGCAAACTCCCAAACACAGCTCCCTGCATCGCCAGAAAATGGTAGCCATTCAAGCTCAAAGCCTTCCAAGTGCAAAGTCCTCACTACCAGATGCACAGCTCTACCCCCTGCAGAGAGGCTGTATTTGTCACAGAATCGCCTAAGTTGGAAGGGACCTTTCAGATCACCGACCATCAACCTAACTCTGACAAAACCCACCGCTAAACCACATCCCTCAGCATCATGTCTGCCCGGCTTTTAAATACCTCCAGGGATGGAAATTCAACTGCTTCCCTGGGCAGCCTGTTCCAATGCCTGATAAACCTTTCAGTGAAGATATTTTTCCTAATATTCATCCCAAACCTCCCCTGGTGCAACTTGAGGCCATTTCCTCTTGTCCTATCACTTGTTAACTTGGGAGAAGACACATCCCCCCCTCCGGCTACACCCTCCTTTCAGGGAGTTGTAGAGAGCAGGGAGGTCTCCTCTCAGCCTCCTTCTCTCCAGGCGTTAGGCAAGTGGCGAGTGAAAACCCTGTCGGGAATGAAACAAGAGACGTGATTTCTGCCAGTTTCATCCCTGCTAAGAAAACACCTTTGATGGCCTAAAACATAAACCCAAAAGCCAGCTGTGCAGCCATCCCAGCCTTTGGAAAAGCAGACAGTTCACAAATCAACCCGATTAGGTAGGTATAACGCTTTTGCTCGATATTTCCCATTATTATGATTAGCAATCAAAGAGTCTTCATTAAAAAAAAAAAAACAATTAGCACATTCAGTTGCAGGTAATAAGAGAGGGCTACGTTCCCCTTTAAGACTCCAGAAGCAACATTTTCTTTTTTTGATTGACTTTTTTTTTTTTTTTTTCTTTTTGACTGTTTCGCAGGAGGGCTTACTGCAATTAAATTGTCTTTGTCTAAGTATAAAAGCTCAAAATATTCTGTTATTTCCAAGAAGTAATGGGATGGCTTTGTTGCATACCTAAATTACTCACCCACTGTTATGACCTACCAAAGAACTAAAGCAAATTAAAATAATAGTCTAGGCATCACTGTGAGCATGGATTTTCAACAGTTTTGAAACATCCTTTTTGACTCCTTTCATTTACTTTTCTGATTTTGAAACGCGTAGAACACAGGAGCATGATTGCAGTGAATGTTGGTAACTCCCATGGATTCCTGCTCTCTCAATGAAAAGGATTTCAGAAAAACCTTCCACCCAAATACATCTTTCCAATTTCTACACAATCCCATGTAGGCAATAATATGCACCCAAAGAAAAGAAGAATTTAAAGAAAACCATAATTTTCCCACAAAATTGCTCAACCTCTGAGCCTTCTCGATCCAAAGTTTGAACACAGAACCTGAAAGCAAAATGATACTTTTCTTTCTTCAAAAGATACTTTTCTTTCTTCACATCTTGGTGAAGAAAGGAAGCATCAACTTTATGAACTACTCCAATAATCTAAAGTTACTACCCCCAAACCTAAGAAAACTCGGTTTTTATTGCAATGTTTGAAGTAATTAAAATGTTATCCAAATAATGCTATTTCAATACTGTTTTCATTCTTGGTACTCTATTAAAGGTGTACGGCAAGGTCTCTGGCTTGCAATCAGATGAAATAATAAACATTGAAAGGCTCTCCTTCCTTTGTGCCGTCATTACTTTATTTACTAAAAGACTGCAAGTTGGGGGTAGATCCAATATTTCTTATGAAACTTCAACCTTGGATTCACAATCGCCACATCTGTAAGCTCTCAAATCAGAAACCCTGAGGAAATACTAGAGAATATTATGATCACTATCAAGTTCTCAGACCTTGAGACGGAGAAATTATTGCATCTTCTTAATTTTCATGAGGTCTCCCAAAACTCATGTGTTTTTATCAGGCAAAATAAATACAACAAATCTCGTCTTGCTACTGAAAATGACCAGCTCGTCCCTACAGGTGATGATATAAATTTTCCTATTTGATCATTTCAAAGTTAAGTTCAAAGACCTAAAGATATGATAGATTAAACCTGGAAAAGAAGCAAGCATTTCCAAGGATCCCCCAATCTCAGAGTCAGGAAAATGTGGCCATTTAAGAAAGAATCAAACATTGAGGAAACTACCATTAGAAGTTTCTAAACACTCTTAAAACAACCCAATCCATCTCCTCCATCCAATCCCTTCCATCTAAAACTTCCAGAAAGCATCTAGTCATAATACTTCCTACATCTTTGTGTATTACGGGTAGAGCAGCATATATTTATA
Source organism: Stercorarius parasiticus (assembly GCA_013396915.1). Classification (NCBI taxonomy): domain Eukaryota; kingdom Metazoa; phylum Chordata; class Aves; order Charadriiformes; family Stercorariidae; genus Stercorarius; species Stercorarius parasiticus. The sequence goes on along the minus strand of VWZL01004328.1, from coordinate 181,238 downwards.
TTATACATATGAGAAAAATCAATACACGCAATTCAAATCTCAGCAGCACACGCAGTTTGATGGATACACTGCTCTGGCCAGTGCCAGGTTGCAGCTGGGATGCAACAAGCAATTTCAGCGCTACCACCAACCCTTGTGGCACCTGACGGATCCACTCTGCGTCTTTGGTCCTCAGCAAAGGACTGGAAGAAGGAAGAGCCAGTACAAGTCACTACATGGAGAGAAACAGGGATCCTACGATGGCATTAGGCTTTGTCTTTGAGATAAGAAATTAAACGGTTTGCCTTTAAATATTCAGAGAAAAATAACTAAATATCTACCACTTAAAGGACAAAGAGGGTTGCTTTGAATTGAAAGAGAAGGCCAAAGAAGGTTCAGTTACAAAGTCCCCTAATAACAAGCAGCAGATGGAAGAAGCTGTTATCTACCTTCCCTGCTCCTAATGGGATTCCCTGGGGGCTCTTTTTTAACCAATTTCAAAAGGTCAGTTTCTGCCTCCAAGTGCTTCTTGTCAATGTTAAAGCTACTTTCTAGTCTTTGATACAGAGATAAAAGAAATATTTGCTGGTTTAGTCCACCACAAACCAAGAATAAGGCCCACTGCCGTATTTCAAAGCAGCAAGTGCAGCAGCAAGACCGGGGTGTGTAACAGAAGCTGACCAAGGTAGGGTAATATTCTCAAAGAGAACAACACAATTTATAACGCTATACTCAGTGATACATTTCGCTTCCAGCTTGGTCCAAAAACGCACTGAATTTTGCAGAATTTCTGCTAATTTTAGCAAGTTTTGGAATGTGTCCTCTGAAATGATATCGAGAAAGTAGTATCGGTTTATCACGTTTAGTGGGCGCACACAACTTATTTTATCTTTAAGGTTATCTCCTTTCAGGAGAAGGAAGGTTCATCCAATCAGTATATTCAGTCACAAGAAGCAAATAAGAGGAAATGCCTTTTTTTTTTTTCTTTTTCAGTGATAGAACAAAACCAACAGGTTCATCTTCAAAATTATTTGTATTGCCACCCTTGCCAAAAGAAAAAAAAAAAAGTCAAATAATATATACTATGTTTTTATTTGTATTCTCACCGAGATTACTTCCAGTTGTGAAAAGACGGTATATCTCTCTCTATATATAAATAGATTAAATCATAAAAAATAGCAAAAAGTCAATTTCCAGATTTTACAACTATTTTCATCTAATAATTTGTTCTATTTTGCAACCGCTAAGTTATAAACCTCACCAAAACAGGGTTTATTACAGTACGACCATAGATAATTGCCTGTCAGCATTTTTATTAAATTCCTTATATCAGCAGAGTTCATAAATTGGCAATAAAAAAAAAAAAAGATATATATAATTCCAATGGAAATACACCATACTGGAGGCCCAGGTTGTTTTTAAGTGAGGAATAAAAACTAGACTATACCTTTCCATCTCGCCCCAGCACAGAGCCAGCCAAATTTTAAAAATGAAACCTATTCCCGGCTCATTGGCAAAGGCTGAGCTGCCGTTTTACACATGCTCACCACTACAAAATCTTCAGTCTTCATCCTCCAGTTTTGCCCCCCTGCTCTAGGACATGCAGAGCTCGGGGGCTTCAGCAGCAGCCCTGGGGGCTCTATGGCCAAAGATGACTTTGGGCACTTGCAAGTTTAAATCCTCTTCCTGTGTCCAGGGAACACAGCGGGCTCATGAGCTCGGGAGAAGGTGATTCGGCCTCAGTGCTGACAAAGAGCGTGGAGACAGTTTCCAATACGTTTTTATACAGCAAAATGTTTTGTGGCGTAGAGATGCACAAAGTGGTAATCAATGAGCTCGTTCAGGCATGCTGCACATACTGCAGTAACTCAGAGCTGTGCGCTAATGAAACCAGACTGCGCTCAAGCCAGCTTATCCTGAATTATGTCAGGTATTTCTGCCCAGCCCTAAATTGTGCTACCTCATCTAATCCTTCAGAAGACACCGCATTTAAGTCATCCCGTGTTTTCGCAAAGGGGATGGGCAGGGAGAAGAGCCTCCTCTTCTTCCCTGCTTTCACCACAGCTGGCGAAGCACCCCTCCAGAGAGGCAACCCCAGTACAGGAGTTCACCCTCCTCTTCCTCACTACATAGCATCAGGAGCACTCAATGCCCCTAATCCAACACGAGAGAAGATTTATCGTTCCCACCTGATTCTGCCTGCAGTTACATGGTTAGGACATACCATGGATGTGGGACCTACACCTCAGACCTACCCTTCCCCCTGCCCAGAGAGGCGCTTCGGACCACTCAGCTTCGGTCCATTGTCACCTTCTGGTTTTCATCTTCCTTGGACAACCCCGGCACAGGGACACCCACCTGGCGAACTGCAGCGCTAGCGGCCCACCACCTGTCCAAGATTAGAGGGGAAAAATTCGAGCTGATTCATTCCGAACACTTCAGCCACACTGAGTTTTGCTGACTTATTATTGGTCAGCATATTTATTATAGTAGATATAAATAAAACATTAAACATTTTACTCAAAATATCCAAAATAGCCTGCAATTCTCCTGCTTCCTGAGCAAATTTAAATGAGTTTTCTCCCCATTGGCTTTTTCTTTTTTTTTTTTTAATTATTAAAGAAACAACACAAGGAAAAGCCATAACAAGGCCTTTACTAGAAAAAAGGAAGGAAAAAGGAATAGCCAAGAGATGACACAGAAAGCTAAACCCGTATTAGTGCTATAAGTCAAATTTTGTGCTATCATTTCTATTGCATTATTCTGGTAGTGCAACTTGTGATGTTGTCAAATGCAAAATGAGACCACTAATAACCAGCTTGCACAATGAGTACTTACACACAACACTGACAGTAACACAATTACACAAATTTCCATTAGCCTGCACTATCAATTAAATACTCTGAAAGGCAAAGGATAAAATATCTATTTTACAGCAGCGATTATGAATTCTTGTAGCTCATGGTGTCAACCAGCAATAACTAATTCTGAAGTCTCATTTGCTTGGTTGCTAATTAAACCCATTGCACTACTGCGATGTATGTTTGCAGTTGGTGCTGCCAGAATTAACTATGTCACCAACAAGTACCAATAAGGATCATATTGATTTAAGAGCATACATTGCTAAAAATCAATGTTCCAATAGGTGGAACAGAGGTGACATCAGAATTGCAAAGACCTGCTTAGCTCAGCATACAAACCAAAAATCACATCCCAAACCATTCCACAAAAGAGATTTATAAAATGAGAGCAAAGCCCCATCAGGGCAGAACACACAACTTGGCTAACAATGCAAACCTAACATTCTTTTTCACGCTGGAAGAAAAAATATAGACTAAAAAATAAATAAATCTAGGGCCTGTACCAATTTCATTTTGAAATTTTTTTATTTCTTTTTTAAATGTAGATGTATCATCTTGCCCCATTGAAAAGCCATGGAGAGGTCACTTTTAATTCCAAACACAGAGCTTAATTCTCCACTGGGTAAGTATGGAATAGTCCCCGTGGAAATAAAAGCTACTCTAGTGTTGGCGGAGGACAGGGCAGACACAACTACTAGCAGGGCTGTGATTTAAGACACTCGCTGATAATACGTCTGTGAAAAGATCAGGAAAGCTCTGATTGCCTATTATGCACTATTAAGAAACAGATCAATACAGAAATCTCCAGGGGCCACTAACATGCACCGCACGTGTGATTTAACTTTCTGCAGGCACACGGAGCGAGCAATGAAAGCTGGGTTCCTGCAGCCCCACGGTAAGGGTCTCTGCCCACAGGATGAAGATCCTCCCTCGGATAGGACACCCATGGCATCCCTCCTCCTCTACCTCACCTTCTTCCTCCCTCCCTGTTGGATTTTTTTCTTGTCTGCTAAAGTTCAAGCCTTGGCTTTTTTAACGGGATCATAAATGATGTCGTCATCTTTTTTTTTTTTTTTTCACCTGCTTTCAGGAGATTTCTAGGATGGTACTCTCATTCGCAACTCCATCCAGCAGGAATTGCTCGGCTGCTGGCACATTTGTGAATTTACACTGTAAATCTGTTGATTTTAATGCCCCACCTTTCAGCCAGCGTGTACCTCTGCCTCACCCTATCGCTTCTCAGAAGCCAGCTAACGTATGGGAATGGAGCTGTACACAAGCACATGGAATTTTGCTCCAAAAAGACTCTTCCGGCTATAGTGCCCAGTACACACTTGACAACAGATAAGCAGCTGTGGGTCCTGCTCGCTGTGCCAGGAACAGCTACTTCGCTCTTAACTTCTGCTCCTCCAGCTACACCCGCTGCCATTAAACTGCATTTTAAGCTCGTTGGGGCAGGGGCTGGGTTGGAAGACGGGTTTGTTAGCGTGCCGCAACAAACGCAAGAGGTGCCAGACTACAGCCGGAGCCTCTGAACATCACTTTAAATGCCAAGAATAACCAGTTCTTTCTACATGTTTTTCAACTGAGGGCTTGATTTTAAGGACCTGAGAACAGAAACAGTCCCGTTTTGAAAGATAAAAAGTAAATACTAGGCAGTCCAGATGCTCAATAATTTTCTTCACAAGATAGGAATACTGCTTAAAATCACCCTCTCCACCAAATAGTATTCTTTTTCTAGAAAATAGGAAAATAAAGTTAATTTCTGAACAGTAGCATGTCACATAAATATATGTAGCAGCACCACCCTGTGAGCCTCGCACCGCTTTGCTCGCAGAGCTGGGCAGACTGGGGTTATTTACAGTAAGCATAGTTAATAACTTACAATAATCAGGTTTAGCATCAAGCTCAGAATGAACTGCTGCCAAACTGATAAATATGGCTGTGAAAACTGATACCTTTGAAATTTGTTTCAAGGTTCATATACAGAAAACCTCACCAGCAGACATACAAAAATCAGAACAATTTTAGAACAAGACTATTCTGCATATGACTGAATTAATTAATTATTTGAAAATCACTCAGAAGAAAAACTGCCTCCAGCTTTGGTGACTGGCTGTTTATTTCAAACACAGAAATATCTTTATTCATTGTGGAAAAGGAGGATACCTGATTCTTTCCATCTTCTGAAGGGTAAAAATAAGTATGTAGAAAAAAGATAAAACATCAGTCATTTAAAACAGGTCTTCAGGCTTTAATATTTTCAATTGCAACACCAATGCAACTCCCATACGATTCTCCTTCTGCCCTTACTATTAATTCATACATTAACCTACTACAGAAAGGATCTGCTGCCTCCTCCATCCTCTTAGAGTTACTTTTCTAGACACAGAAGAATGTGCATGGTAAACAGTTATGCTCATAATTGTACCAGAAAAATAATAAAAATGTCACAGCAATGCAGGTTCTGAGCATTGGACACCAAAAGAAGAACTGGCAACAAGACAGAATGGAAAAGAATAGAAAAAAATAACAGCTGTTTTCACACAACTTCCATGGCTAGCAGTCATTCTAGACAGGACTGTCTACATGTCGGATTGACAAACTTGTCACTGCCTGGCATCTGGTTCCACACACCTATAACTGCCAGATTTTTATTCTGCGGTTTAAAATTCTGAATTTCTCAATCCAAGAGCTGATGTTTCTACCAATTTCTGAAAGGTGATTTCATTAATTCACCGATAACAAACGTGACATCTTACCACAGCGTGCCTACTTTTAAGGAAATGGGAGTCCATAGCGCAACAGCAGCAGACTGGGACCAGAAGGGTTGGGGAGAAGAGGCCTTAGGAGAGTCCAAAGAAGAGAGCAGAAATGGACACAGAGAGCAGTGACACTTACGGTCAACAATGTTCTCCAAAAACCCTACTGCAGAGCCTAAAATACTCCAAACCATAAATTTCTTTTGCTCATCTAGAGGCGTACGTGAGCCACGCTAGCAGGCTGCGCATCCCTCATCCTTATCTAATGTTGACATGACAAACTACTAGTGATCTTGCTCTTTCAAAGATAACAGGAAGGGTCTGCTTACAGATCTGCAGCTTCCAGGCGCACTGCTAGACGCTGGGCAACTCTGTGGGCACCACTATGATTCTGCATCGTGTGATTGATTAGAATTATTCAGCCTGCCTAGGAAATTGAACAACAACAAAAATGCATTAATATTGCAAAGTCAAGCACTGAACAGCTATGAACTTCAAACACAGATATATTTATTATTATTTAATCCATGCATCATTCTGTGTCCTAAATCGACGTCACTGGGGATAAAATGGAAGCTGCTGTTGCCTTCTTGCCAGTACTCTCTGGTGAGAAAGAAGAGACAGAAAAACAGGAAAGCATCTGAATGAAAGCTTGAAGAGAGCATATTGAACCAGAAGAAAAAAGTACACCACCTTATATTTAATACACACATATACTACAGAAAGCTGAATCAATATCAAAGACGAATGAAGTGTTTCTGACTTGAGCAGCTGATACCTGAAACTTCAAATGAAAACATTTCTCTGTTTTGAAACTCTTGGAATTTTTAAGCATTGGAGGAGGAAGGGAAGTGTGAAGGACAGTGGGAAACAAAAACAACTTGGAAGTCAAAATCCACTACAGAAGAGAAGACAACTGACAAGTACAGCAACCGGTCCCATGGAAAAAGTCTTCAACTGGAAACACTCATGTGCTACAGGTAAAACAGACTCTGCACAGGACTGTTTTATGTAATAAGATGTAGTAAAACAGCATCACTAGCACATACTCGTGTATGAACATAGAGTAATACAGCATCACCTTAAAACTCTAGATTCATATGTGACTTTCATACAAATTTGTCACTGTAAACGGTGCAATTTATTGTCTGCCTTCTACAGTTTGAAACTGCTGATGCTGTTTAACCAACTTCTGTCCCTTAAATATTACTCAATTTCTCTATAAAATATTTATATTAAGCTTCTAGCACAGGTTTCTGCTGAGGGTCCTATTAAGCTCTCACGAGGAGCTGAGTCAACATGTCTCACGCCCAGCCTTTTAAACTCCGTTTCTTTCAGGTTACATAAAAACGGAAGAAAATTGGAAGACATGGCGGCACTTTTCAGTTCTCATTAATGAAAATGTAACTGCAATTAAAGAATAACAAAAGTAGTAACATGTATGCATCAAAAAGTTCTTTTAAAAATACTGTTCACCTCTTCAACTAAATTAAGCTCCAGCAAATGGAAAGTATTACTCCAACAAGCTCTTATCCCATCCATCTCCTACTCTTCTACACATTATCCAACTTCTGTGCCAAATGAGATCATTCTACTATAGCCCACACCTGCTGAATAATTGATTGTTTTGACATTAAATGTTCATGCACAGCAGCACACATTGAGTCATCTCTGCGACCACGGGAATGTGATCTTTGAGTCGCTAGGATGCCAGAACTTCCACAGAAGTCAAAGGCAGTGGTGCTTACATGAAGTGTGCCGGAGGTTTTAAGTTGACTCCAGAATTTCATGGTTTTCAAGAAACATTCTCTGAAATTCTGCTCTAGGACTCTCCTATTTCCCTTGAAGTGAAGCAATCACGAGGACTTGCATGATTGAGATAACTTGAACATAACCTCATGTTTTTATTGACATTTGGCTATCCTCACCTCCAGGCAAAACAGCAAGGAATTTATATGTAAATTATTCAGTAGGTGAAGAATCTGGGTAGAAACCCCAGCTGCAATATGACAAGTATTTAGAGGATTACAGGTGTCTTAGCTACTTATTAAACTATTTTTCCTGGATGTTAGGCTAGTCATGAAGATTTAAACAGTCTGATTTTTTCGAGAGGAGGCAACTGAGATGTGTTCGGTTTTACGCTTTACTTGTTTACTTGTTACAGCATTATTGCAATGCTGAGCAAAGGAATACGCCTTTGCAGCTCAGGGCACTCAGGAGTACCCACATCACAGTAAANCGGACAAGTCTAGAGAGACTAAACTTCTGCAGCTCAGTCTCAATTAATCAGCACCTCACTGCTGCAACAAGCACAAATCATGCAGTTACTAAAATCTGATAGAGATCCTTCAGAATGAGAACCACTCATCCTTTACTACCTGATGTTCAGAGGTTATACAAGTACCTCGGCCTAAATCACATCACCATCATCAGTCAAATAGCCTCTTACTCCACAGCACGCTGGATGCTACCAGAAGAGTCAGGTGCTGCTCAAGTGCTGTTATGAAAGCCAACGTCAAAATATACACAACCGCACATACCACAGCCAGAGCTCTGCCATTGTATCACACCGCGAACCGCTGCCAAAATACGTGACGTGATGAAAGAACAGTGTATTAGAAAAAACAATAGCCTTAAATAAAATTTGTCAAAATTTAGAACTGGTGGAGCATTCAATAAAATGGCTTACCACAAGAGAGCATACTTGCATACATAAACTGCTCAACAGTTAGGTAATTCCAGCGTCGGATTTTAATTTTATTTTTTTTAATTAAAAGATGTGGCTGACCTGCGTATCATCATTGAAACCAAGGACTTTATCAAAGTGAAAAGCCCAATTAGCATCAGTCCTCTCTGGATGTATAGGCTAACATATCCCTCATCAGCTCAATAAAAACCCAAGGGTGCCTCTGCTCTCCAGAACTGCAAAACTAATAAACAATTTCATTTAATTTGAAACAGACTACACTGAAATCCAGTTTACCTCACAGTAACAGTGGATTGAATGCTTTTCTCCAGGGCACGTGTGGAAAAGTAAGTATAAAAAAAAGCAAATGGATGGAAAAGTACACTGAGTAGACTTGCATTTGCAAACAGAGGAGGGAGAATGCTGTATTTATCAAATTCGAAAAATCACATGCTGAAAAATCTTTTATGAAATGCATTAAAAACATGTTTCCGTAATACCCTTTGAAGTAAATTTCTAAGCTGAATTAAAATGGTACCCAAAAAGTAGTTGTTGTTACGGTGAGTATTAAGAAAGTGCCATGGTTTCCTCTGCTAACCAGTATTTTATTCTCGTTGTTTCCATCACCACCAAATGGACTGTCCAATGGGGAAAAAAAACTCTACAAACTGGAAGAGACTCCAGCGTTTTGTAGGGGAGCCTTTCATCACCGGAAATAAAATGCCTTTCCAATTATAATGCTATTTCTATTGTCATGCTTCAATTACAGCACTATTACTGTGTAACACAATAGTTAAAGCATCTGCTCCACCTTAGTTCGACCAGATATAGTTTTGATGCATCCTTAACCGTTACATAAATCAAAATCCACAGACTATTTTTCCTTTAAGAGAAAAGAAAGCAAAAAAGGCCATTAAAAAAAAAAAAAAAAAAAGAGAGAGACTATCTCGGTATATGGCAGGAAAGCACCCAAATGTTATAGTCAAGCATAAACACTATAGGAAATGTTTTGGGTGCACTCTGCAACTTTTAGTCAAACAGACTGACAGTCAAATAAGTGGTAACAATCATGTTCTTCTCTACAGGTCAGACCTAATTGCTGCAGCCCTTAAAATTGTAGGAAGAACAGTGTTTTGCTAATAGTGCCCAATAGGAAACTAACATTTCAAAATTTGGCCCTAAACACTATTCTCTTTAGATACTCCTGAATCCTAATACTTCAGTTAGTATTGATAATTCAGGGTCAAGACACGCCGGGACAGTGGAGCCAGGATCAACTGGAGAAATGAGGCTCTACTCCACAAAGAAACGTAGGACTTTGAGAAGTGAATGAAAATAAGGTCTTCTCTTCCCATTCTTCATTAAAAAACAAAAAAACCACAGGGCATACGGTCTGTTTTGGGATCGGTGCTCTAAGTCACATCCATGAGAGCATGGGAGGGTGAAGGGACGGCAAAGCCTTGCTCTGCAACAACCAGGCTGGACCTGCCAATCCCAAGAATATTTCTGAAGAGCAAACCAGGTTGCTCCTGGAGCATTTATGTTGATGTTTCCTCAAAGGTTTTGGGTCTCATTAAAACATAAAAACCCAACCATCACCCAACCCAGAAAACCGTTTCAGTGAACCGTTTTGACCAGCTCTAATTAAGACATATACAACTCTTAGGGTTGCGTGCCAGTTTGGTGTTTATTTGAACAACTTAATAGATTTAATAGATACCTTCACTTTTAATTATCATAAATGTCAAGAGCTTCCTGTAGGGTAAGAAGAGCTCCCCAAATGTTTCAATGATTTTTGAGCTTTATCTGAAGTGGTTAACTTTAGGATTTTGTAATGAAAGCAACCCTGCAACATTTCAAAAACTACTAACCTTCATGCCTACGCGTTTTCACCCTAAAACATATCCAAGGACTTTCACTGAATAATAGCGCCTCTTCTTGCACTTGACATTTATTAGTCATGATTTTAAAGTGAGGAGTATTTAATTACAAATAAAGGATCCCTGCCTTTGATAACTCTCAAGGAACTGCTAAGCATGAAATAAAATATGATGCTGGAGCCTCCCCTTTGACTTTGGCGTGTGTATTTCTTGCTTTTGATATTTCTAATAAAATAGGCTGATTGTCAAAGTCTAATTTAAGAGTTAATGAAGCAGTAAAGGTTGGGGTGATGAAAAAGAAGCTGGAACAATAACAGTAAAAACACAGTCATAGACTATGACGATCCAAGAAAAATTTTCTGGCCAATTAGATTTGATTGTGTTAAACAATGACAAACTACAGAAGTAATTAGAAATCACATACAGTATTAGCGAGTGACTAAATGCTGGTGCTGGTTAACTGCATTTTATGCTTCCTGAAGACTGCCATATCCTTCTACCGCATGTGTTTTAAACAAGAATCCAATTTAATAGTCAGAATTGTACTTTTGCCTCCCGTTTAATTGTGGCCAAATTGTTTCCTGAATTTTATCTTCCTGCCGGCTTTACTATTACAAAACAGTATTAATATTAAAAGGATATTACAGGAGTCTCGTCCATATATAGTCCAACATTGACAGTGACACAAGAAATTAGTAAGAAAGCTCCATGACTGAAGTCAGGCACAAGCTTTTGTAATAAACACATATGCTTATTTTGCATTTATATGAATTTAAAGAAAAAAAAATATCATAGAACACTTAAGGTCCATAGATATGCACCTCCCAAACTGAATCACTCAACTGAGATTTTCACGTGCCCCTTTAGCAGGCCCAAGTAGCAGCAAGGCAAAACTGCCCTGCCAGTTCGGAACAGCTGAAAGCCCAGTTGTTTTCAAAATAAACAAAAAAAAAAAAAAAAAGGCTCCAAATCCATAAAACCACTCACATCACACACAGAAAAAAGGCACCTTATGCCAGTGTTCCAGACTGAGGGTTATTTACAATGACTCAGCTGAACGCTACGCAGGGAGTCCTTCTTGACGTGAAATTAAATACAGTCAGCCTTAACATTTCATAAGCATCTTCGTATTCGCTAAGGGCACATAATACCATAGCAGTGAACACACCAAAAAATGTGGAGACAGAACAATACTTAATATAAAAGCTCACAGCCAATTTCCTTAGTGCCTCAAAATAACAAATAAATACAAATCTGTCTGCTAACACCACAAGCAAATCCAAATGACTGTTGTGCTTTAAATCAGTACTCCCAACCTTAATGTGTCTGTGAAAATGAAGAGATGGGAGAAGGGAGAATTTTCAGAAGGCACAAACATGAGTTAGCAACTTAACGGACTTTCTACATTTTAACCTTCTCCTCCAGGTGATACGATACTCATGAAGAATTTCTCCCAACTCACCCACTCAAGTTTCCCGACAATTAATTACCAGGAAAAATTAATTCACAGGAGATCCTTCAGCAACATTTCCAGTGGCATATTACTGAATACAAACAGCGTGCATCTGTCTGTACTGCTGCATCTGATTAAAAAATCAAACATTATAGATTTTTTGTTGAGTACCTAGCAAGTCATATGTCAAGCTGTCTATCAGAAAGCCTGGTTTCAGCCACGATTCCCATGGTCAAGGTGTAATACCGAGTGCCCATACAAGACTGATCTTGTTTTACTGACAGCCACATGGTAACGTCCCAAGGTTACATCATTCTTTGCTTCCCTCTGACTCTTTTGAATTTAAATTCAGAGAAAATTCTTTATGTAGCAAGAGGTACAGCAAGCTCCTATCTGTTGCTCATTTGGAGTTTTCAAGCTCAAAGTCCTTAAAGGCTATAAATGAACAAAAAAAGGAAAAAACGGTCTTTTCACCCAAGTACAATCATCACGTGTAAGGTATCCCAGACAAGTGGACTCATCATACAGCAAGGAAAATAAGAACAAAAAAAGGACTATGGCGAGACTGCCCTCCTATAGAAGCTCCGTGCAGTGTATGATCCTTCCAACTCTGACACAGAGGCAGTAATTACAGTTCAAATTTAACATCGTCCCTTTTACTCTGCTCTCACCTTTACGCAAATTTCTCTTTAACTGAGGGCTAGGTTCATCTTTTATCCTTCCCTTCCACACAATGCTCAGAGATAAGAGAGTTTATCAGAGGGTAACAAAGACATGTTACATTTAGTGTTTGCTCAGAGCGAACTCTCCGACTTTCTCTTTTCTCACCTTCGTCTTGTTCTAAATTGCACATTCATCCATAAAAGGGCTGCATCAATCCTGTCCGTGACTCATTATTTTGGACAAGACTGGAATAAACTAAAGACGGGAGATGATTCCCTTCGCACAGACCAATTTCAATTTTCAGAGTAAATTCTTAAAAGGACAAAGGAATAACATGAATGCATTCAATCTAATATATGGCTACCCACTAGAGTAAAACTACAACTAAACACCACAGCGAAACTGCTTTTCCATGTCACTACTAAGATAACCATGCTAAATACTGTCACTTATTAAAAGGAAGAGTGAGTTGCTTGGAATGAGGTATAAGTGCTAGGTACTGGCTGGGAGATCCCAGGGGGTTCCCCCCCCCCTTTTTTTTTTTTTGGAATAGAGGACAGGGAGTATGGTTTTAGTAAGTTCCCTTAAAATTCCAGTAGTAGAACTGATTTTTTGTTTGTTTGTTTCATTCTAGCAATATTTGTTCTATTTCACCAGCCGAGTTATAATACTATGCTGCACAAGGAACAAGACAGGAATCACCAGGTACTGTGCTCTGACTAACCCAATTAGAGTCAACAGATCTTGTCCCACTTCTAGGAGAGTTTCTTCAACTTTTGCAAGCCTAAAATATCAGCATTTACTTACATCTACTCAGATGGATTAGTTAGAGAACAGCAGAAAGAGCAAGGGAGAAAAGCTCGCCACTACCTGGTCTGCAGCATCAACGAGCAACATCTGCACTGCAGTTCCCCTTTTTCATCTTTGTATAGCACCATCTTAAATCTTGAAATGACGAAAGTAGAAGCAGCGATCTCGCATCTCAAAATGAAGAAAGGAATTAATTTCACTGCATTTCATAGTAACTGAATGGGAATAACAGCTTAATACAGATGGCAAAAAGATCCAAGGATCTGGATGTGGAGAGCAGCATCTTGAGCAGCTTCTCTTCATAGGTAATTGTGAAATTACCTGGTTCTCTGATGGAGTTTGTTGGGAAGCATTTTAGTCCAGGGGCAGGTTCGCACCTCTGACAGTCGCTCAGAGAGTTTGCCCGTGATAAGAAAAGGGAAATCAGCCAACAGCTGATGTAGCCCCGACTTCAATGAGAGATTCCATTCAATCGGCAGGAAGACCCCAGTTCTCCTTAAAAGGCTTCTCAACTGTTTTTGACCAGGCCAGCCTCCTTCTGTAAATCAGATCATTTAACTACAGCCTCGCTCTTGTTTCTGACTTTAAATACTAGTTCTGCCTCCCTGCAGGGGCACTGCTTTGCATAAACATCGTACAAGTTTTAAAAATTAGATATTATGACCACATCCTCACAGTGCCACTCTCAATCTTCAATTACTAACAAATATAAATCATCTCTTGAAAATAATGCTGTGTGTCTGGTTGGTTAAATATTTAGTAAGTATTTAAATTCAATACTCTCTAGTGTTGGAAACATGGAAATAAGTCAAGTAAAAAAAAAAATGGTTTTAAACTCAAGCACTGGAAATGCACATTTTGTGCACTCCATTTCATTTTATAGTCTCCAAGAACTATTACAATTTTTAATAAACTTGTATTTGGGATTTGAAGCCAAATACTTATGCTCAAAAGGCACAAATTTATTAACTAAAAAGACACCCAAAGTGGTAATAAAATGTGTTCCCTAGTGGTATATTGCAAATGGGCTGTAAAAATTACATTTTATTAATCCAGCTGCAATTAAAGAATAACAGCTGTGTCATTTGCATTGCAATGCCCCACTTTTGGGGAGACGGCAAATATTGTTCATTATTCATTATATATTGTTGATTGGCAAACATTCTTCTTAGTCCAGTAGTGATGTCTCTTGGGCACGGCCGCTTCTCTTTATGATTGCAAACTGAGTTCTCCTGGTACCATGGGGTTTGCAAATGCTAAGAGTCTTTCTTTCCTCTGAGATGTTCCACATTTCAAAGAGAATGATAAATTTCTGCTGAAGCTAACAAAACTAAGCAACACATATGTAGACAAGTATCTGGCTAACAAGTTTCTAAAGTGTTGCTGACAGTTACTTTTCTACAATTAATAAGCCAGTATCAGAGCCTCCATCTTTTTATTGGGATAACACACTCAAATGTTTGGCAGGTGGAAAGTGAGAAGCAAAGAAAAATAGTAGCTAAAATTTAGCTAAGGAATGTACAGAACTACCTATTAATTTTTACAATCAAAAATAACAACTAATGAAATCATCTTTCTTTGGAATTAATTGAGACCGCGTGCAGTAGATAAAATATGGGCATCGTCCTGTATGGGGTACATATACTGCTCTGTAAGCATTAAGATAGTTAGGAAAACATTACAGTAAGGTAAGACTTGCATGATTTCTGAACAGATACAAAGCAACTGTAGGTCAAACAAATACGGCATGTAACAATCAAATATTGGCATTCTGCTGTGTACACCAGAAAATCTTAACTAACTCAGCTTCATTATGATCCTGATCGGTCTAGCTCCAACAAAACAGCTTTAGAATTCTCCGTTTTAAATTAACTTTAATTGAAACGTTATCTGCAGACCGCAACATCTTTTAATTAATATTTACTCAATTTCTTTCAGGTTTTCCATACCATACAGTAAAGATAGCCCAATCCCTAGCCAAGATAAATATCATACTGAACTCTTCAGCCTTGTTTCTGTTGCAGACTACAAAATAACCATTAGCTGGTTAACCATTTGCAAACCCAGTGATGGTAAGAGCACACAAGCAACAAGAAACAAATACCTTTGTTTTCACACCCTGAGACTAACAAAGTAAAATATTTAGCCATATCTGACAACACAAACAGTATTTGAAAGCTACATTTGACAGAAAGTAACCACTTATCAAAGTTTGTTACAAATACACCTCCCAACAAATAAGGCTACAGAGCCTGGTTTATCATTGTATGTACTTTAGGTAATTAGTTACAGGCATACAAGTCGTTAGCATTGAGGATGCTGATGCATTACAACTATTTTGCAATGTTAAAAGCAACTGCACAAGCAGCAGCAGCAGGTCAGGTTCCAGACTGCACGTCTCTCCACTGCACCCAATGCTTTTTGCTCAAGGCTTCTCCAACCAACACAGCAAAATTTCCATTGACTTCACCAGACTACGAGAGCTGGAGCCATGGGAAGGTGGGTTTCATGGGATTTCACTGAGCCTATGGATACAGGCAGGATGCCTTTTGGTGAAAACTAGTCACTCGGGTGAAAAGCTGCCACACACCAGGCTTCATGTACAAAGATGGAACAATCCTCCTCCTTACCAAGGTCAATATAGAATCACAGAATGGTTTGGGTTGGAAGGGACCTTAAAGGTCATCTAGTTCCAACCCCCTGCCCTGGGCAGGGACACCTCCCACCAGAGCAGGTTGCTCAGAGCCCCGTCCAACCTGGCCTTGAACCCCCCCAGGGATGGGGCAGCCACAGCTTCCCTTGGCAACGTGTTCCAGTGTCTCACCATCCTAATAGCGAAACATTTCTCTCTAACATCTAATCTAAATCTACCTTCTTCCAGTTTGAAGCCATTATCCCTTGTCCTATCACCACAAGCCCAAAAGGGGGTTCTCTGCTTTTTGGTACCAGGGACTAGTCATTATCAAGGCCAGGTGCAAAGAAAGAACAGGCTGGGAATTTCATTTCTCACAGCTTATCATCCTTTCCCTAAATCCTGTTTTTCCCCTTCTTCTCTCCAAAGGGGAAAACAAACAAACAAACAAACAAAAAAAAACACCAACAACAAAACACCACCAGTCTTTGGGAGAAAGTAAGCAAAGGTTTGCCAAGAAAATTGATGCCTACCAACCCAAAAGGCTGCAGCACAGACAAGGTATCTTCTGCATAAAGTTTACAGACTGAGAGCAATGAAAGATGACCTTACCAGATCAGCAGCAAAATAAAGCTATTGTGGAATCTGGGCAAGGTTTCCTTACAAGCAAAAATTTCCCCCCTTCTTTTATATCTCCCTTGATTATGCAAAAAACAGTCAGCCCTGTCGTTTCTCCCCTGCTATTCACCGCATTTTTCTTTGCTTTCGCAAATGGAGTCTCTCGAGTGCATCAACAACAACATCAGCTTTCTGACTTACCTACGTCTTCTCAGATATTCAATGATGTTCACCAGTAAGTGCCAGAACATAAACATCTGTTTTTAAAAAGCACATGGCAGGCTGTCTTCTTGTTACAGGCCTACTGACAGAGTAGGAGTTATTCTTTCTGGAATAAAAATGTGACTTAAGTAGCTATAATAGTATTGTTTACTTATAAAAATATTAGTAACCCTTATTTCTTGTCATATCCCATTTTCTAGGTAAAAATTTCAGACTGATAGTTCATAATCACTACTACAGGGAATGACTTCAGAGTGTCTCCTCTACAATAAGAGGAATAAGCCTCGACTTGTAGACACAAGGACTGGGTTGTGAATATACTTTCATCCCAAAAAATCCAAACACACACACACACACCCCCGCCCTGATTCTGAAGATCTGTAAAAGCCTGTATGTAGACCTGATCCAGGACCTTTCCTCCTTGTGAAACATCTCTCCCTCTTTGCTGCAATCCTACAAAATCCATCAAAAGCTCTATACAGATGTGACAGTCTCTACTAAGCTTGCTCCTGTCTTCAAATCCCGTGCACACTGTGGCATTTTCAAGATCTGAAATGCACATTACGAAGGTTTCCCGTTGACCCCACGCAGCTTCACAGCAGGGTACATCTGAGAACCAGGGAGAGGACAGCACAGGCTGCCTATTTGCAAAGCTTCTGAAGGAAAGAGCAGGAGAATTTACAGACCTGAATCATCAGGAGAAAGAAAGGAGCAAGGAAAAAGCATTTAAGAGGAAGAATAAAAAAGGGCGCAACATTGATTTTTATTCTTTTCATTGAATTAATTGATTCACTGAAATAACAATTGTCATCCGGGAACATTAGATGTACGCACAGTACCAATTTTATCACCATTTGAGTTCCTCAACACTGCATTTACTACTTGCCATATGAGCTCCACTTCCTTATAGCCTTACTTCTGATATGATGTAGTATGATCAAAGAGTTTCTTAATAAGTAGGAGAGTGATAGTTGGGTTGCGGTGGTGGGGTTTGGTGTTATGGTTTTTGAAATAAAGAAGTATGTCAGTAGTCATGAATTGGCACTTCCAGGCCACAATACTGAACTGACCTACTTAAAGGATTTTTTTTTT
>VWZL01004328.1:0-156326 GCA_013396915.1 Stercorarius parasiticus | reverse complement strand
TTTTTTTTTTTTTTTAAGGGTAGCAAGCACAGAAGAGTATGATACGGGAAAGAGTTTGTTTGCTTCACTGCTAACTTCCCACTCTGCCATTTCCGTCAGCTGCATTGCTCAGCTTGAATTCTTATGTTGAAATTCTGTTTTTAGGGGAAAAAAATCTTAAGGATGAAAACTGGGACTTTTGATATTCCCATTTCCTTTACCAGGCTCTTCTCCTATTCGTGCGTGTTTGTGTCTCTGCAGCATACTCTTAAGAGCGGCAAACACTCCTAGAAAATTTAGCTAGCAGGTTAGAGCAACTTCTGCAATTTATCTTTAAATAGATTTCAATAGCAATCTTTTCATTTGAATAAAAGCTTGCTTAGCTACTTTGCAGACAGCCCAAAGAATCAAGCATTCGTCTCCACTTGTAAAGGATTTGATAAGCACATAAGGATAGTTCGTCTCTAAAAAAGAAACACTTTAAGAGTCATTTAAAACCATTTCACCACTTTTGTTTTCATAATCTGCTGCTTGTATAGAAAGCCCACCCATAAAAGAAAGTGGAAATTCACACCATAAACATCAAGTCTTTTAGGTTTCCAGCAACTACTGAACAAGAATAGCCTTAAGTAGTTAATCACTACTTATCCCCAGTTGCTGGCTGGTATCGGAAAGGAAGTCTGGGATTCATTCTTTCAAGTAAGCTCAAGCACTAATCATCTCGAAGAAAAACTTCAAGTACATACATTAACGGGGCTCAGTCTCTAACCTCTTCCCTCTAGCAGAAGCAAACAGTCAGAAGCATACCTCAGGGAGAAGGATATTAGTCTACCTCTCAGTTTCAAGCAAGCCTGGAAAAAACAGGAGATTTAAGAGAGCTGGGAAAGCATTGACAGGAAAGATTAGCAGCAATGGCAACACTGGGAGAAATAACACAAAAGATAGAGACAGCTGATGCAAGTCAGTCTTTCTTTTACAAAGTCAGAGAAGCTTCTCATCAGCTTCCGATTTTAGGATTTGGGATAAAAACCAAGTATTTATATCTCTCAGCTTCTTTTTGTCTTTCCGTTCCTACAGTTATATAGCTGTTTGACACATCATATACTGCCCTACTTGCCTTTTCCTCTCTCTCCCAAGTAAATTTGTCACTTTCCCCTTTTTTGGGAAATTACCAACACTATTCTTGCCATTTGGGAACAGTACTAATATTATTTTGCCACTCGGGAAATAACTCATTGAAATTATCAGCCCACATCACTTTCCAGTGATGTAAAAGACGACTCCACCGCAGCTACATTCTCAAGCCGAAGGAAGCATCGCCGCGCTTGCTTTGCGTATTTCCCTATAAAGCATCCCAAAGCGCCGCTCCAAACAAGGTAAGGTGACAAATTCGACTGCTGTGAAGTGAGAAGGATCTACATTTATTTATGCATAAATGCATACATATATGTAAAAGAATCCAAGGTGGCATGGGTTAAGTCGGAACATGCCATCAGATTAAAAAAAGAGAAAAATTAACTAACAGATGCCTGCCTCTAGAATGCCCATCACCTTTAGTAGTAGTGGAAATAATCTGCATATTAATTAAGCTGTAACTGACGTTAAACCCCTTAATGTTGCAGGAATGCAGAAGAAGCTGCCATAGATGGGTTTCCCAGGAACTGTTCTGTACTTGTTTTCCCTGCCAGTAACTATTTACCTCCGCTGCTGTAAATTACATTGCGACTAAACAAAAACCTACTTAAGAGGAAGAATGGCAAGCGCTTTGCTTTCAAGGAAAAACAAAAGCCTTGGGAAAACAACTTTCTATACTTCATTTCAGTTTTCTTCTCCTAGAATGAAGTAATAAACGTACAAAATTTTTAAACAAAGAACATTCATTCAATAATCATCTACGAAACATTTTTCAACGATTTCTAATGGGTTTTATTTATTTGTTTCTGCACACTCTGTCTAGCATTAACTGTTTTTTGTTTGTAAGATCTCCTTTTCTCTAGGAACAACATGCCTCCACTAAAGAATTAGGAAGTCAGTATTTTCTCATGCATGAAAACAAACATTTTCTAACACACGATTCTTTCAAATGCATAAAACCAGATGCGTACAGTGCCATTTCTTAAACTGTAACACAGCCAAAAATCCTACTTTAATGAATTACACAGTATGAAGTGAAAAGCCACCCCAATTCAGCTGGGTGCTCTGACCTCAGGGGACGCCTGAGCAGCCACATCCTACGAGAGAAGGACGGAATGATCCAAAGAAAACAAGCTCTGCTACAGGAAAACTTTTAACTGCTATCAGAGGGGCTTAATCAAACTCCTAAAATTCATCATATGTTTACACGCTTCCACAAACAAGACTGTAGAGTTTCCGTCAATTTACTTTGACAAACTTTTAAAACACTTCTACTGAAATGTTTATTTCTTACAGTTATACATGAGTCTTCTCAAACTTTTTTCCTGAGATTTAACAAAAATGCATCACAAGTGTTTTGTGTCACAGCTTTCACACATTATCAAGTTCTGGTAGTCATATGAATTCTGCTAATACTTAGCTATGAATTCACAACATAAAATCACTTCAGTATGAATCATACCTTAGCACTCTGTGTAAACATCTCTGATGTTTCACATTTGCATCCTGTACTTACGACTCTTAAACTGCCAAGCATATGGTTTTAAGGCAGGATTAGAGGCAGATTTAGAGATACGGGCTACATCTATCTACACCACCTTACACTAGGATTAGTTAATACCGTAACTATTTCAGAAAAAAAAAAAAAACAACAAAGTTTTAGCTAGAAAGGAATATGTCTCTATTAGAGAACCTAGGGAGAATTACAACCCTCACCGCCAACCCCCTTGAGGTTGTTCATCTATCTACAACTAGCGACACACAAACTACTATTAAGTGATCTGCAACAAAAATGGGTGTCTGGAATGTCTTCTCCAGGACCTGTATGCGGCCAAGCACAGCACCGCAGCCCCTGGCATCACTCCACGTACGGGAGGAAGCTGTGCTGCGGACAACACTTCCTCCCAAACATGGAGCACAGAGCAGCGAGCTGCTGTCCCTACCACTGTACAACACAAGTCTTATCCCCAGGAGTAGCAACTAGGTCACCTACGTTTGGGAATTCCCAACCTAGAGCAGGTTTTCTAACTGCATGCCCTCTCTGCAAAATACTGACGAATGTACACAGATGGAACACGGAATAAATGAGACTTCAGGTAAATCTGTGTAAAGGTCAGACCTGCAGACTGGCCAGCATTGCCATTCAATGCACTTTCTAAATATTTCGAAGGATACTGCTTCTACTAACACACAATCCCGGTAACTCTCAGTTCCACGTAGCGAGTGGGAAAGGCTCTCTGCTGGCCATGACAAAGAGCAGCTACAGCTTCTCCTACTTGGGTGGCACATCTGCCTGCCAGATGCTGAGCAAGCAGTCCAACATGACATCTCCTCACCCTCTGCCTGGAGCAGGTCTCCTCAGTACGGCAGTACTGGCTTTGTTTCAGCTTCAGGTAAGTCCTCGGGCAGCAGCTCCTCTACGTCACCGATCACCCCCCCAAAGCAAAGCTTGGGTTTCCCCCAGAGATTTTGCTTGGTTTTCCTAGGGAGCCAAAGCAAACCTGGCTGCATTTCAGCTGTTTCTTTCCCCGTGTACAAATAGCACCAAAAACGCTCTAAGTTAATGACTATCAATAGTAACAAGAACAGTGACAGCTTCAGCAGCACAGGCGTGAAAAAAAAAGGAGGAAGGTGTTTATACCATACATTATATATTATGCAAAGAGAGGTTCCCAAGAAAGATGTTTATACGTAATGATGTGCATGGTTCTAGTAGGCCATAATGTTCAACTTCCAACAGTCTTAACCTATTTAGGATGGAAAACCTGGATGTATTGGCTTGCAGTCCTGCTGACCTCCGTGGCTACATGCCGGCCGTCCCCTGGGCTATGTTTGCTTTCAGTGCTAGCCCTGTCCCCTATTGCCCAACCAAGCACATCTGGATTTTACAGTGCTAGTTCCTGTCCCCTACTGCTTAAGCACATCTGGATTTTACAACCCTGGGCAAGAAGCAGAGCAAAGTCAAGCAGTCACTGAACCACTTGTAAGTTAGAAGCGCAACAATACTGTGACGTTGAAGTTTCCAACAAATTATCACAAATTCAAGTAACTTCGATATATGCAAAAAACCATGGAACTACTGTAATGCAGAAATTAACAGTTGTTTCGATGACCACACAGAAAATAGAAGTCATTAAACAAGCAGGCATTACCCAAAGTCCTCATCACCCTTGCGAACACGTGTCAGCACGTACCAGAGTCTCGGTGATCTGATTCAGCTCGGTTACTTTTTATTCCCCTTGAGGCTCCTCAGCAGCAGTTCAACAGTGTTTAAGAGAGAGGGGACACACAATTTCCAGGACACTACACTCTGAATCTGTCCTGAAATGAATAACTACATGGAAGTTTAGAAAATGAAAAATATCAAGCTAGCCTCATAGATCCATAATTGAATGCCCCACGATGGCACAAGTTGGGCAAGTCAGCCATAAATTTTTACACCTTAAGCTTTCAAGTGGCAGAATGGAGACTTGGGAGATATTTCTGGTTCCAGCTATCTATCACGCAGTTGAAATTTGCATTAGTTAGCATGTCGAACGCCAGACAAGATTCAGTCCGGTGAGACAGTAAATTGATGCTACTCTCAAACTTTGAAGCAAGCACCAGAATGAACATTGCACCATGCACAGCACCAAACCCTCTCCTTGCTAAACCCCGCGCTTTCGGCACTCCTCCTACCACAATAAGCATCTAATGAGCTGTCAGAGCACACAGAGCAGCACTCCCGGTGTGCAAAATAAAACATTTCATTAATCTACAACTGGAGATTTATGAAAATCAATGTCACAGTGTCACTGCAAAATGTCTTCTTCGTTCCCCTTTCCCTATTCCTGTATCCTCGGATACCACATCCGATTATTCACACTTTTTTTTTCATTTCCCCACCGCCCTGCCTTTCAGGAGAGGCACATTGTACTTTACACTATTCTCTTCTCCGCAAGTCAGGAATTTTCCTTTGTCATGGATCTCCTTACACTACGGACCAGAAAGCATCCACTTCTACTAATGATACTAATGACTGGGGCAACCGTATTTCAATATTGATTTTCCTGACAACCCTGAATAATCTTGTCCTATTAATAACACACTCATGAGATAAGGCTAAGCGCATCTTCTTTAGGCTAACAGTTACAATGATTACTACTATCTACGGATCTGCAGCCCAATTACACCTTTTTTTAACCCAACAGGTTATTATATAAACAACTGTGCCTAGAAGAAAAAACCCACACAATTTACTTCAACAAATGATTTTAAAAAAATAATCTGCCTTCTTTATGTTGTTTTTGGGCTTTTTTATATATACACATGTATGTATGCATGTATTTTTGTTTACACACAAACAAACCAAAGAGCATAAGCACATCGACATAAGAAAATCTGAAATTCTGAGTTATTTTACAATAGAAAATTAGAATGAGAAAACAACTTGACGATTCACTGGTGGCCTTTCTCACCCTGATGTCACCAGCTGATGGCTTGTAATGGCTTGCAAAATCCAAGTTAAACAAATTATTTCATAATTACCTGAGGTGTGAACTGTTTGGATCCAATCCCCCACCAAACACCCCCCCCCCGGACTGATTACATTTTGCACAAACACAGATGACGATGCTCTCCCAGAGCACTTTCTTACCTGCTTTGAAATGTTCACAGTCAACCTCATCCAAAAGCCTATGGACCACCTGTTCCCCACTGCAGAAGATGCTTAATGCCACGTTCTTTTCTGTTTAAACATTCTACTAATCAGGCGCTTACGAGTTACCTGCCGGTTACATGCCGGTTGATTGCAGGTCATTAACTAACATGAATTGCATTCAAGCTAACAGGAGATAAATTATTGAACCCCCGTAAAATCAGTATTACAGCTAGAACAGATCTGTCCTTCTATAAGGACAGATGCCACAGTTCCATCCCTTTACACTATAAAATCTACATATTGTCACCTCTTAGGCAGCCGTCCTTATGTGTAACAGTACGTGTAAAAGAGCAAAAACCAGTACCAAAAATCACCCAGAGTTTTACTAAATAACGCAGTTTTACAAATGGTCTCTTTTTAAATCTCGGAAACACATTCCTCAATGATTTTTTTTTTCCTTTCATTCTGAAGCAGACTCAATTATTACATCAAAGAGACAGCTAATGTGAAAATTAATACAGAAAAACTAATTTAAACAGAAAACCGGCAAAAGAAGTTGTAGGTGGTAGTGGATTACATTCCATTTATTTCTTCCAAAAGTAGATGGGGAGACCTCAAATAAAAAAAAGAGTATATACATTGAGTGGTTTATGGTAGCAGTAATCAACCTTTTGGTCTAATGCTCTGCTGAGAATCAGGAATGCAAGAAGCTCATTCAAACACGAGCTGCACTAAGAGAAAAAGCTTTGCCACATAGGACTATAAAGACTAATTTTGTTCCCACTGGAGCCAGCAGCACAATTTCCATGAGCCCAGCCCGCAGCGCAACACCCAGCCTCTTAGATAAGGAGCTCCAGGGAGCAGGAAGCATTAAATAAGCCTGTACCATTCATCCGGCTGTGTATTTGCACCCTTACATTTTTAATAATTGATTTATTTTTTTGGCTATTTTCATTTTTCAAGGACAGCATAGCAGTGGATTGACATTCACAATTGTTCAAAAGTAAGACTGCAATAGCTTTATAAATGCTTAAAAAAAAATGACGGGAGACAAAAACCTCATATGGCATGTCCAACCTTATACAGAAAGCCCAGTGCGGGGTCAGCAGAGCACAGTGCCTGTCATTCCCACCGCAATGACCGTCACTGCCAGAGTCCAACCAGCTTAAACACTCCAGGCCGCTAGTGAGAATCCGTTCTTTTGACACACGACTTATGTCATTTATTGACCAACGCTGAACAAGCCAGAAACTTTAACGAAAAACTTCAGGAATTAGTAGTACAGTCTCCGAACTAAAAAAAACAAAAAAAGAAGGAAGAGATAGAGGCAAGCTGCACACTTGTTAAATGCATCCTGCATTCTGAAAATTATATAAATGTTTTATGATGCTTAAGTGTCAACTTCACATGAACAATAAGCTAAATACAGAGCCAGGGGTAACCTTTATATACTGTGACGCACGTAACAGTGTCAAACTGCTGTGAAGAGACTGTGCTGCTTTTATTTTATTTTACATATATAAAAAAATACATGCATTAGTAGTATATTTATCAATATGCATGTCATGTATTTGTATACATATAAATATACACGTGTATGTGATAAGCTTTTTTTTTTTGGACAAAGTCTTGGGGTTTCTTCCTCTTTATTTTTTTCTCTAGTCATCAAGACATACAAAAACATTTACTTTTCCACAGTCCTTCAGATCTCGTAAGTTCTGAAAATATTAGGTTCTTGAATGGGGGAAAAAAAGCAGTATTTTATTACATTAGACAAAGCTAATCATAAACACTAACTGAATCTGATGGATCAAATGTTTTGGTTCAGGTTAGTCATTAACCAGTAGAATACACCTATTGTCATATTCATGGGATTCCAACAGAGATCAAAATTAAAAAAGGGTCTGTAAGGGTCTTGATTTATTACCAATTCCACTGACGCTTGCTCCAACATAAATTCTACCTGATGCCTTTCAACGTAGCCCTTCATCAGCACAATAGCTCTTTTGTTCTCGTATCTTTTATGCAATTCCTCAGTAAAAAGAGTATAATGCCTTTAACTTAAACAGTTCTCCAAAGAACTGCACAGCAGCAGAGAGATGCACAGTGGCTTTAATACCATCATCACAACACAACTAAAACTCCCTTTATAGTGTAATCAGAATTAACCAGCCACTACTGTCCAGGTAAACTGTATTTGGAAGCAGCGCTACACCCAACACTGCCAAAGCTTCTGGTCATTGCTTGAGGAACACTCAGTTCTACCCTTTGCGTCTTCCCAGAATTGACTGGATTTACGTAGTTTTTTCTTTAAAATATTTTCGTTTGCAGCTAAAGTTATTTTTGTGAGCTTCATGAAACTGTAGTGTTGGCAAAAATCTCTATGAAGGACAAATACAGTAACTAGGAATGGCCAAATAGTATCCTGTTTGTCTGCAATATTCAATTCAAAACAAAGATCAACAGGGGGTTTTGTGGGTTCGTTTTGCGATTATTTGTTCTTTTTTTAATTATTATTAAAGTAGCCTAGAATTTAGAGTCTCAGGAACAGATAAAGTCAATCTTTTCCTTAAGTTTCACAATGAATATTCAGCAGTTTTCTTAAGGAAATGAGTCACGTCTGACAAAACTTGTGTGTATCTTAAGGATATTTACAGAAATTTCTATCATATTGATAGCTTTTGTACAAGTTACTCTGACATAGGTCAGTTCTTTGAATTCCCTTTGAGACGAGGCAATTAAAAATGTTTACCTCATTCTATAGCAAGTTCTTCATCATTCAACAGAGCACGTTTTGTACACACTATTACATTTGCAGCACTTGACCAGGTAAGATCTAAGACTTGGTGTGAATTTTTCATTACCAGAAATCTTTCTTTTTGCGGACTTCGTGCATTTCAGCCACTTGACTTCAGCAAGTAATACCAATTCCTTAATAATGATGTGCTCAGACTATGTTCCGTAACCATTTCTGTGGGTCTGTTCCTAGAAGGCAACACAACTCTTCCTGTTAGGACTTAAGCCGAGAGGAGAGCAACTTCTGTGGGAAAGGGGGTCATGGTGACGGTCATGGTTTTCATACTGAAAAGCAGCACAAGTATTGGCAAATACGACTGTACTTCAGTTTGAAGAGAAGCACCAGATTAGTAACACCTCTAACAGAAGAGCAGACAGCCCAAGCAGCACAGCCATAGCCCTGGCTACGTTAAACCAGACTGTACTTACGCAAGACAAGGTCTGAATTGCCACACATTAAGGACAGCAGAGTAAGAGATTCTACCGTGGACCTCCATTGGGTACAGAAGAACAGATACTGGCTACAGATCCTGGGTTTGATCTTATGCATGCAGTGATTCAACTTCTAACCTTACATTTCACTTCACCTCAGCCTCCAAACCACGCTGGATCAACAAGCGGAACAGTCTACTTTTTAACATACAGCCAAATTTGGTTTCAAAGAATTGAAAGAATGACCCAGATTGAGCTTGGTTTTGAGACAGCAACTCCTAACTAACGTGTATCCTCCCAACACCACGCCGACAATCACTGGCCTCAGTTCCCTATTTCTAAGCAAACCCACAGAGGCCGATGACCCTTGCATTTTGCAGATGCAGAGAGATAAAGGTCCATGAAACTAACGCAAACTACTGGGACCAAGAGAGGATCAGAATTTAGGAAAATAGAGAGGATTTTAGGAAGTTACAAGAAAAACTTCCCAATCTTCCAATTTTTAACATTAACTTTCACAGTAGTTTGCTCAGTCCTTAGACAATTACTTCTTTGCCTAAGTCTACCAGCCTGTTACATATCAGAGATTCTATTTTTGCTATCCAATTATAGATGATGTGACAAGGAAGCATATAAAACCGTATGGAACTCTCTTCAGTCTGGAAAAAAGACGGCTGAGGGGGGATCTTATCAATGCTTATAAATACTTCAAGGGTGGGTGTCGGGAGGATGGGGCCAGGCTCTTTGCAGTGGTGCCCAGCGACAGGACAAGGGGTAACGGGCACAAACTTGACCATAGGAAGTTCCACCTAAACATGAGGAGGAACTTCTTTACTTCAAGGGTGGCAGAGCCCTGGCACAGGCTGCCCAGAGAGGTGGTGGAGTCTCCGTCTCTGGAGACATTCCAAACCCGCCTGGACGCGTTCCTGTGCCACCTGCTCTGGGTGACCCTGCTCTGGCAGGGGGTTGGACGGGATGATCTCCAGAGGTCCCTTCCAACCCTATCATTCTATGATTCTGTGATTACACAACCCTTCACAAACACCACTCGAGGTGTACTGAACATTAAGCAGGAGAACAGTTTCACTGACAACCACAAGGATTATTGTGCTCAAAATTATGCACTGCTTAAGAGCTTTTCTCATTGAAGCTAAACACAAGTTAATATCATGACCAATAAGCATCTACAGCCTCCTGGGTTCTCTCCTGATACGAGACTTTACTCAACAAAATTAAATAAAATTGCTGCAATTTCATAGAGGTTTCACGTGCTTAAAACCAGGTAAATGCCATTGGGGAAAAAAAAACAAAATCACAAAGCAAGTATTTCACACAGACCTATGACTCAGTAACGTTTAGAATAACACCACTTTAGAAGCCTGTTCCTCTAACGTTAAGTGTACCACTGCACAAACAAATAACTTATTGAACAAAACACCCTATTAAGCAGATCCACAAATCTTTTGTTGTAGCTGGTAAAAGGGGCAGACGTAGCTCAGAAGTCTGCCTGAAGCTGACAGCTTCTGACAGCAGTCACTCATTAATGCATGCTCTATTTTATCAGACATTTTTTTTTAGTGTGAAAACATACAGGAGTTTTTCCACCTTATTCCTGGTTAAGCAGGTCATTGTTCCTAAATGGTCTGCAAAAGCAATTCTGAATCCAACCGTAAGTGTCAAGAATACTTCATTTAGGCAAAGAGTTGAACTGCCTGATACAAGATAAGCTTGATGAAGCAACCAACACAGATAACCGCAATGGTATTTTGGTCAGTGGCATAAGTTCAAGGAAACTGCCAAGCAAATTAATCAGTCCAATGTATTTATGATGTTAGAGCCATGCTGTGTTGTTGGTTTCATTGCAGGATAAAATTCCAGGCTCAGGTTGAGGCCAAGACACTTAGAATCATAGCATGGTTACAGTTGGAAAAGTCCTGAAAGATCATCTCATCCCAGCCCCCTCCCACCAGCCCAGGTTGCTCCAAGCCCCGTCCAGCCTGGCCTTAAACACCTCCAGGGATGGGGCAGCCACAGCTTCTTGGGGCAACCTGGGCCAGGGGCTCACCACCCTCACAGCAAAGAATTTCTTTCCAACATCTAATCTAAATCTCCCCTCTTTCAAATTAAAACCGTTACCCTACCTACTGTCGCTCCACTCCCTGATCCAGAGTCCCTCCCCATCTTTCCTGTAACCCTTTTAGGGACTGGAAGGGGCTCTAAGGTCTCCCCGGAGCCTTCTCTTCTCCAGGCTGAACACCCCCACCTCTCTCAGCCTCCCTGATGGGAGGACAATGAAGTCCTTCTTTGGGGACTCTGCCCCAAAGACCACAGACAGCATTTATGCCAGCTGTGCAAGTACCTGTTCACTAGCTGAAGAAACCACTTGCAGAGCTCAGATAACTTGATCGCTACATGCAAAAGTATTCCTAGACTCCCCTCTTCAAACTACCAGGAACATGTAAGATCAGCGGCAATGCTGAATTTGGTGACAGAAATCTATCGCCTTGTGATTTCAGTCATGCTGCTAGTAAATACACAGACAAGTATTAATTTCATGGCCTAATAACGAAGGCCCTGATTATCTAAATTTAGTTGTTTTCTACTTTTAAACACTGAACAATTCAGTTTGTTCCGTGTGGCAGGACAGATGCACGCTTCTCCAGTCAAAGCAGAGGTGGAACTTTGTCATCCGTGAGGATCCTTCAGAGTCCCTTTTCAGCAGAGGAAACCTCTCTGCTCAGCTCTCCTCTGCGTTTTGTCAGGAGTCACAAATACAGACCCGTGTTACTGGTAACCATCGAGCTTCTAGCGGCAGCCACATCACCGCAGTATATTCAGGGGAAAAAAGCAGCTGTAAAAACACTGACCTGTTACAGGAAGGGCAAAATGATTTGTTCCCGTAAGAGAACTAGTCTCCATCCTACTTCCCAGCACCTTCAAGTAACGCAGAGCACATTTTTTTTCCCCCCCTGTAAGAATGATAGATGGATAATGTGGTAAGAACTGGTTTCTTACTGTTCTAGCTGCGTTTTTGGTTTTGGTTTTTTTTTTTTTCCTTACCTCACACAACGCTTTGTCTGGAAGAGATGGATAAATATTTGACATGGCATCATTCCCAACGCTCCCCACAATAGAAAAGTTTTTAAAAATTTAAATGTTTTGTTTTCCCGCGTAATAATTAATGATAAAGGGTTTTTTTCTTGCTTTTGTATTCGTTGTCATTACAAAACAGATTACATAATTTCACACACACACATCAAAATCCTCTGACTTTATTTTACTGGTTCTGACAGCCAGGATTTTAATAAGAACAGGATCACAGCTAATTAAGTCAGCACTAAAACCTTCATATAATCTTTCTGCACACCCAAGAAATTCCATATGGAGTAAAAATAAATCATTTTTATGATTGCTTTCTGACACAGTTGGGAGGAGTAGAAAAGAAGGCACAAACTGAAAAAAAAAAATGGGAGAATTATGAAAATACGTCAAACGTATGATGTGAGACCAGGACGTGAAAAAGCCAGTAAGAGATGAACACAGTGTAAAAACAGACCTTTGGGTTTATTACTGGCGAAGTTTGTATCGTGTATTTAAAGATAGTTAGAAAACTAAGAGGTACTGAAATAAACACTTAAAATCTGCTGTGACTTCAACCTGTCACAGGCTAAACTTAAGACCAAAGGTTTCTTAGTGTTTTTTTTCTTTGTCAGTCCATTAGGTAATCTACCAAGAAATGAAAGTGTCCAAGTGAAAAAAGCATTTCTTTTAAGCAAATAATTCTGCAGTGGTTCAGCATAATGCATTTCCCATGCTTTCACTCAGTCGAAGGAAAGAAGTAGACTCAGCTTCACAGTGTTTTTCAACTTGCCGCTTAGGAGACACAGGAACTCCCGCCTCCCGGGATCGTACAGATGCCTACTGCATACCCCAGCTATCACCAGAAGTCTCACGAACACACCAGAGCTGACAAAACACCATTCCTCCAAAGCCCTTGGAAATTGTTTTACCATAACTAATTCACTGACCTTACCACAAATAAATACAAGTAATTTCATGGCCACGTGATCTCACTGCCAAATTTTGTTCCACCCTTCCTGATTTGCATGAGAATATAACTCCAATACTAACAAATATCTAATTTTAAATATTTAACTCTTTGTATCAGGAAGGACAACAAGAGGCAGCACTACATGTGCTGTCTCTAAAGTTTTGAGAAGTGATCTCACTTCCCACACACAAACACTGATTCCCTTCTTCCTCTTTTAAAAGCATACACATGCAATGAAGTTCCTTCTGGTCATCAAAATCTGTTTTAAAAATAATAATTAAAAAAAGTCACACCCCTTCTTCCTCCCAGCTCCCTTTCATTTAGAAAGGGGACAACCTAGACCTCAGCTGGCTGCGTAACTTCTACAGACCACCAAGAAGCATACTCTGGTTTGAACCACAGATCTAGAAGCAAGTAAGACTTGGACTGCCAAGTGTATCGCTAACCCACACTTGCTGTCATTTAACCACACTGTTGTCAATGAAACTGTTCTACCATCTCACAGTCTTAACTTCTAAAATGACCATTTGTTATTATAGGAAATTAAAAAACAAACCTCTTCTGACATGGAAGGAGAAGGCTGCAGCACTGAGTGTCAAAAATCCCCTCAGAGCTCTGGAAGGCCGACAAGTGCTTTAACTCCCAACATTTAGGTTAAGAACAATGACCTGGTTCATCGGAGCAGCGGCTGTGACCCAGCACGTGCTGGGAGGGGAAGCAGAGCACTGGCACGTGCTCCAGCAACCCTCCCAGCCACAGCAGGACCCTGGGAGACACCTCTGGGCTGCACACCAAGCAGCACCTCACCTGGCCACCCCGGTACCTGGCTCTCATCTCCAGTTCTGGAGCACTGGGAGAAACCTGGACCTCATGGGCATGGTGAGGATGAGACACGCCCGGGACAGTGAAAGAATACTCTGTCACCTTGCAAGCAGTTTAACTTAGTTTCTCCAACAGACCACGCAATCCTCAATTCTTCTTCCAGGGGACCTAAGGAAAACAAAGCCACAGGCTTCACCAGTCCCACCTTGCCCGTCCCCCCCTCCATACCCACACACGTACAACTGCGCTCACTGCTGGGCAGGGGCTGGGCTCAATGGGGAAAAGTGTTACAATTCTCATAGACACGCTGCAGGTAGCCAAGGTATAAGGGACAACAACTGCTGCTCCCCTCCGCCCTAAAATGTGTCAGAACTAGCTATAAAATTAGTAGCTAATATTAGATGTTGATGCTTCTTTTACATACTAGCATCCTTCCTGTTAGTCAGCTGAGGACAGACATTAGGAATTTTTCTCGTGAAATGGTTTTAGGCTTTACCCTGGAATTAACTGCTACTATAAAAAAGGAAGCATTAGAAGAACATTTAACAGCTGGATACAACATCTGCCTTTCCCAGGTCATTAGTACTTAAGAACAGTTAATTTATGAGACTACGAGGTTACAGAGAGACTGTCAATTAAAAGAATCACACTTCTTTCTAGTTTAAGCCTTGTCTGCTGAGTGTTCCAGTTAAATAAATTGTCCTTTTTTCCCTTTTTTAAAATGCAAGTTATGCCAAAGGGAAAGAGCAATCAGCTCTTCAATATTGCAGCTATTTTTTTCACAATAATGGGTCATTTTTCTTAAGACTCCATTTCATGGAGTCATGTGATTATGATAGAATACTTCCACGCCTCAGATCCATGCTTGCAAAGTTTAAAATATTAATTTGGAACGTTAAAAAAAGTAAGAGAAGCACAGCAAAGAAAATTGTATCTCATGTAATATACACATAACCTCCTTCTTAAATACCAGAACTTAAGGCATATCCTTTGGGACATGGTACATAATTTCTGGGTACGTACGAGAGGATGGCAGGACTTAGTCACCTGCAATGGTTTTCTTGATTCGACCACTAAGACCCTGATCAGACAGTGACACCCACAGCCTTCATGACCAGGGCTCAACACCTTTTATTTTTTCTGTTTCACCTCCGATATGTAGTGGGTTAGAAAAGTACATGTACATGAAAGTAAGATCGTTAAATAAATTAAAAAAAAAACAAAAACCAACCACAAACTACCTGGCGATTCAGGAAGGTGTTTAGGAGTGCAAACTGATTTTAACTCATCACCAGACTTCCAATAGCCAGCATCTTTAAGATGCAAAATACATACATACTTCAGGAGTCTGTATAAAAAGGTGATACAAATCTTGCTTTCAAAAATAAAAGCAAACATCATTTCATAAAGAGCAAGAAACCAAGCCTGAAAAGGGCACTTTAAGAATATAAGCAAGGAAATAATTATTTTGAAACAGTCCTATTATACACTCAATAGGAAAGCACTGTTTCCAATTTATAATGAAGCACTTTTTTTTTTTTTATCACCTCCGTTTTCAAGCTCAGAATATTATACTACTGTTGAAATTAATTCCCTGCCAAAAGTAAGAAATTCCAAGTCTTTTCATTTCATGGTTTGAAATCCAGAGTTCGAAAGCATCTTTTTTTCCTTTTTTCTTTTTCCTAATCCCATTTCTAATTGCACTGATGTAGGGCGGTACCTCGTACAGGTGCGCCAGTATTTCCAATATCAGGGCTTGTTAAGAAAATATTCTTTCAAGAAGGATATTGGCATATGAGTATCTCAGCAGGAACAAAAACAGATTTTACAAAATCTAGCATCAAAAGTTTCTTCCGCAGAAAGCAAAGGAGATCAAAACCTAACTTGCACACCCACACTCATACAAATAGACACTTTTAAGGTGAATGAAAGAAAAAGGGCACCAAGCATGTAAAGGATAATTGACTACAAATTAATACTCAGAGGGGCACGGAGGAGCCAGGAATGCAGATAGGGCCCTCTTTGTTCACTCTCCATCTTGACAACTCGTGTCCCAAACTAAACGGCCGTAGGTGGAGCGAGCTTCTTCCTGCTCAGATTTCAGTGCAGAACCAGGACCTACATCTGTTCTGAATTATGGCTAAAACTTACACTTTTTGTCACCATTACCCAAAGCAAAGCTTTCACCGTATGAGACAATAAGAGCACATTATTACACCAGTACTGCCAGAGCAGTGCAGCCCTCTGACGGCACACCTGTATAGTTTTAACGACTCTCACATTAATATAATATTGTTCATATAAGAAGCTATCCTCATAAATAAATCCATTCTGAGGGCTATAGGAATGAGAAATAAAACATAACCTGCCAAACACGGGGTGTCTAGATTACACACCTAGGCTGCAAGAAAACTCATCCATAACTTCAGCCAAAAAGTTTTGTTTCCGTTTTTCTAACCTCTGGCAGGCTTTGAAGACTCGGGCTTAGCTTCAGTGACAGTCCTTCTCCTGAACCAGCTGCAATTTATCATATTATAATCCCAACTTCAATAGCTGAATCCATCCTTTCCAGTGTACATTTCCTCATGTTAAGCCAGTTATTGGCCTTTCAGACTCTCTCAAGACTTGCTCTTTTAATACTCAGTATGTGCTTTTTTTCCACACATAGCCCATTAAATAAATTGGTTCCATCCCTCCTAACATTTTAAAAATGCAAATACATACATGTGGCCCAAGATGCACATTATAGACCCCCATGTTATACTGTAAGTTTGCCAAGTTCCATTTTGCAATCACCAAAGTTGGAGGGGGGAAAAAGTGTTAAATCAGATGTAAAAAAAAAAAATATTGTATGTTCTCCTATAGTGAGAAATTTCATGCCAAGGTTTAACACAGGTTGCACAAACTTCTATAGTTAAATTACACAGCTCTGAAAATAACGTTTTTGCTGATGGAGATACTGAAACACCTCAGGTGCAATAGCATATACTGGCTGTCTTGAAATCCTCATAGCTGGTTTGTGTGAGCCACAGCTAAGAATAGTGCCACACAAAGTAATATAAACCACATCCTACCTTAATGTATGTAATATCAATATATGCTACATAGTTATGTAAGAATGAATGTAGCAAAATAAAAGATAGACTGAGATTTACAAGGAAACTGAAAGAACTCAGAATTTCCATTTGGATTCCCACTTTCTTCATTTCACCTCTATGTTCCTGCTCTTCTGCTAACAAGCAGCACGCTCCAATGTCAAATTCTTGCAGTGTCTGAGTAGAACAGAACAGACATGATGCAGTGAATAAGAAATACAGATTTAAGTCATATGTACAACTCAAAGACCGAGTTTCCAAATGCCTATTTCCGTTTCTATTATTTACCTTTCACGGGGAAATTGTTTCAAAACCAAATGCAGATTTCAGAAGTTAAGTATCTATTGATTTTTGTGTAATATTCAGTAAACTGTTTAGTAGAACTGGTGTGCTTGCATTGAGTGTGCACGAGGACATACCTACATGCAGAAAATGCCTTTAACTCCAGGCTTTAAAAAAAAACACTTTCCTAATAGAAAATTTTATATTCGACTATTCCATGAAGTAGATATTATGCACATTTCAGCTCTGTTAAGTAAACAGAAATTAAAACTTCTCCAACAGTGTCACTGAGAGACCCTAGTGAACTAATCCATATATCCAGAGCTGAAAGCATTGCAACTGCATCACTGGAGAATCTGTAGCGCTACACCATCTGCTACAGGCAGAACCTCAATCACGGCATCACTCAGTACCTTGACACAGCAGCGATACCAAGGAAGGGAAACTCATTCCGCAATTTCTTCCACATATTTAATGAAGAATTCAGTAATAGACCTTCAGTTCTATTTATCATCAGGCTATAAATGGCTGCATTTGCAATTAAAGGTATTTCTCTTCCATAAAAATGAAAATCCCAACTCTAAAAGCCGCTGTATTTTCAAACTTGTAGATGCGGTGCTTCGCAACATGGTTTAGTGCTGGTTTTGCCAGCATTAGCTTTACAGTTGGACTCAATGACCTGAAAGGTCCCTTCCAACCGAGACAAATCTATGATCCTATGAAAGCAATAACATGGCAAGATTTAAGTGGTACACAGACCATATCCCACATCTCCACAGAGTAACACCTTCCACTTATTTGCATTTGTGTATCAAAAACCAATACCTTCTTGCCTATTTTAATTTCAGAGAAGATGGGTCTCTTCCGCAATACATTTTTCCCATTTTTTAAAACACCCGCTGTCAGTGGAATCCCATCTTGTCTGTCTGAGGAAATATTGTGCCCCAAAGACTCCACTGAAAACATCCCGAGTCGCCACCTGGCTGGAGGCTGCGGGCCCTGGCTCAGGCAGGCTGCAGCTGGAGAGGATTAGAGCTCACGAACGCCGCCGGCATCAGCGAGACAGCAAGTAGCAGACAGTTCATTTTACAAAAACTTAATGGAGTGTATGGCCCTGGCTGCTTAATACAAGCACTGTCAAGGCATCTAAGCAAAAAGTCTCAACTGTCACTGCTGACAAGCTGAGCAGAATTATTTGTCACACTAGACTAGATAAGAGACCAGTAGAGTGGGGTATGGTGAGATTCCCATACATCTCCAGGCTGCAGCCTCAGACAGCAGGCATATGGTTCCCTCCAATACACTGGCACCATAATGTAATCTCACTACACAGCAATCTGGTTAAAGTGTTAATTCTTTCATTGTCATATTTTAACTGCATTATCCTCCTTTTTACTCAGTGTTTTACATCCTCTAATTAAGTAGTCTCTGACTTCCCCTTCATATTTTCTGAAAAAGACAGGACGCAAAGCCCTGAATAATCTCCAGGTCATTAGCTAGCATAATGCATGTCATCTATATGTCAAATTATACCAGCTAAAGAACTAACCTGATACATCTGTTCTATAACATAAAAGCTTTCATGTGGATATTTCTCCTAACCCCATCACAAAGGCTACCACTTATTATCTTTCGGCATGTGTGTACTCGTTAACAAAGACCTCCAAAAAGCTAATTCCTTCCCCACTGGTGCTTACACACCAAAGCTCTCATTATCCAGAGTGCTGGATGTACGCAGTCTACTTGTTTAGGATATAGACCGTCCTTCTACACACAGAAACACGGCCTTAAATTCTACCACTCCTCACAATAGAAGAGAAATGAATGTTTTCCATTTATCAGCATTTACCCTGCAAAACTGCATTAACACTGAATAACTGGAACCAGCAAGGTGCATATTCTCCTACAAACTCACCAGTTACCTGAAAGTCAAAGGAAAGTTATTCAAAATCATCAGTCAAGAACTACGAAACAAACTGCACCGGACAGAAGCCAGGCAGTTATACCTGATGCACAGGTGTCGATCTAGTCCTAATATCTATTATGCAATCAAAAATAAATTTATTTAATTTATAACTCTACTACTATATTGTACTACCTTAGCATCATTTTCTGTTCCATCAGCCTGCTGCACCTCATACAATCTAATATGCGAGTTATTTTAGACAAATGTATTTTCATGGAATGATTCTTGGCAATAAAGCCCAGTAGGGATCAGGTCCTCGATAAAGGCCTCCTGACATTAACATAATACATACAGTAGCATCACTGCCCACGTAATCCATGTCCAGAAACCTGGGTTGTTTGGTTTTTTCCCAATGGCCTGCCAGACAAATGTGGGTGGGTTTGCATTCTCTCTGCTTCTGAGCATATCCTTTACTGACCTGGTATACTTAGAAAATTAGCTCTACAGCTGATGGCATTTCTCTGTTTATACAACACCTTGTAATAACAGAGACCTAAACTGGACTAAGTCAAGTACTGTACATTTTCCTGTCATACCTACAAATATTTACACCTTCATTGAGAAAGCATATACTTGCAAGGAGTATTCTTCAAAATGTATATACGTAGGCTATAGATCTGTAATCATTTAGGAACACTGCAGTCCATTCATTGTCTGATACAGAGGACAACCAAGGACAACGCAGAAATGTTACTAGTTTGGAATATTTCTTCTCTTTAATCTTTTTAACACATTGAGTATATAGATGAAAATTAGGAAGCTATGCCTATCTGAACCTTACTGAAGGTTACTTACTAAGTTTGAGAATATAGTTTTAATAATTATCACTGAGAAACAAAACGTTATCTCAAAATCAAGTTTAAAATGTCTGTAAATATACTGTCAAAACCAGTATAATGAAGGTTATTTATGAGTTCTAGTCTCTACGATTGACAACCACACAAGGAAAATGCCTTTCATCCGGGACCAACAGTTAAGTTGTTGCACCCAGAGGGCGACTACGTAGCGATAAAAACTTCATTACTGTACCTCTATTTTTATCCGTGCAGATTGTCTATGATGATTCACCCAACACTAAGTGGGGGGAATGAGTACCACTTAAACCATTCTCCTTTTGGGATAAAGTGTCTTAAGACAGTAGCACTACCAAGGGTTTATGCACATAATACCATGCCAAAATTCTTTACGGACATTTTGCAAAATTATTTAGAAACGGATATTGTCAAACAGTGACATATGCATGATTTTCTGCATGTGAGGTTAATGAGTAACCAATTTGTTATTTACAAAAGGGTTGATGCCTAGTCCAAAAATAAGCACCGATAAAGAATGTATTTTAAAGCAACTCTCTCCATCCATTCTTAACTTATTAACACTGGCACCCATTATCACACATAGATATGCAAACTGAAGATCTATGCAAATTGCAAAAGAAGTATTCGACAAATTGGATGAGGAGAGCTCTGCAAAACAAACAGAACAGCCTAAGTTTGATGTGCCAAATCTCCTTCTTCTAGTCAATACAAGACCCGTATTTCCCTTCAGACAGATTTCTTACTCTTAAGTTTTAAGAAAAGACTCTTAAGGAGGAATGAAGTAGTAGCAAGAAATGAAGGTAATAATACAGAGTAAGTTATAAAGGGTTGTCAGACAAGGGTGAGAAGAGGACTGTAAGTGACAGAAAATAAGCAGATAGAGGCAGGGCTACCTATGCTGTACAAACGCCTTTCTACTTGCCTGCTCCTGCCACCTCTGGCTTTCCATCTAGGGCCCACTACTGAACTCTCAGATGGCATCCAGCGGTGCTGCTTCTCAGGCACAGTCCTTCAGTCCGAAAAATGCTAGCAGGTTATCACTGGATGTTATACAAGTACTTTGCCACACTATTTCCTAGACAACGAAATGGTCCCAGTATCCCAAAGGCAGTTCTTTCCCACACTAGTCTTCAAGGAAAACCATCCACATTTCCCGAAACATTCTTTCTTACAAAAGCACTAGAAGCTACAATTATTGAAGTGTTAGCAAGAAAGGAAAAAGCCCAAATGAATAAAATTCAGCTAAAAGCATCATTATCTAGTCTTCTTTTGACATTTATTAAATTTAGGAGTTTATGATTGCTACAACTAAAATTAAAAAAAGGAAACTTCAGCACATCACCTCAACTCTCAAAGACGTTCCCTACTTCCAAACAGCCAGTGGATGTTTCTGTATTATTCCCTGCACACTGCAGTAGAGTAGCGAAGTTTTCACTTTGTCTACAGTGAGGAATCTACACAATACAGACATGAGACCTGGCAAAACGATTACTGTGTATTACTCTTCTACAGACAAATATACATACATTACACACAACTATACATACATCTCCAAAACCAGGCCAATAATTCTCCTAAATAAAATAAAAAAATAAATAAAAAAAAAAAGGTAAAAAGTGCCTCATCACTGGAGCCGAGAGTCACCCCCCATGATGAAATCCATTCATGGAGAGAAGACTTGTACGTAGTTTAAATCCCATCCGGTTCCTCAGAAGACGGCCGCACACACGCGGACCCTGCGCAGAGCTAGTTTTGCCTCCCAGTTGAGCCATCAAACTGCCGTAGCTCTGACACAACCAGCTCCTTCCCTACGGAAGGGCCGACAGAGGTGCTCTGGGCTTCAGAAGACACGCGTTTACATTCATGGTGAAGAAACAGCTGTACTGTGGACGATAAGGTAAAGCCTAATGCTATAGGGATACTGTACTAAGTTGTGGCATCACAAAATTAGTATTGTGAATTTGCAGAATCAAGGTGGGGGGCGGGAGGAGATAAAACTAATCACGAATGAAAATCAGAATGAATATGAGAAATAGGTACATATAGTAAAGGCAGATCCTTGCCAGAAGTGCTTAACAAGCGAGCAGCTAACCTACTTATTGGGTGCCCAAAGGACCCAAAAAAAAGACAGCACAGAGAGCATTAAATTTCATTAACTCAGACTTCCAAAAAGCTCTGTCACTATAGAAGCAGCAAATAACATTTCTAAATGCAGTTAATCAGCCATACAATGAGAACAGAGAGGGACAACCATAAAGATAAATGCAAGTATTTCAAAAGTGTTTCTTTCTAATGCAAGTTTTGGAAAAGACTTATGCTTAAGTTCTACTCACTGATAAGTGAGCTCCTCCCTACCAATTTAGCCATCAGTTAACAATACTATATCACACTTCCTAAGAAGGTATCATTAATTCAATCTCACAGACCAAGAAACAAGAAGATTACAACATCCTAATTACACAGAAATGCGTAACATCAAATAGGCAAAGATAATCACATAATTCAATAGAAAATTAGGAAGGTTAAACCACTAACAATTTAATCAAAGCCAAAGTAACAAAATAAGCGTAAAGTTACACATCACAAGACATTAATTCTACCTCTAAAGGTAAACACAAAGTTATGATTTTTGTCTCGTACAAACTCGGGAGACCAAATGAGACATGCTTTATTAAGTAAATAACCTTCGCCAAGAACCAATGCACATTTATGAACTTTCTGGTCCATCCACTTCTCCCTTTTCCCTAAAAGCTTCAAAGTGAGGATTTTGAGGCACCTATTCAGAACCACTTCGTGAGCCTGCACCGCAGGATTTCAAGAACTCCGTCTGCTGGCACAAGTGCAGTGCGACACACTGACCGCATCCTAAAAACGGCAAGACTGACATTCACAGTTGTAGCAATTCATCTAGGCAGCACTGCAATATAGCTTCACTTCGACGTGTAAAGAAACAAGGTCTAAACATCAAAAACTTGAAACAGCACCACGATTCCATTTATACAGTGAAAGGAGAACATTAAACCTTAAGAGCCTTCATGCCATGCCGGAACGTATACAAGGCTTTGTTGGTTGGTTGGAGTCACAAATGAGCGAGCCTCTTTTGACCAGGAGATAATATCAAATTGCAGCAGCAGGGTCATTCACATGGCTGCATTATCCCGTCCAAAAGATCCAGCCACTGACTGCTCAGCTGGAGATACGCAGAAGGGAACTGAGCCCAGACTAAGTTCTTTCTCCTCATGCCTTGCCTGGCAGCTGGTGAAGACTGAAAGACGGTCTCCTGGCAGACAGCACTAGGAAAAATAGCAAAGCAGAACAGATCACCTGAAATCACTCCTCGCTCTCCCACATCCCATCCTAAATCTCACAAATTCATAATTACTAGAGCTTCAAGGGACGACAGAAAGGAGAAAGTAGAATGGCTTACCTGGAAAATGAGAAAGCAATAACTAAAGCAGATAATTTCTTCCACTTTTCAATTTCCGAGCTATTTCTGAGCTTTAATCATCCATCTCCTTCCCTAAAATCTGCCGTGCAACAAAAGGCATACCTCAGAACAGAATTTTTAATACTGGCTCCTTGTGGGACCAAACTGATACGTTTTAGCCCATTTCTTTTTAATAAATGCAACGATTTTAATCAAATTTGTTCAGAGGACAGAAGATTAGTTAAAGAAGAGAAGTAAATGAAAGATTAAATTAAGGTATTATTGGGAATTAAAAATGTAATTTTATGTTATTATCAGTGGTATATTATGAATAAAGAATATGCAATATGCAATTAATATGCAGCACAATATGAACAGCATTTGAGAAAAATGAATTTGATATGTAGGACAGAAAGTTCATGAATTCTTAAACCCGATTCAATTTGCTTTACTCTGTTCAATTTTCCCATGGGCATCTGTTTAAATATTTCCAGGTATGGGAAAAGTCATTACTAAATTCTGACATATTTTAAGGCGATTACAGGTCATGACAGGCAACCCCATATATATTTCCTATTTAAATCAAGGCATTACTCCTGTAAGCTTGCTTTTGTTTGAGCAGTAGCTGCTTCCCGTGTAAGGAAGGTACATGGAAAGCAACGAGACAAAGTCCAGCAGTTCGTAAGAGTAAGTCAAACAGTAGAATTATGCCACTAATTAAACGAGTTAAAACATTCTCAAAACTTAATCTAAACTCACAGCTTACCTAAGGTTAAAATGTATTATTCGGAGTCACTAACCAGTGCACAAAATTACATTTTCCTAAGCCACTCACTTTTGTCTTTATGGGTGACGATAGGAAGTAATGTCCTATCAGACTAGCAGTACATTTTACCTGTAAGTATCGCCAAGAGGAACAGCAAAAGTATCCACAAAATAAGACAAATATGCTGCATATTAAAGCATATTGCATTTATAAGCATATTGATTTAAAAGCACTTGCATTTATACTTACTCGAAATTATTTTTTCACGATCGAGACAATAGAGACATTACCATTTTGCGTGACACCGGCAATTTTTGCAAACACTAATGTCGCTGAGGATTTAATCAGTGGTCTTTCTGAGCACTAAAAGTTTTTCTTAGCTCACTAAACTATACCCAAAGATTACCACATTAAGTTTTGAATTCATAGATATCTGAAACTCTCCAGAAAACAAATAGCCAATATAAAGGTTTCTTTTATTGCCGCTTGACTCCACTCAGGTGCAGCAGCGCATAAAACAAACCCAGTGCAGGTGCGTACACAAGCATGAGCACATTCAGACTTTGTGGTATGTGTTTGGGAGCCTGTTTTCAAGCTCCTTAACCTTCCCTCCCCTCTTCCTCTCCCCCAGGCAAACCAGATTCTTTAAGCACACTGGAGCTCAAACAAAAACTGTAGGCATGGAGTCCTGTTTGTATACTAAATACATATGGAAGGATAGAGACAGCCCATTAGTTTTGCACATCTCATAGTCATAATTACAACAGTCAATTCAACGTATGTGTTACAGTTTGAGAAGATTTTTTTTTTGTTTAAAAAGATAAATCAATGTTACTTTCAAGCTTACATGAAACCAGCAATTTTTTCATCAGTTTCCTAAAGCCATTCATTTTATCCACCCAGTCTAATTGCATAGTTTCACAATTATCTGCTTATTCCAACCCATGTAATCTACTGACATCTCATTTCTAATAAATGCTCATTCGTGCTTCTTCAAATGCATTCAGCTGAATGTTCGTTTTTGACAAACAGCATTTACAGAGGGCAATTTTGATCACCCAGACTGACCTTCGACATCGCACAGGCCAAAGAATTTAACTCAGTAATTTCTGTAGAGCCCACGAGCATCTAGCTGAACTAGATCACATCTTTTAGAGCGATATACTACCTTGATTTAAATATCAAAACCAACAGCAATACCATAATTTGGTTAGCGCTTTGATTTTCCCTATCTATACCTGTGACTCTCAGCTACATAAAACTAGTGAATTTCTAGGAATTTCTTCCACGCATTTAGTACATAGGTCAAATTTCCAACTTGATTCCTAAGGTTCAAGCTTTTCATAAATCCCCTCGATTTCAAAAGACAATTACTACTTCCCAAGAGTTCTAAGG
This sequence comes from Stercorarius parasiticus, assembly GCA_013396915.1. Lineage (NCBI taxonomy): Eukaryota > Metazoa > Chordata > Aves > Charadriiformes > Stercorariidae > Stercorarius > Stercorarius parasiticus. The sequence goes on along the minus strand of VWZL01004328.1, from coordinate 130,727 downwards.
CCTGATATTAGACCCGAATTTTCCTTCTGTGCAACAGGAAAGGCCACGAAATGCTTATAGTTATCAAGTTCTGTAAAGCCAGCCAATTTATCCACAAATCAGTAATGGACAGCAAAAGGAGTTAACTGTTGAATACCACTGAGTACCAAAGATGCACTGGGAGAGCCGCCCTCACAGTATTACTGCCGCTCCAAGATCAATTCTACTTGTGACGTCTCACACATCCAACTTCTTAACATACGTATCAAAGAAGACGCAATTTCAAGAGTCTCACAAAGAGTTTTCACGAAGGGGGTGGTGGGGTTATGAAGTTTTTTAGGGGTCAATTCTAGTATACACTTAAATACATCATTTTTTCTAAGAAAGGAAACATCCTCTTTGTAAAATTCCAAGTGCAGGAATTTGGTTTTATTTTAAGTTACAAAAGCAGTTGCCTGTTCTGAAATAAAACTGGAGACACCATATTTATGACATACAACCGCACAGCGGAGAAACAAAAGGCATTACGCTTAAAGATCCATCAGCGCTTGGCAACAGGGACCAAGGTGACACTGACCTCATATAGTCAGAATTACTTACGTGGTTCTGTTCATTAACTTCCAAGTACAGTAGCTTGGGACAATTATCTGTTTCAGGGCTCTCATGAAGAGGACAGCCCTGCCATCTCTCTCATTTTGGATCTTTACTGAGCCATAAACTAAGTGTCCTCTGTCAGGCTGTCACATCTCTCCGTATGTTCTATCTGGTCGTGCTCATGGTAAGAGATGATCTAACCAAGCACGAGAGCAAGAAACTAAGATAATGCTTGAATTATATTACCGAAAGTCATTCCTGGATCAGGAACAACTAAATTAACATGCAAAGGAAGTCTTTCACAAGCAGACAAAAGAATCCACCTGAAAAAATATCCTTTATTTTGCTGGTTTTAGCCTGATGTCTTCTGTCAAAAAGTTTCCTCTCTTCTTTATGCTATAGGCATAAACATGTTTACATATAATACCTCTGCTTTGCATCTTGATCATTTCAATGCATTCTTCGTTAAATTATATCTTACTCCTACTCAGAAAAGATAAATTGTTGAGCTTTTTTTTTTTTTAAAAACAGTGAGCGTGTGAGAAAGAGAGGAGGAAATTAGATGGCTCTCAAAATTTTGAAAGTAAATTTTAAGTCATAAAGCTTTTATTTTTCAAAGCATTTAACTATAATTTGCCTTTACCTTATCCGTTACGTAACTATCGCAATTACTTTAGATGATCGAGTTCAAGAGAAAAAAAAAAAAAGCAGTACAGTAAAACCACAAGTGAAAGGCAGCAAAATATTTTCAGTGATTAAACTTTGCCTTTGAAATTCATATTCACATATGATTTGTGAGCAAACAGGAAATCTGCAGATTAAGAATATTTTTCTACGTGAAGGCCATTTTAACAAACAATAGGTATCTTTTGAGATATTCTCTTACTGCTCGCCTTTTTTCATTCTAGACTCCTGTAGAAAGCTATAAAGAAGCGCAGTTTAACTGCTTAGACAGAGATATCTGCTTACTCAGCCTAAATAGAGTTTTAAACTTTTGCTTAATCCAGCTCTTAGAACTCAAGGCCTGTCAGATCAAAACTAGGGAATATATTATGTCTTGAGAATAAACCTATACATGGAGACTATTTATTTTGAACTACTGAAAATAATATTAATTGGTGTTACATTCACAGTAGAGGTGTGCTACCAGAATGCAAACAAGCACAGATTATTCAGAACGAAGGACAGGCAGTGATTTTGAAATGTTAATTAGAAACACAAGGGATATGAGAGAGTAATAGCAAAAAAGAAAATAAATGAATGTGCTGATGGTGAGAAAAAGAGAAATCTTTTAGAGCAAAGTATCCAGAATAACACTTGCAGTAAAAACAGAAACACGTAGTCGGCAGAATGAAGTGTGAATATCTACAGTGCCCACAGAAAACCCTGTTCTGTGCGATCATGCAGTGCACTGAACACGAAGCCATCTTTCTACAGCATGGTTCCCACAGGCTCACCAGCGTTACTACAGGCCAACTGCGTCTCCCCCAGAAATCAGGAGGAGTTTTGTCATTGGACTGGGTGGTCATACAAAGCAATACCAAATAAAACAATAGCTTTACTCGGATAAATTGTGCAAATCCCATTAAACTAGAATTGTAACCTAATTAACATTCAAAGCAGTAATAACACCACGTGTAGTTTTTGCTATCTGGATTTTGGGGAAAGATGCAAGACAACTTTTTAATTTGAAATGTTTAAGATGCAAGAGATACTATTAAGAATTGGCTCGCCTCTGCTGTTCGCTTCCACTGAATTCAAAGCCACAAAAGCTTCAACACAAAACATCACCTTTTCTGCTAGTATCTTCTACGCATCTTCTGTTGTGATGTCTTCTTTCAAGCTTCACTCAAACCGTAAAACAAAACAACAAAAAAACCCAACCCAAACTTAGAAATCAATCATAAAGTGAACCTGATTCTAATGCAGATTACCACAAATTGCAACATCAATTTAATCCCTTTAAGATTAATGAAATGCAACAGAAAAAGTGCCAGGCATCAGAAACTTCTGCTTGCGTCCTCATGTGGAGCTCCCTGCAGAAGGGAAGTTGAGTGAAAGGTTGAATTAACTCTATCCCATCTTCCATTGTGCCACAGTATAGACAGGTCTAAAAATTGTTGTTTAAGTAAAGAACCAACAACAGGAAGAAGGCGGCAACTAAACACACCAGGGTTGTTTGTTTTCCTATAAAACAGAAATTGAGAAACTCACATGTAAACAGGAAAGGTTATCAATGCAAAGTTTTAAGACTGCTTTAAATGGCAGTACCAAAATCCTAGAGCCGCTACCTTCTTTTTCTATCTTATTTTTCCTTTACCGTCCTCTCTGAAACAGGGACAAGAGTTGGTCTCAGTGTGTCTCCCACCCATGTCCAAGTTTGAGGGTGGACAAGGAAAGATCCTACAGTTTAACTGCATGGTTCACCAGAAATGATACCAAAATTAACATGCATATTTATTTCTTTAACAAAGACAATCTGCTTAGGAACCTGATTTTACTTTTGGTTATACTGATCCAAGTTAGAAGTAAATTCATTAGAGGTGACCAACTATGCTGTGAATAAGACAAGACTTACAGTAGTATGATAGTAATTCCTTGCTATTGCAGGATGCAGCAGATTATTTAATTTACATTCATATTGATTTGTTGCAACACAGCACGCTAATGCAACATAGCGCCACCAAAAGGGGTTCTTCTGAAACAAAAATCTTTACAATTAAACATGCATTGGATTTTATCAGTACTAATTGTTTAAGGCTTTGGAATCACCAATTTTGTTACGTTATCAATTAAGATCGTTTAAGACCAGAACCTGAGGATTACACGCTTACAGTTATTGCAAATAAAGTTAGTCTTTTAGAATTCAGAATGTAAGTTGCATTCACATCTAATTTCATCTATTATAATTAATGGATCATAGAAGAGTAGTAACTAAACACATTAATGACGTTTTAATACAGTCATGAAAATTATATCGTCAAAGGAGTCTTACATACAAAACTAATGGACTATAAAGCTCCGTTGTTTCAGTAGGTAATACTGGAATAAGATAATTTCTTTTATAAATCAGTCGTTCCAGACTGACCTTCACAGAAACAAAAGAAGTTTTTTTTCCCTATACACCTGTGTATACATATATATTCTCCTTAATAAAGCCATCCAGACTTCTAGGAGTTGTTAATAGTTTCTTCTTCATTTAGGCACCATTCTTCCTTACCAAAAGAGCAAGACGATAAATTCATTTGACTAGTTTTCTATTTGAAAAGGAATGACAAGGCATCGTATAAAATCTGATCCACATTTCCCATCTTTCACATCAAAGTTGAATCCGCGTTTTGGGTAGTGAAATCCAGAAGCGGTAGATTTAGGCTGCAGCTTGGGAGATAAGGAGCTAATGATGCCTACGTGGCTTGCTGAATAACAGAGCACTCTTTCAGCAGCCTGTCCCCACTTACAGCCTGATAACACTATTGACTCCAGCTTATTTCTTTTTGACCAGGAGACACTACAAAAAAAAAGAACCAACAGCCATAAGAAAAATTATCCTGTAGCCCTGCAAACGATTACTGCTCTGGCTAGAAAGAAGGCTGAAACTGAACAGAGGCATGACCGCTCACTGTGTACTCCCCAGCTCCTGTTAAATATACATGCCTCGATTGCCAGAAGAGGTGATGTTTTCATATTTAAGTTATCCGAGCTCCTTGTTGCACTCACTCATTATTTCTTTCATGTGTTTGGCTAAAACTAAGGTACTTTCATGCTTTCAGCATGACTTAAGTTGTGAATAGTTACAAAAGACAGACAACTGAAACCGACTGGAACCTGCAAGCAATACAATCTTTTACATTTATACTGATCATTCACTGTGTTTTATTCAGATGTTAAAACTCTTTCCTTATGATTTTTATGTACATCCATAATAATGCATATACTAGATAATACGCCGGAGATGGGCACACACACACTGAGTAATTACGAAATTCTATTTTCAAGGAGGTAATAGAGCCTGTGAAGGCAGCTTTGTAACTCTTTGGTTTAATTTCTTGAGCCTTCTCCAATAACCATTTTAAAAAGGCACATCTGATAATTAAATATTTAAACACAGCAAAGCAATTCTTGCATATATACATGTACAGACTGACCCAGAAGATACCTAACCAGCATGGGTCCCTGAATCACAGAGGCATTTCCAGCCAAGTTGTAGATACACCTTTTCTGACAAGGCAGAACTGTTAGTAGTAGGATCCCTGCTGCAAGTATGTGCACACCTCTGTATGAACTCAAACGAAGCCATCAGAACCGCAACGGGGGATGTTTTGTAGCCCCTTTCACAACAGGCCAGCTCTGCTCCGATGAAAACATCAAGCAGCCTAGAAGGTACACGAAAACGTCCCTTAACGCTTTTTAAAAAATAATAATAATCATCAGATTGTAATAAACCCTAAAAAAAAAAATAATAAAAAAAACCAGTTTTCTGAAGGAGTCCTACAGTTCAATCAGAACTTAAAGCTTCATGACTTTGGGGGCACTATGTAATGCAGATCTATTTTTGCAAGTTAAAATTCTCACGACTGTCCAATAAGTAAGATGCCAATAACCTGATCTTAGATTTCAAACGTGTAAATGCATAACAACGGAGACAGATATTCAGCGGCATTTTCCCAGAACATCTAGAGCTGTTTGCTACACAGCTCCACAGATTTACAAGGATCAGGCTGTTCAGGGATAGTTTAAATTTAAGCAGTGTTAGCAATTTTGAAAAATGCTACTGGGCACCTAGATAACCTTGAAAACTCAGGTCCTTGGAAGTCAAACGGTAACCCACGCACCAGCTCTCTACTGGCCAGACAACCCAGGTAGCTCCAAGAATTCCAGGCTGCGGTCTGAGCCAGGCAGATCTAAGCCAGCCCTGCCTAGGAGCCAGAGTCGCATTAGCTCATACTACTTCCACGCGACTGCCTTAGCATAACTCCTTCACACGCCTGCCATCCTGACTTCCAAACCAAATTTGCTCTGTCCCCCACCAACCTGAAGCAGAAATACGGTGGGGCCAGGTTTATCGGAGCCTAGCCGAGTAAACTCCCCCTGATGCTCTGCAATCCCGTCAGAGCGCTCGGAGCACTGTGTACCACCACGTAAGAGAGAGAGATGTACAGCTGCAACCAGCAATAATCAACAGATTTGTCCCCTGCCGCTTCAAAGCTGTTGTCCAAATCTATGAATCACCACATCTCCTTTTTGAGAACGTAATATAATAATACAGATTGAGGTCTCTGGATAATTCGATGAAGAGCCACATTCTTTCTCAGTTAAGAGGATCCGCTTAGGGTATCATCTTCCAGAATCCACTGAAAGCTAGCAAAAATAATCAGGTAAAACACTACTTTTTGGAAAAATATCTATTTCATCAAATTCAAGCATGTCTTTCACCATGAGCCCTGTATCAAGCTCCTCCTCAAGACAACAAAGCACAGAGTTGCTACATCTGAATCTAGGTTTCAGCAGTGGAAAGAGAAGGGCTGTGACTCTGTAAAACCATTCCTACTGACCCTGTGTTGGAAAGCATTTGCAAATTCTGAGGAAGGATTATGATAAAACAAGTATTGCACAGCTTAACAAGCATTCCAGATTTTACAAAAAAAGGAAAAGGAAACAACTGAACCCCCCGCGAACTACTCTTTCTCCCCCCACTTGCTTCAACCCCCAGAAGACCAGCGTTACAACTCCATCACGTACACACACACGTTCATGTGGGCAGGGAAAGAAAACCTCAGCCCACAAGTGGCTTCAGTGGCTTAGTGAACCTTACCCTGCCATAAAAATAAGACCCAGAGTATAACACCATTTGACTGCTGTTTCAGCTCAGTGGTCATTTTGCGTTTAGCATGTCATAATCTAAAACCAACAGCCCAGAAAAGGTTCACAGAGCCTTTTCTACAGCAGGTAGAGAGACCTGGTTTCCATTCCGCAGAGTTTACAGCATAAACTGATCTCAACACCACAAGACATTGAAAACGATGCATCAAGGACAAACGTAAGCTAAGCAACTTTAGGATGTTTTATGCTGTTACCTATATTCCAGGTTAATATGAGATTTTTATACCGGTACATTACTGTGTCTGAGGCGGCTGGAGTTATGCTGCAGCCTCTTTACCAGATTGCATTATATTTCTTCACAGTTCCTATCTACTTTCAAATTTAAGCAAACCCCGGGGAATGCAGCCATTCGGTGTTTTGTTGATAGCTTAGCTGCCTTGCCGCCATCCCTCTCAAGAGAACTTGTTAGGTGTAACGCTTCTAAGAAAAGGTTTAAGTAACAGTTTGTTCCAAGTCCTGAGAAAAGTAAAAATAATTTTAATTATGTTCTCATTTCAATGCCAGGCCATCTTCTTTACTATGACAACCAACTACATTCTGTACTGCAACAGATTTTGAAAAACAAACAAAGACAACATCCCAGGCTCCTTAAGTTGGGAAGGCAGTTTTATTTATTCAGCAGTAGGTATCTGAAATGCCTATCATAAAAAAAAACTATAAAAACATTTGAACAGGTATTTCTTATTGCAGAGGGAGGTGAAAGAAAAATCTGAAGTATAGCTTGAAGATAAGTCGTAAGAACACCTGCATTTGTCAAGCTTCAGCTGAATCTAAGGTATAGAAAAACATGAATGAGAAACACTTGAAAACAGAGGTAGCAGGCTTCTCACATTTGGTTGAAGGAACTAATATCTCTCTAAAAGCTATGAAACACGGCACTCAGACTTCTTATTGCAAATGCACTTTTACAAACATTGCAGAACCACTAAACTATTCAAAATGAAAATGCCAAGGGCCATGTCCCATTTTCTGCACTCTCTCTGCTGGACACTTTAGTCCTGAATTTCCTTTTATTTCCACTCATTGTGTCTCAGCACATATCTACCAGGCAGATTTGTGTGTGTCTGCGTTAAAAGGAAGGGAACTAATGGAAAAATGAACAAGTGAGCATAGAAGTAGAAAAGCAAAGAAGACGGACTGAGTAAGTTTTAGGAGGTCCAGAAAGAAATGGAAGGTGTTCATTACTGACATTGTAAAGGAAAAAAAAGAAAGAGTACATTTACTTATTTTTGGCACAGTACTTCGTAAATGGGGGAACGTGGAGAAGCATCATCTTATGTTTTAAAGGAAAAGTTCTGAAGTGATGCACCAACAAATTGTCTTTCAGATGAGGTAAACTGAGCTCATGAAATGTTATTTCCGAAACCCAATCTGTCATTTTCTGAAAGATATTCATCATACAGCTGTTGACTAAAACAGTGATAGTACGATCTAGGATAAAGGATCTGATTTATCTGAAAAAGTCATACTTTATAAAAGTAACTGCTAATGTAAAGCCTGCAATAAATGTTACTCAGAGAACTCACAGCAAAACCATGAGGTCTGCAGTAACAGTGTCAGTGGCTCCCAGTACAGAGCATTTTAAGACCCAGCAGGCAAAGCTGATTTTGGTAGAAGGCACAGGTGGAGTTGGGGGAGCAGAGGAGAAATAACCCTCAAGGAGAAGCTTCCCAAAAAGCTGGACCTGCCCACCTTCACGTCTCTCAACCCTGCCTCTAAACAGCAGACTAAAACCTCAGGGTTTTAAGTTCAATTTTCTGCAAGCCTTACATATTGGATATACTCCTTGTTGGAACTGAAAACTCAGTTACTTCAATTGCAGTATTATTTGTTTGCTGTGCAGGTGTCTTGTTGAAGGAGGGGAGCTGGGGTGATTTTGTTTTTTAATCAAAAATTGGGTCACCATCTCCTGGTTATGGCTTTAGCTTTTGTGAAAATAAAACCATTGCAAAATATTTGCCTCAGTGGAGATACGCTCTTTTCCATAATGCATTGAGATGCCTTAGAGCAATGAAAGTGTTCATGCCAGGACTGAAATATTTCGCTTTGAGCAGTACTGTATCTACACACATAAACCGAATCTCCATCAGACAGATTCACAGTGTTGCTGACATCCATCAGAGCTTTGTCATTGATATCACCAGGATGAGAATGGTTTATTCATACAGGTATAGCCATATTCTTTCAAATAAAAAAAAAAACAAAAACAACAATAAAAAAAAACCAAGAAATCCACAGAATCGACAATACATTACATAAAGGAGTCTCCTAACTAAGCAGCTTGAACAGCTCAATTTAGTGATCACTGTTCAGGATTGCTGATCACTTTTCAGAGTCATTCCTGCTAACCTGGCATTCGTGTTTCATCCTGCTGCCATTAAAACAAACGTCAAACTCTCCCAATACCATTATCTTCGTCATAGGTCTTAAGGTATAGGAAACACTCACTTTTGACCTCAGATGTGATATATGTAGAACAGCATAGTCCTAAAGAATAATTAAGTATACTGAGAATGCCATGAAGCCACTAAATATTACACCTTTGCCCTGAACTACAGCAGGGTGTATACCTTGGCTCTTTTGAATTGTTTTGCATACCACCCTAGATATTTATTTATTAACAAATAGTGATTACGCTACCTTGCTTGAAACCAAAGGCTGAGTGCAGCGTCACGCAGAAGGGCCATTAGTTCTAATTTGCATGTACGGAGCCACTCATGCCCTTCTCTGAGCTAAAGGCAAGTAACCCTCCACAAGGTCATGGAGGTATCAACCCGAGCAAGGTAGTCAAAGCTATGCTGAAATTCAACGTTTCCTTAATCGGACTTCTAAATATTTGTTGGACATTCCTAAAGCCTTTGCAATAACAAACTAGACCTCAAGATCTAGTTTATTCTTCAAGAATATCTTGGGATATGACAGGCAAGGACTTTCCTAACAACTTACTTCCACCACTGCTTCTGAAAATATTAGTAAATGAAGGGTCAACGCCCAAATTAATTAAAATGCTGAGTACAAACTGAAACTTATCAAAAACACACAAGTGTGGTGTGCTGGAAAGAACCTTTCAGGTGTTATACACTTCATAGCACAATCAGAAAGACGACAGTAAAATAATGTCCTTGTGGGTTTCAGAGCTCCTGGTAGGAGGCAAACGTGTGAGCTCAGAGGGGCTTGCACACACAACTTTTTCTATTCAAACTCACTGAATAATATTTCTAGTTTTTCTCCATCAGAGTTGCTCATGGCACCTCCCCTCCCCTTCCAATTAACAAAATCCTCTATTACAGAATGCTTAGAGCATTTGAAAAAATGTCATTTTAAAAAAGTCATTTTAGAAACAAATCCAAGAAAGCCCTGTTCAAGGCTAATTTGTAACACTGTCTCAAGTAGAGACACCCACCGCTGGGAACGAAACTGCTCAAAATTCTTACCCTTTAAATTTACAGTACATAGCTATAGCTGTATTACTTTACACCAGCTGCAAAAACTCACCAACATCTGTAACGAAATAGATTCTTCTTTTCTTGGCACGGACTTTCTAACAGTCTGAAGTCCTCACAGAGGACAAATATTTTACGTGCAGTTTCTTTAAGGCAAAGCACACGGCATTCCACGTCAATTTTTAATTTTAAGACAATACCTCCAGTATGCTACAAGCAAAAAAGCCACTTCAAGTATGAGCCTTTTAGGAGTTATTTATTTATAAATATAGTAGTCTCCAAAAACTACACTTTATTTTACAGATCGTTTTATAGTTCTATAGCATTTCCATGGTCAGTTGTACACTATTGAAGTCAGAAAAGAGGAATTCATCCCTCTAAGGAATAAATATGCAATACTGAAGGTTTATGTTATGGTCTTCTAATTACTTTATGGCACCCTTTAGAGAGAATCAACCATTTCTGTTGATGAAAACATTGCTCTAGTTCTGTGTCATTTTAGTATGGCATAGCAGGCTGCCACAATCTCCCTCTTGCGTGCAAGTCAAGTTTTTACAAATGTTAAACATCTTAATTATGTCTCTATACCTAATTCGAGAACATTGAGCCAAATTCTTCCCCAAAACAGTGGAAAATACAGGAATACCCCTAACAACAGATACAGGGGGATGGAAAGTTGTATTTGCTTTCTTTACATGAAGACCTTGTGTGAAATCTTGGTTCTACTGAAGACCACTGGAAACAGCGACAAGTTTGCATAACCTGTTTCTAGAGCTACAGAAGAATCAGGAGAGTCGTGTTTGGCCATCATTAATTATAGCTATAATTTTCAAAGGAGACCAAGGACATGCTTATCAAACACAGCCAATACTATTAACTCAATGGCAATTCATTGATTTTCTTGGAGTAATTCAAATCTATATGTAGATACATGTACTTAGGAACCAATTCTGAATGGAGTTTCCAACAATTTTTTCTAGGAAATGCAAAACCACCCAGCTGCAATTATCATTATTTGTTGCTTAAACAAATACTACGATTTCATGGGGAAAAATTAAAATGCATTAGGTCCTGCTAACGCTTTTGAGCATTGAAACTATTCCCAAGATGTTCTTGCTAAAATAATGACTTCAGGAAATGTAGTCAAAGACACTTCCCTCTGCTTTCAAAATGCATCGATGATCATACCGCACACATTCGAGTCGCTGTTTTGACTAAAGACTCCTTTGGAACCTAGGGGTCAGCATGTGAGCTTTCTCCCCTGCCTTTCCTCTGATGATTAAGCAGCAGTTAAACTATTTCACCGTTAAGCTACTTCATGGTATTCTCCTGTACAGTTTGGGGGATTTTCCGATGGTTAATCTCTCCGACCATCATTAACACATTACAGCTAGAGGCAACAGTGACAGAATGATCAATTAAGCAAGTGATTAGCAACCTCCTTTGCCCTGTCCAACCCCCTAAAATTAAATGGTTCAGGCTTGACCGCCATGCTACAACGAAAATGAGTAAAATGCATTTTATCTCATTATTCCTGTTTGAATAGCAAATCACCTAAAACGAACTCATTCAGCTATGGCAAAGAGGAACTGCAAATTGTTTGTTAGCATTGTCTTGTGGGCATGTCTTCTTCACATGTCCCTTCTGCTACGAGTTCTGTTACACTACTTGAAGCAATGCTATTTATAAAGCAGCTACACAAAACAGCTCAGAGGAAGCCAGTTAGACAACAATGTTTTAGAACAGTTAAAAGGCAACGACAGTGCAGAGCAGAGCCTCAGACACAGAGAGGTGAGGAACAAGTTATTAATTTCATGAGGGATCTCCCTGAAGTCAATGGAATACCATGAACACTCAAGCAATAACATGGTGCAAATCAGAAGAGGTTGCTGCTGTCTGAAACTAAGTTTATGGAAACCTGTATTAGCAGCGCAGCACTGTCTCTGGCCCACTACCAGGAAGGGTTTTCACTGGAGCAAATGCTCTGTGTTTCCCTTCGGCTTTTCCTAGGCTCATTCTCTTCTTGCAAGTTCCGTACTGAACTTGCAGTAAGCAGTGGTCGTTCTCACGTGTTTCTCTTCATTTTTTTTTTTTTATTATTCAGTGTTCGCTATTTGGAGATGGACATTTTGGACAATCTCACAATAATTTTGCTAATCGGTACATTTCATCTGTTCCTTGTAGGCACATCCAGCAGTTGAGAGAAATCTTATGATTCAGACTAATGTATGGAAGTAATTCTCATATATGCAATCAGCTGGCGTACAGAGATTTACATATGCATAACTATGCCCAGCAAGCTGGGACAAATCAATGTCACTCACATTATGAAACTAAATACCACGTTTATATGTAGAGATTTGGTGATCGAAAGTCTAAGCTTCTGCAAATCTCCCAAGTCATATTTAGCCAATACCTGGCTATTGTTTCAAGGCATTACAGAAGTGTTCTAGATTTCCCGTTGCAGCACTGCTTTACTCATAAGCGCGTGCCCCATTTAGATTTCAAATGCTACAAACTTCCATTTAAATTTACCTCAAAAAAATTTACTGGAACGTTCAAGAATGGGGGAGTGGAGCTTGGGGGATGCATAGAGCTGACAACACCGAGTTCTACTTCATTTTCATCTAAGTTTTCTTCGTTTTTCTTCTTGTCTTCTTATCTTTCTTCATTGTTTAGTAAAACAATAATAATTACACAAATATAACAGCCTTGAACTACTAGTTCAATGAATCTTATTCACTGAAATTACATCACCAGTTTTCACAGTGCCAGAACTCATTTTCTGTCTTTGTACTAGATTCACATCTCAGATTTTCTCCTGATACAAATAGAAGAAAAGCAAGGTCTGGGAGCCCACTGCTGATAACACAGGGGTAGGGGTTGCCTTAGGGAGCTTTGTCCCAAAGTTTGTACTAACATGTAAACAAAAGAGAACGTCCAAAGTGCAAATTAAGGGTGTTCTTCGGTAGTTTTAGTGAACAAGTTTTGATTTCTAGTTAAAAGAAGAAAACTAAAAATACTAAACTTTCCAGAAAGTTAACAATTTATTTTAGATATTCATTTTAAAATTTGTTTTAAAACAAATTCAACACATTTCAGAACTGTAAAATCTGGCTGTGAATGTAACACATTAAAAATGCTTAAAGCGCTGACAAACATGCATACGCTGATGCAAAGAAGTTTCTGCTGTGTCATAAGCAGCGCTAACGGGGCTACATTACAACCCCAGATGAATGAGGAACAGAAAGGAAATCTGTATATAGGGCAGGTGACACTGCAAACTGTTCTTGTTTTCCCTTAAAGAGGTCGAGTCCTTCATGGACTGCCTAGGAGTTTCCAGAGTACAAAAGTGACAGCAATGTGATTTTTTTCTTCAGTTCTTCCGTTTTTTAAAAATCTGTTACTAGCAATAGTGATAAAACCCAGCAGCTTTTTAGGATACACTATGAAGAAAAAGAACGTGCACTGCAGTAGACTTTGTGCTGTTTGGCAGATCGCCAAATGTGTATGAATCGTTGTTAAACAACCCCTTCAGAAAGACTCACGCAAAACGTCACAAAACAATGCTTCCTACACAGTGCAAATTTACTTTTTGAAGTTAGTGGAGAGCGCTAAACTCCTTTCCTATTACTATTTGCAGGATACGCTACTTGAACATCACAGAAAATGCAAAAAGGGCACAAGTTAGTCTGAAGTGTAGCACTAGGTTTGTCATTAAAAACTTTCAAATCCTATTCAAAGGATCACAATCATTTCTACGCATTAACAAAGTTCTCTTTCACAGCAGTTTCAGCAAAACACTCCATGTATTTTTGATTGTTATCACAAAACTGAAGTTCAAGGAGAAAATAACTTCGACATTTTTTATTAGAAGTGATAGTAGTGAGATACTTCACTGTATCTAAACCATCTCAAGTATTTCTTCTAATGAAATTCCAACAGATATCTGTTCCTATGCTAACACTTTTGCATTAGAAGGGGTTTACTGATATTGCCCATTAGGTTCACTTACGCAGCCAGCAAATACATAAGAAAAACAGCTTCCCTTTTGATATGTTTACAAGCAGCATTATGCACTATAGTAACTATCTAACATACCTTGAAAGAGAACGAGACACTATAAATATTGAAGAAAAAAAAAACACTATCAACTTAGAAGTACACATTCTTTAGAAACAAATAAAAAACCACAGCTATATATATTTTATGTGGCTAGTACTGCTTGCATGCAACATTTGCAAAGTAATTACCATAATTCAAAAATACTTCTATAGAAGAAACTAAGAAATAAATCTGTTATGCTAGTACCTTTCTCAAGTGTAGCTTGTACTACGCAGCTTTGCTATACATTCATCAGGTAACTGGTAAGAATTTCTAGTATTTCATCCTTTGTAAGTACTGAAAAGTCAGTATTATTTAACTGTTGCACAAATGTTAATAAAAAGTCATAATCCAGAGACTTACCCTGGGTCAATAGAAAGAAGCCCAGAACCATCCAAAGTTATTTCCAATGTCCAGACCAGAGATCTGAAGGAGAGAATAACAAAGGGTTTGTGACAAACCTGACACAGAATACTCTGAAAGGAGCAAAATCAATTGTGACATTTTTCATTTATTTGTAAATGCCTCTTTGGCAGCATGCTCACTCAAAACGACAGTTGACTCTTCTAGAATAGGGGAGGTGATGGTAAAATAGAGGAATCCTGACAGTTGCTTTAATGAGATTCTGCATTAGGCCCACTCTACCACTTTCCCTCAACAAGGAGTATGCCCTTCACTTTCAATCTTATATCCTCCAATTTGGAAAGCATTAACCCTATGAAAAACTCTACACAGCCTCCTCTAATCAGCGTCACAGCTCTTCTTTCTACCTTCTTCACTATCTCACTGACACGTACGTATGGAGCTTGCTCACTATTTTAAAAACGCATAAGCAGCATAGAGCAAATTGATTAAAGTAATACAATCAAGCTGAAGTTTAAAGTCTAGTTGCGGTGTGTGCGGTGAGTGGAGGACAGGGACTCCTGAAATAGGCCTTAGTTCATATTAGGAGAGAGCCCACAGAGCATCCCTTCCAGCTCTAAGAATGATGCTACTGGAAGGGCTCAATGCAGGAACCTCTGATGCCCACATTTTCTTTATTGCAAAAATAAATAGGGAAATTTGTAACACGACATGAAACTTGCCTTGCAAATATTGAGGGAATAATCATGTTGGGAACAGAAGCAGACAGGGAATTTTAATAGCCGTAAGAACATGCAGCATTATACCAATGTTTCACGAAGAGGCCACTGGTTTGAGGATCTAATGCTTGAGTGCGCTTAATCTGATATAACTCCAATCTGAGCTATTTCATTCTCAAGATTTCCAACACTAACACTTCTTTTGTTGTTCAAACTTGTTTCTTAGTACTACATCACACATCTTTCAATGGAAATAGATGACAGTACTGAATGGTAGCCTCAGGCTGCACTGAAATTAGTATCTTATCCTCTGTTTACATCAGTAAAACACTACTTATTACAACAGTAAGGTTTTTGTAAAAAAAAAAAAATAGAAAAAATAGCAAAACCTCTCCTATTGGCATTGCTAAGAAGAGCTCGAATCCTAGATCTATTGCACGAGGCAAGCAAGTCTGAGTTGAAAAAACTAAAACATCCACAATAATACTGCTCAGTCTGTGTTTCAGAAAACAATTCCCTATTACCTGTGTTAAATCTGGCTAACCAAATCCTGTTCAGGGAGCTTGCAATGAATTCATCATACTGCAATCTGCTATGTGATCTGTCTACATAAACTGTGAGTAAAGCTCTTTCATTTCTCGAAAAAAAAGGAGAGATGAGTCATATTCATGAGTTACAGAGCAGCAACAAGCAGTTTGTTTGACAACCTTCACAGAACCAGCGCAGCAATCCACAGCTCAAGCAAGCTTCCATTTTCCATTTTATTTGCTTCCAAAAAGCCCACAACTTTTCTGCGTTATGACAGAGCTTTCTAAAGGAAACATTTTTGGCACCTTCGCTTTGAGGATGCGGACTAAACGTGTAACTTTGAAGTCTTTTGCAAAATCCTTCCTGGTATATGTAAGGTCTTTTTAAAAAGCGTATCGATTGATAGAAGCAAGGATGGTGAATCACTTTCAGTATTAGCTTATATTTTTCTCTTACTGAATATTCAGTCTTCATTGAAACATTTCAAAATTAGTGTAACAAAGCCTAGCACAACATTAAATCACCTACTGAGCATATCAATCTGAGTGCACAAAAAAATAAAGTACACTTCAGAACAAATTCTCTGGCAGTTTCTTCTGATTGATTAGGAATTCTCCTAAGTTAAAAGACTCTTCATATTTCATTCTTAGATATACGCAGTTACTCCTAGCAACCTTTCACATTTGGATGGGAAGCAGAAAAGGCCAGATTCTAACCTCTGCTCCAGTATGGGAGCGACAATGAAATATAATGAAGTCAACATGCATTTACTCTTGAAAGAAAAAAAATTACTATTTAGCTCCAAGGAAGGCTGCTTTATAATTCAGACAGGTGATCTGGAGGCACAGCAGAGCAATAATGACTAACATCACATACTAGAGGGAGTATAAATTTTAATGATACCACTCATAAACCCCACATTTTAAAGGTTACAAAACAGAAACAACCTTACAAAGAAAACACATAAATCATTCAAGGTGTCAGGTTCCTACTCCTTAGCTATTTTAAGAATTAACAGCCTGTCCATCACTAAATAAACTAGAACACGCTGTACTTATTTATGCAGGACTGAAAAGGAACGTACACTAGAGCTCAGCAAGCATACACCACTATAGTCTCTCTTCTTAGCAACACAATATCCATAATCATTTATACCTTCACTGATTTATTCATTGGTCAATAAAATTAAACAAAACCACTTGGCCAAATTCACTTACATCTCGACAAGATCACAACAATATGCAATTAGCACTAAATTGGCCAGGTAAGTTACATGAATGCACTTAACTACTTGCTCATGCGCATTTCACTGTATTCCCTTCAACACCTTTAATGGGGCATTCATATCAACAGATCAAATCACTTCTATGTTCCAAGACATCTAAATATCTGGAAACAACAAAGTCCACTAAAACGCTGGAGTGCTCTCTGCATTTTGTTATTGGCTTGTTCAACCTTAACTCCACCATTTTATTGCTTTGCATACAAAATTAGAGTTCACACGATAAACTGCTGTACCGTTATCAAGGAACTCAGGTAGGCTTCTCAACAAGTCACAACACACGAGCACTACACTTCTGATTACCTGCACCACAAATTGACCTGAGCTATTATTAACACTGACGGAAATGTTACATTGTTATAGTTCATATCCATCTGTTACTAGAAACTGCTAAATCAAGCATTAATTGTAGGTCCAATATGCAAATAGAAGTAAGTAACACCCTTGCAAACCAAAACCGCCCAGTTAACTATCCTACTGTCCCCTGACTCAACCGTCATCCTATCTGTTCTTCATAAATTCACTGATGATTGTTTATGCCTAAAACACCCTCCTTGTACTGTCAAGCACCGAATTTTACCACCGTAACGGCTCAGTCAAGTTGCATCTAATCTATACTCCTAACAACCTCCCTGAAACAACAGGGTGGCTTTGGGGGTAAATTAGGAGACAAAGAGATCTTTTTTGGTGCTGGAATGTGTACGCCTATCTTGTTTTCAAGATAGGAAAACAAGACAGGAAAGCATGCTCTGCACATCCTCATGTGGCCCTCAATGAGGCTCCTGCTGTCCAAACTCCATGACTTTCATGGGAGAAATAGGGTCCAAGACTGATTCAGCACTCCGGTTACACCAAAGACATCACCCATCACTTTGCTTGTAGTGACAACGAAGAAGAACATTCTGCAAATTGAAACGTTTTCTTCATCTTGGCCTCCATACTGACAGACAACAGTATTTCAAAGCAACTTTCTGTCCTGCTCACCACTCATATCACGAGGATAAACTAGAATCAGGGCCTTATATTCTCATTTTTATTACTTTAATTGGTCTGCAATTGCAACTGTATTTAGTGTTGTCCCTATACATAAACTATCAACGGCTGCTGGTTAAAATGGTGACTTGGGGCTAATAAGCCACTATTAATGTTGAACTTTGACAGATTTGTTACGCAAATCCACAAATCACCTTTTGAGCTGAACTGGATTTTACAGAACTTGCGTGTAGTTTTGTTCAGTGGTCATTTCTCTTGTTCACAGAAACCGGCACCTCCATTTCGCTGCCTATCCTAAGATTCACGAGCCACATCACCAGTCACAGCAGCAGGACACCAGCCACAGGTCCGCTGGTGGAAACACTCACTGGAAGAAGCTGGTTTTAGGGCACTCCAAGAGAGCTGCAAGTAACTTCCACCTCCACAAGTCAAACGTACTCCGGACTCCCTTCTGGAAGCAGGGAGCTGAAAGCCAGGCTCACCACAAAAAGCTTTCACTGCATAAAGCTTTCTGCAGACTGGCTCAGAGATCAGGCCTTGAGGTTTTGGTTTTCAGAGTTAAGTCAGCTTCAGTATTACTTTTCTTAATATCCTTCTGTTTGAGATGTTTAATGGATAACTCAACATTGATTTATTTATTTTTCCATAAGTAGACAAACATTAAAAGACACTTGAACAAGGTCATCTTGCCTTGCTGCAAAGTCCAACAAGACCATCAGATAAGGCCTCACCCAAAACCCTTCCATGTCAAAAGGAGCATTTCTACTGGCTGGACTTTAAGACTGAATGTAGATTTGGGATCTAGTCTCACTCCAAGTGCAGCAATTATTACACACGATTACACAGCTCTCTCTGGCAATGCTCATTGCATTTACAACTCCAACCTTGCATTTGACATTTCTACATCCAATTACCAGTTATCAGAGGCACCAATCTCTTAAAACTGTTTTGGTTAAAGAAAACTCAATATTTGGTTTACAATGGCAATAAACACCTAAATATTTTCAGTAAGCTGTTTTCCTTATGCCTTATGACTTTAATTCTGGAATCCTTTCCTGTAACCCTGAAGGAATTTTATTTAAGTAAACTGCTAACACATATCATAGTATTATTTTTCCAATCTTTGTTTTCTTTAGGAAATTATTTAAAAAGAAAAACCTTGAACGGTGATCTCAGCATTCATACAGCAGTGAACTTCAGCTACAGTAATTGCGTTGCTGTGAGCTATGACGACTTTCCCATGGGGGAGAAATGACCTGGTAATTCAAGAATGACAAAGTCAAAAGTAAGGTAAACTGGGGGAGGGAAAGGATTTCCCCCTAGGATGAGATAAATATAATTTCTCACGGCAGTGTATATCTCTCTTAAGCCTCAGGTGGTTTTAAGTTAATGAGATTAGTTCCAGCAGGCAGTGAAATCCCAGGATATAGGATTTATATTTCGGCAGTTTTCACTTCATCCAGCAAGCACAGTGTAGTCAATCTTTGTGTCAGTTTGTTATTGTCCTGGTTTGGGTCTCGTTCTCAGACTCGAGCCTGGCTAAAGCACCTCGTAACTTTGACTTGAAGGCTTAAGCAGCATGTAAAGAGTCTGTTTAAATGTTTAAAAGGGAGGAGAAAGGCAGCAGTCTTAATCTGTAGGAAAGGATTTTTACTTAACTTTTCAGATGTACTTTTATGCAATGGAATTTGATCTTGTACTTTCCTTTTTTTTTTTTTTTTTTAAAACCAAGGCCACACACGTTTTTACCCTGAACAAACAAAAAAAAGCAGTATGCATTGTTGGAAGAAACACTGCTTTTTTTAAAAATTAGTCCCTAAAATGACGGACGTTAAGAGCTTAGGAAGACTGGTTAGTTCGGTATCTTCTACATGCCAAATGATTGCCACGCAGCTTGGTAACAACCAAAATGAGCTCCTATCTAGCAGCTACTCACTGGACATACCAACCATGGACATACCAACCAATTCTGTTCATACAACAAAACCTTCAGTCCTGTTGCCAGTTCCAGCTGTATCACAAGTTAAACTGGGGCAGCCTCATGCAGTGCTAGGACAGGGTGGCATTTTGTCTGCCTAACAACAAGGCACCGTGGAACGATTCAGAAGTGCACAGAAGAAAGCACCTGGAGCTGCGTGGAATACAAATCATTCTATTCGGTTAAGCAGAAGGCCTTTGGAAGATAACATAACAGGGAAAAACCGACCTCAGATGGTAACACTGATTTCCATGCACTAAGAATTCATCCACACCCAGCCTGACTTTCACTTACAATCACTGCATATTAATAACTGCTAATTTAACAATTGTTTCACACTCCAGAAAGTATTTTCAGCTGCGAGTTTAAGTAAAAAAAATAAATTAAAAAAAAAATTAAACCATTAACCTTAATAACATTACCAGTGTAAAGAAAATGCAGAAAAATCTAGTGTGGAAAACATGCTTTCAGTAGCTCTTTCCCATCCACAAGGAGAATGACCACAGCCCTTTCCTCCTCTCTTGCAAAACAAAATGTGTAGACACCACACCAAGAAAATTCTCACATCAGTCCAACACTTCTCTCCAAGTCAGTCTGATTAAACTACGTATCCTCAAAATACAAGACGAGCTCTACTCAAAAGACTTTCTAGAATGCCCAAGTCCATCCCAGAAAAAGCTGTGTTTATGCTAGTTTTAGCTTACAAGCCTGACTTTAATACAGGAAATTACACCCACACAGACATCACTGTTTTAACTTTTTCGGTTTGTTTTTTTCTTTTATTTATTTTCCCTCATGAATCTGCCTCCTTGTTCTGTACCAGTGCACCACCCCGTTATCTTTATTGTTCACCCTCTACAGAGATGTCTTTCCTACTTCAGTTTTTGGCACTCCATTAGCCAGGTGTCTTCAGTTACACATGAAAAGTTCGCAAACATCTCTTTGACAAAGGAAAGGGTGTGTTTTATCATAGCTCAGTGTGAAGAGTGGCAAAGCACAACTGTTCCAGGTTTTGAGATCTGTTTCCTTTTTCTTTGGAAGTACTGAGCTAGAACCTCACCTAGTACAAAAGTGTATAATTTAACCGAAGAGAGGGAACATCGGCAAACGAATCTGGGGACATAGAGACCAATATCTCACTACAGATAAGTTTCTGGCACAATTCAAAACTTCATAACCATTGGATTCTGATATGGTGAATAAAAATCTAAGGATTCAGTATCCACCACTACTCGGACTGCCTCTACGTTGGAAAAATGCAGCTGTATAGGGACGTAGTATCACATGCAAGTGATATTAAAATGCATTCTCCTGTCAGGATAGCTAAATGTTTGCTTACCTGTGAAGTAAATACACTTTTGCTCTCAAGTTAAACCCAATGAGTATTTCCAGATGTGCACAGAGCAAAGCATGCCGTATTCAATTAAATATAACATGCAAATATGATTCCCAACAATATGAAAATGAACTACCAGGGTAATTGTTCTGGAAGTACTGCAATTATAAGTGTCATCAGAATGCATTATGCTTTCTGTTGCCAAAGAATATTTTGTAATGGGCCAGGGAACTCTTCACATACCTTAATAATCAGCACAAGCTTCAAAACAGAAATCTATTTTATAACTCTCCTACCATTTCACTATCAGCCTCTGAAAGTAACAGGCCTACCAGAAAAACTTAGAAAAGTATGATCACAGGGTCGGGTACCTTAAAACAATGTTTTCAAAAGAAAAGAAAAGAAAACAAAACAAAACGAAAAAGCCAAGGGTCTGCAAGTATGTATATTAATTTTAAGGCCAGAAGGGTCAATTAAAACATTGATTTCTTGCACAGTTGCAAGTCAAGAACCCTCATACAGAAACACCTGCCAGAAGAGAAGCTTTAAAATAAGCGTTGATTAATACATGTACAATGTTCTAGAAGACTTTTGTGGGAAAAAAGTGCGGCTTTGTGATTCTGTTTTAAAGTATTAAATGTGTGTTCAGTGGCCTTAATCTACTCTGACTAGCTTTAAAAAAAAAAAGTCTAAATACTTGCTTTAACCTTACCTTTCTGCTGGTCAAGTCCACTTCTCCTACATGCAATTTCATTGCTAAATGAATCACTGCACAAAAATTCCCTTAGAAAGCCTATTACCAGCATTTGGCTGAAGGCAGCGCAGAAGCATTAAACTTCCTGAAATGCAAAAAGGAGAGTCAACCTCTCTCTTTTCACCACAGCAAGCAAAAATGGCCTCACTTGAAGAAGAGCCTGCTCCACTCTCTCTTAGCTTGAAAAGAATCACAATTTTATGACTGCAAGTCATAAACTACGGATGATCTCTCCTCTATCCACAGAGTACTATGCATCCACATAGCTGGTTATATATAAGCAAGCACAAGAAAGTTGTGTCCTGTCCTGTCATCCCATGGAGAGGATGCAGAACAAAGCATGTAAACCAACATGCTGCTGTAAATAGAAGAAACGGACAACTAGTCCAGTTCTGTTCTGGGAGGTATGAAGAAAAACTCATGCCTAGCTGTGTACAGATATTTATCTTCTCTATGCTTTGTTTCTTCTTCTCAGCTGTATGTTTACCTCTTAGTATCTGCAACATTAAAAGAAAACTATTACACTAGAAATTTGACTAAAGGTATGTTTTGCAGAAAAAGGGGAGGAATTTAATCTTCACTAAGACTCTTTTATACTGCCATAAAAATGGTGGAAAGAGAGTGTATATGAAAGCATGTATACTTAGAAATATTACACACAGATACACACTTCCCTGCACACACTGAAAGCAGTATAAATGGGAAAAATATCATATTCAGTGATATTTCAGTGAAGACATCCCCCTTTGCACACAAACATCATCCAACAACTGCTGCTCTGGCTGGCTGGGACAGAGCACTCCCTGTCAGGGTCTGGATATCAGACATCACATGGCACTCGATAAGACCAAGTGATGCTAGAGAATGGCAATACTAAAGCTTCTTTGCTTTGCTTGCATTGCAAATATCCTAAAGCGAGACCACTTTGAGGAAGAAAAATAACAACATAATAAAACATCAAGTTTGAAGTCTCACATTCCCTGAAATTTTTGCTCCTATGTCCAGCTGCCTGGATATGTCAGGAAAGATTTGGGTTCCTTCTGCTGCAGGAACGCAGCAGATTAACCTAATGCATGAGATGGAACCTTGTTTGGGAGAGGAGAGTGCTGCTGGCATCAGCCTGATGTGTATGAAAGAAGACAGGCTACAAAGTTTAAGGAAGTGTGGAAACTTTAAGAGACAGATTTGCAATTAAAACCAAAAGAGATAACGAAATGGACAGGAGTTGTCAAAACAATTTTCATTTTCCTTTACGTTTACTGAAATAAGTATTGATTGATAAGTTTACAGTTTCATTGCAGTAAGCATTAGATCAGGGCTACTGAACTAACTCAATATGATGCATTACATGGCAGCGAGAAAAATTAAACAGTTCAAGCTGCGATCTTGTCAGATCTCAGAAGCCAGACAGGACACAAGCGATCCGATAGGGGACTTCCACGCAAAGCTGGGAAATACTGCTGGGAATTCAGCTCACGTTCCCATTGAGCAAACACCCAGATGACTTGGTTCTAGAGGCTGAGCCTTCAACCCAGGCTTCTGACCACTGTGAGCATTAAGGATCGCCAGTAACACCTTTGCAAGTTAATCCTCTTGTTCTTGAAAAGCACTCCAGGGACACTTTTGGCCATCTCAACACAGAATAGCCCTAGCTTACAAAGCTCACACATACAGGAATAAAAATGAATGCTTTTGGAGAGTCCTTGAATAGAGCTGCTCAAGTATTTTTATTATTTTAATGACAGAGAAGACCTACATGGTTAGAAACAGGGCAGTTACAAATAGAGTACTCCATCAACCTTCCAGTAAGAAGTGCCTTTCGCTTTCCATGTTAGACAGAAGCGCTGCGCTCTTTTCTGCACAGCAACAACTCAGTGGCTGAAAAACAATTACCCACAGACAAGATTTTTGAACCACCAGACCACAAAATCTCCCTGCAACCACTGTGTACGCTCAGCGTATCAGGTTGTTGCACAGCCTTCATGAAAGGGACCACAGAACCACATTGAAACAACAGCATGGAGGGTTTCCCCTTGCACAGCCCTTCCCAGCGCAGGAGTTCCCATAAACTAATGATACGTTCGATTTTGTGAAGAATGGTCTATTTTAAATAAGCAACAGCGTACCAATGCTCTGCAAATGTAGCAAGGTTCACTCTGCAATGTTAAGATGATTGTGTAGACTGCGCTGGAGGAAATTAAGTGCTGCTACAGTTCACTAATGATTTTCACACCTTGGATACCAATAAAGTGCGCTGGTTATTTCACAGGACTCCATGTACAGCGTGTCTTGTGTATTAGCCTGCAATAGGTTCACATTCCTTAAGAAACCTCAAAAACATGCAACATAATCTCTTTTAACACTATTATGTAAAAATCATCACATGAACATTAGCAAGAGTCTGCTCCAGAAGAAACTCTGCCAAGTTTTAGTTTCTCCTACTTTCAATCCCTTCATCAACCACACTCCACTGTGAGTTTTCATGTTACGCTGACTTTCTCACTGCCATAAAGGATAGCACACACGTCCCACTTCACTACAACGGAAATAATTCCCGTACCCGGTCTTAAGCAAATAAGCAGGGAACGTGATTTACTTTTGATCTGAAGAGACTGATAACCTTGAGTTTGAAACTGTACCTGGCATTTCCCCGATCTTCACTTGCCATAAGAAAGGTAGAAAGTTCTCATCTGCAAATTACTAAAAATAATCAGCTGCAAGATGTGACCTTGGATAAAGCAATGTTAAATTGGCCAGCAAATTTTTCTGAGGCATCACTGTTATTAACTTGCAATTTTATCATTTCAGTCTGCCACTGATGCTTGGCAGGTTATAATTTTTCATTTTCTCACTTGGCTGATGCTCACTCAAGTAGAGATTATGGAGATAGTGGTGGAGAATTTTTACAAAGATATTTTTTCCCCTTTCACTCTATCATATCAGGATACAAATACAAATGGTCTTTGTGAGATGGATTACCTTCTAGGTGCAATAGCATTACTGTTAAAAAAGATCCTTTCAATAGTCCAATGGTAGGAATGGTTTTTGTCTTATTTGGAACTCAGGAGCTCTCTTGTGTGTTAATGGACAGTTGTACAACTCCTACCCATTTAGCGCATTCCAACTGGACATGATGTGGCCTAACTGTACTTCCATTTTACAGTTAATATGCAATATAAGTTTTAAATTTTAGTGAATTAGTCCTTTTGCTTCAAGTGACCACTCACAGAATGGCAGGGTTTGGAAGGGACTTTCGGAGATATCTCATCGNAGTCTTCTCTTCTCCAGGTTAAACAGACCCAGGACTCTCAGCCTCTCCTCATAAGAGAGGTGCTCCAGTCCCTTGACCATCTTCGTAGTCCTTTGCTGGACTCTTTCCAGTAGTTCCCTGCCTTTCTTGAAGTGGGGGACCCAGAACTGGACACAGCACTCCAGATGCGGCCTCACCAGGGCAGAGTAGAGCGGGAAGGTGACCTCCCTCAACCTGTTGGCCACACTTTTTAGTGTGTCCCATGAGACCATTAGTCTTCTTGGCCACAAGGGCATATTGCTGTTGCTGGCTCACAGTCAACTTGTTGTCCACTCCTTCCTGGTTTTGGGGTTTTTTTTGGGTTTTGTTTCTTTGGGTTTTTTGGTTTTGTTTTTTTTTGGGGGGGTTTTTTAAAGCAATTGATCACTTTCTACAAACAGAGAGTATTTCCCACTTATAGCAAAGTAAGTTTGGCTCCATCATTCCTTTGCTGCTGATTTAATACAAAAAAGCCGTAATGAACAGCTCCTGCCAGTGATCCATTCTGGAACAACTCTTCCTATTTCTCAAGTGTTTGAGGTTGAGGGTTTTTTGGTTTTGGTTTGGTTTTTTTTCAAATATCCTCTGCTCACAAGGAAAACGTCCAGAATACAAATACCTAACTGAACACAAACAGATCCAAAAATGCGATTTTCATTTAAGTTGTTCTGCCTCTGGTGATGAACCAAAGCATCCTTCTGACAGAAGATCTATTTTGTGACATTTATCTTTGACTAAAAATACCTGTCCCCCAAGCAACCCTGACACAGGAATTGTACGTGATATGCTGTGAATATTTGCTGAGGTTTGCTCATTATCAAAAAAGATTTTTTCAATGACTGTTATTCTAGTTAAAGCTTATGCTAGAAGATCCATTGTGAGGGGAAGTCGAAGAACACATTAAAGCCTGGTACACAAGAAGCATAAGTCATGGTGGAATGCACTATCATCGATCAGGAACTACAGTTCACATGAAGCTGGAGACACTATGATGTTGTTACCACTAGATCAGCATTAAGTTACAGCCCAAAGGATATTAACACAGCCTAACAAAACATGTCATTGCCTCCATAATTATTCATTTTTAGCCTCCCTATTCAAACCATGAATATTCAGTACAAAGAAGCATAGGCCTGTTGCGATCATTGACCTGAGTGCACAAAGTAACAAGGTCACATTTATTTATATTGCCTTTGCTTTGTCTTTTTTAATTTTTATTATCCTAGCAACTGTCTTGCCACGTATTTCACTTTTGAGACACTGATTGCCATTGAGAATAAGTTTCACCATTCATTCAATGAGATTACAGTTTTGGCTGATAACTGGAGTGACATAATAAGGTTTCTAAAGTCATACGACTAAACAAAACTATAATTCTTAGATCTAATTCATTGCTTTTTACTGCAATTTCTGATATTTCTTTAGAAAGACAGCCTAACACCACTCACTTTATAGACAGGAAAGTAAAAGCACAGGAAAGAAAAATGGCCTTGGCAAAGGCCACACAGGGGAACACTGGCTATATTTGAATATTGACCAAATCTTCCAAATCCAACGTCATTCCCTCTTGTGCTTAGTTAGATATTCATATTATGAACATTTTCCTTGTGACCAGAGGCTATTTACTAAAAAGAACAAAAAAAAAAAAAAAAGGGGGTGCTGAGACAATTTTCTTCAAGCCTATGCCTACACTTCCAATAGCCACGCACGGTAGAGAAGAACAGATTATGTCAGCTAAGGAGCTCCCCAAAAGCCTATCCCCAGCTTCAACGGAGCTACTAGTTTTCCATTTCCTGGCTTACAACTCATGGAAAGCTGCTTTTAACGTGTCTTGGTCCCATTAACACGTTCAGCAACACCAGAAAAATCAGCACACAGGGAACTCCACACCATTGCAGCCTCAGAGCATCAAACAGCCTCCTGAGTAACTCCAGCAGGTAGTCAAGCTGCACAGCATCAATCCTGCTTTACTTTACATAGATGTAATGCTAGTTTGACCACACAGAGTTTGCAGAATTCTGTAACTTCTACTCGGATAAAGTATTAGCTCTGCTCTCGGTATTTTAATTCTGACTCTAGTGAAATATTTTTTTTCAATTAACTTGAAACTAGGCTGGAGAAACTATATTTCAGTAATACATAAATATATTATTATAAACTACTATATAAACAAGGGGTTTGGGGGTTGGGGTTTTATATTTTTTTTCATTCATCTCTCAGATCGGACTCATTCTGTAAGCTGACTAATTTACCTCAGTTAGTGACCACTTGTTCCAGTCCCAGTCAAAGCGTATCATGTAATTTAAAAGGGGGGGGGGGGAACAAAGGACACAACTAACCTGCATTAGTCAAGTCTGCATTAGTCAAAACAGCAGTACAAACCACTCAAAAGTCTTTTCACGCATTTATTTCCACAAAATTAATTATCTTCAAACTGCCAAATCTGCAGCAGGTCTGAACTCAAGTCCACTGAAGTCTAACACCAGACATGTTTGGAGCAGAACAGGCATGAATTACAGATGTGTGCAGCTGCAGCTCCCGAGTGATCTCCGCTAAATAATGTCTCTGCTCATTAAATGGGAACAAAATTTGATAGTACTACGAGTTGAATATTAGAAAAACCCTGTCTGAATCCTTACAGACCTGCGTAAAGCTAATATACTCATGTATAGATCAGGAAAAATCAAATTGAAATAAACTATTCATGAATCTTTGCTACTTATAAAATTTTCACAAATTCTTACTAGGAATCCAATTCAGAAAGCTACTCCTGAAGCGAAGAATGCAATAAAAATGCATTCCAACTTCAATTGCTAGGATGTTGGTTTGGTTTTTTTACTGAATCTCACCCTTGCTTCACACTATGGCAATGCATTTCAACCATTCGGACTTTTCTGAGGTACTCAATATTCTAGCGCAACTTTTTCAAGTCTGCTCTGTATATCATATTCTACTGCGTGTAACAAGACAACAGAGACCCTGCTCTCTCCTCCCCACATCATCTTTTACTATTAATTTAAAAGATTCCTTTGATGTCTGCTGATGTAAGAAGATGCAAGTTTTGTACTTTCACATCAGTACGGTACGCTTGTACATCACACTCACTTCAAGAATCCAAGTATTTGCTCTTATGCAAGGGATACACCAACCTGTGTGAATAAGGACTACGTGGAAGGGACCCTGCACTTGTGGGAACCAGGTTTGTTCACACCAGCAAGTCTTAAAGCATTCAGAGCACTACATGGCCAACCCGTATGTTGGTTTAGACACTTGTGAAACATTCATAGTCATCTGACTGTGCCAGTGACCACAGATGTTTATTCATGAAAGAAGTAATTATCTTCTCACTAAGACGTGAAGTCAGTGAGAATTCAGCAGATGTTCTTAATTAATTTGTTAATTTAGTTGAGGGAAGCATATAATCTCAAATATGAATGCTTTCCTGAGCGTGAGCCCTGACTTAAGCACTGCGTGGTCAAGGTGTAAATCCAGAGATCCAAGTTTCATTGCCCCCAAGTCAGCTTGACTAAAGCAGTCACTACAAAAGCCCGACACCTCAGATACCAGATACCTCAGGCGCATTTTGGATTGGTACACAGTGCAGGTAAAGTCTTCTAATTTGCCTAATACACCCACACATCCCCTCCCTGGAAACTTGGTCTTAAAACAGTGTCAGAAGAAGCCTAAAGAGAAACACAGGTTTCCTTGAGGGGAGGAATAAATCTTGTCCAGATTTCCACCTCTAAAGAATGTAAAGACACAAGGCTGCTAATGAAAATCATTTAAAAGTTTACAAATTAAGGCATGTATTTTAGTAGAAGGCTATTTTTTAAAAAAAATATTTGCAATATTAATCTATAATCCATTAAAGGAAGACCAATTTTCTTTTTTTAAACCCAAACTTTCCAACAGTTTAACTTCATTCCATCCCGTTGCAAAATCCTGCAAATTGTAGGGAGTGTATATTTATTTTGTTCAAGTCTGACCTGCTGCTCAGTCCATGTGACACAGCCAAGGGAATACATAAAAAAAAAAAAAACCAAAACACAAGTACTACAAAAATGCTATCAGCCTTCAAAAATGCACCGTGGAAAAGCTCCAGAAATCTCTCATCTTAACAGTATCTTAGATAAACACCGAATCCCTCTTTACTTAGTATTGCTGCTCTTATTATTAAGCGCTGATAAACCAGACTCTTAGGACTGAGTCTGCAGAAAGTACTCTTGATGAAATTAATTTTCACTGGTGCTCCCTTTTAATTTTTAACCTGCTGCAGTAAGTAACAGACACAGTGCAGACCTCTGAAGACCCTGATTATTATAGCACAATATCAAAAAACGTTCCGAAACAAAATCACACACACACTATTGCTTGTTATGGTACAGTCAGTGCCTGTAAGACTATCAGAAATGAAGTCTTAAGAAAAGCTCTGATTTTAAAAAGATTACCAGGAAAGACTGAGGTAATATTTACATTAGCTTCTGTAAATTAATGAACTTCTTGATGTCTAAGGAATGTTCCTAGGTAGAGTTATTTAGCTAACCAAGACAAGAAGATCCCTCTGTCTAGATTTCAATCAGTGAATTACTCCAGTTTTATCCGTTTCTAGATTGCTGGCTTCCTTTTGTTTGTAAAATATCTGCCCGAATTTCTACTCCAAGCAAATCAGGACAAGGGTCAGTCCTGCGTTTTACGCCAGTTTGTGAGGTACGTCATCTATATAGTTTCAAAGACAATTCTGTTCTTTTTCACTTTTCTTCATAAACCCATATAACTCGGTGTCAATCTGCACTTTAATTAGAGGTACATTCACATAGCAGGTTGGAATACTTCACATTGCACAAAGTAACCGAATAAAAGTTTCTAGATGGAATTCCTCCAAAGCAAGAGATAAACAATAAATGGATTAATATTCCCTAGAGAGCACCACCATAATAATCTCTGAAGCTTTTCTACAGCTTTCAGTTAATTTATTCTGGAACCAATAGTGTAAATACAAGGCTTCTAACAGAATAAAAACCAAATTTCCACTAATGTGGTTTTAAGATCTAAGTATCTCGACAGCTTCCCTTTAAATCACATTTATTTCAGTTCTGAAAAACTGAATTACTTTGATACGTCTTTTACACAGGCACTTTTATGCCTTCTCAGGACATCAGTGATTTTCAGACTTTTGAACTTGTACTAAAAATAATTATGCACTAAAGGTCAAGAAATTTTTCCCACCTCTTTTTTTCAGTAACACTTCTATCTTATCTTTCTAGGAAGTGTCATTAATTAACTCCTTTCAACTGAAAAAAAAAAAGAAAAAGAAGTGTCTCTGTTAAACGTAGGAAGAACTGGACTTCAAAACTGAATCACACAAAGTATCTGCTAGAAAAAGGAATAAATTACTTAGGTTTTGCCACTTAGAGCACATTATACAACTAGAAAGATGTTTTATTTTACAAAGGGAAAAAAAACCAAATAAGCCGAACAAAGAGCAGAAAGTAGTCCTTATACATCAGTATTATTCTTAAAAAATATACTTAGTCTTGAGAAAGATGGAAGAAGACTAAGTTTTTTCAAATCTTTTGTTTATGCTTGAATGACATACCAAACAAAAACCAATTCTCCCTTAGGAAGCAGCATCAAGAGCAAGTATTTTATTTACAATAATTCAACTATAATTTGATATCCACTAGCACTTTTTTCCCTCCTTTCATGTATTAGAAGACAAGTCTTTTACTGGAAGGAAGACTGGATAATAGCTCCCTTGCACCTCACCCCACCCTCCCAAAGACAGTCAATACATCTGCTCTCAGATACTAATACGCAAAGACAACTCTATTGAACCCTGATCTATTAGCAACTAGACAACAAACATGTTTCAATCTTAACATCACACATACAGCGCCTAAGAGAAACACTAACGCCTGTTTCAAAACGGAAAGCATCTCAGGCTACTTGCATATAACTTGAAATAACAATTCAATATTTCTTCAAATTATATAGTCCCTAAGAAATTAACAATTCTTTAATACATCTGAGATTCCTCTTAGGATAGGAACTCAGAAAAATTCCTATAAATATTCTCTACAACCTTAATGGAATTATTTTCAAATTCAGAAACCACAAACCTATCTGATTTCATTTTAGTTCCCTATAATCAGAGGGACATTGATAATTTTTATGTGCAAGAACCATCTGTACCTTACTCAACAAAATAAAACAGCAGTATCTTCCTTTTTGTAAACAAAGTGGACCAATGAAAAAATAACTTTACAAAAAAACCCAAACAAAAGGAAACTCCACACTTGTGCCACAGAAGTATCCTATATTTGAACACACGTCCCAGGAAAATTCTTCCTTCTGGGAATTTCTCACTCCTGAAGTGTTGGACTGTTGAGCATTCAAATTAATAAAAAAATTCACTTGAAATATTTTCTATTTTTTCCTGCATAGCAGACCTTATTTGCTCTAGAAAACTGAAGTGTTCTTTGCAACTGGTTTAAAAACTGAAACCCATGTAAAATTCACATGCAAATTTAGTGAATTTAAACTTTCAAAGTTTCAAAGTTAATTATCTACTCAACTTCAAAATCTAGACTCAAGTGCTGCCATACAAAATACATCAAGAATGAAATGTCTACACAGAATCACTTTTTCTTATGGTGGAGTATTAACGGTGCAGAAAAGCCAGCTAGACCACATGGGAAATTAGTATTTTTCCACACACTTATGAAAAACAGCTGTTAGAAAGCATGAAGAAAAAAAAAAAAAAACACACAACTTTTTTTTGACCAAGGATGAAAGTGCCGAAGCACGTCTCAAAATATTCATTTTCAAAGCATTACAAGTAGGTGGATGAAGCAAGTGGAAAGAAGCCACAACTCAGTAATCAAGAAAAGCTCTGTATTAAAATTGCAAAGTCTGGTTATTGATCAGAACTAGAAATTCAATTTCCCCCCCCCCCGCCCCAGAAACACCATGTTATCCACAGCCTCTTTGCTCACTACACGTATATTTTTACTATTCCCATGAAGACAAAAATCAAACCATCTGGCCTGTGCCAGACACAGTTGCCCATGTCATATCTGTTTCTCAAACAGCAGACACTCATCAAGCATCTAATACATCTGATTAGCTGGTAGGAAAACAAGAATTCAATCTGATTTAAAAATATCTTTGCATTCGTTCTCATTCCATCCCAGAAGAAAACTGGATACTTTTGCATGCTTGTGTGTGACTGAGAAGACTGAATAACCAGTAGTTCAGCATGTTGAACATATGCTCGCTCACATGTCAGCTCTGGGCCAACACTTTGGCCTGAAAACAAGACCAGGCTTCTCCGAGTATTTCAACATATGCCTCTCTTGTGCAAGCACTTATATAAACAATACTGTATAGGCTTGATTCTCAACTGAGACAGTAAAAATATGCAGTAACACAGAACCTCACTATTAAAATAAAAATTCCAGAGGCACATTTCTGACACCGCATAACTATCTTCCCTTTATAATCAGAACTTTTTTTCTTCTGCCCTCCCTCAATGCATGGTCTGAATGGCTGTTACAGTCCCATTTATAGAATGCAGACGAAGGCACTCCATCACAACTGTCTCGGTTAATAGTTAAGGGAAGCAGCAGCCTGATCCGTCAATTATTTTCTTCCACGGGTATTCTCAGAGACCTTCTAAATGAGTAAATCCACTAATATTTTATTAGTCTTCCTTAATTCAGCCTCAGACACAGTCTACCATACTAGACAGAGGCACATGTCACTTGCACATACAGGTGACCCCCAAGGCTCCAGTTTCCTCCTTAGTAGTAGTTCCTCCATTCTGTAGATGCTCTGCAACGGTTCCCACAGCAGTAGCCAGCATCAACAGGAAGATTACAAAATTCTGTAAGTCCCCACCTAATCCTTTATTTGTTGTAGATATAAGGTGCGTATCTAAGCAGTTCAATATTCTTTGCTACCTTCTAATTACACTTTCAAATATTCATGCAAGAAATAATTTCTGTGCCAGAGTTCATATGGATTTGTTCCTACTAAAATAGTTCTAAACCCAAGTTATCTGAAGCAAATCACCACAAGGAAAGTATGTTGTTAAACAAGCCCAAATATTGTCATTAAAAAACACAACAAACTAAGCAAGGGAATAGTGAAAGACAATTAACTAATTTAGACAGCAGTACAATGTAAATCCCTGCCCTTAGTCTCACCCAGCACGATGTTTGTGATTCATGGGTGTAAATCTTTTAGAACACATTTATTAAAAGGCATGTTTAATAATTTAATGTTTCAGTGCAGCCTGCAGTTCCACCTATGAAGTCTGCTGAGACATTACAACCAAATTATTTTTTTTCCACAATTGGCATGACCACTGGATTTCAAATTTCACATTAAAAGACAAATAGGAAAATCAATCATCTGCCAACAACTCTTGCCTGCACATGGACACCAATCTCTACTATACGAAGAATACAGTGAAATAAAGCTACAGAGGATCGAGGTAACTCCACGCCTTTACTGACTTTAATACACACTGACTGACATCAAGTGTAATATAACCTGGTATGCTCCGGAAGAGCTAGAAACGCTAATTTCACTTAGACAATCTGGAATAAAATAGTAGCTTCAAAGTGTAAAACTTACTTGAAGCCCCACATACAAACACCATCTGCTCTTTTGCAAAAGGTATAACATTTGAAATAACATTCTTTTCTCTTCCTCTTACTACATACCATCACGAGGAGAATAATTTTATTTATATAAAGAGCATGCAAAATGAAGTTCCATAAAAACAGGAACATATGGCCAAATAATTCTGAATAGCACTTAGCATATTCATCCGTAAAATAAAAACTATAATGGGTAGATAAATACACCCAACTCTACTTGGAAATTGCGAGTATACACATGGCTTTCTGCAAATAATATTTTTTTAAGAATTTCTCACCCATCACTCCACACAGATACTTCTCGTTCGGGCTTTGCCAAAGTTAATCTTTTCAAAACACAAACTTGGCCTATACCACCCTGTAGCACACATATTAACAATGATCTTACACCTAAGCCAGTGCATAAAAAAAAAATTCCTCTCTTCCATAAAAGTCAAATTTTTATCGCCATTACAAAGACAAAGCTTGAAACAAATTTAGGGAATCCCTAACACGAACCATACATACAAAGTAGAAAAGGTAGAACCTGTGCGGAGCTACTTTGAACATTAAATAAAATACCTAAATATAAACTTAAGATAAGAAATAATAATTTGAAAAATAATAACAGTCCTGAAGGAGGAAAGTATGTACGCACCTATGAATTACCTTCTGTTATAAGTAAGGAGAAAAACAATGCATGGTCAGACAATCTCTACCTTGCACACACACTCATGCAGGATTTCCTGTAATTATAACATTTGGAATCCCTTTCTTTTTTTCGACAGTACTTCATATGTCCATCACCCACTGGTTTCTAAGCCACTAAATACTTTTCACTGCACAGTTTCTCACTAGTAAGTGGCTTAGAATTTCTTGACTGAGCCCTAAGAAAACCACTTTTGCACGCGTCTCCAACTCTCACATTGATCAAGACTTCAACAAATACCTAGCCTTCTCTTCAGCATTTGCCACGAAACTTTCTGGATACTTGCACGTTATCACTTGAGACAAGAAGCACAATCCTCTTCAGACTCTTAAAAATCCTTCCAGCTGCAGACTTTTCTTCCTCTAATTTGCTGCAGTATTATAACCAGCTGGTCCTCATTGTATACATGAATCGGTTCACCAAACCACCTGTAATCAATCCTCTGGTCATTGCTTCAGTATTTTCAGAGATTTAAGCAAAAAGACTGGTTTCACTGAGTGATCTGGGTTCGCCTGGGTCCTTTTCATTTATTTTGATGACCCTCGCATAATGTTGAAGGCTGACTCCTGGTATCTTCTACAAAAAGCTGAGGAGTTTATACAAAACAGGCGTATCTTATCTGACTAGCACTTCAGCTTGATTTCTGCTCTTCCTGTCAAACTTAAGTGTGAAAAGGAGGTTTTACTATTCTGATTTACAGTTCTTTTATTTCTCCTTATGCTGCCTACAATTCCACTAAGCCCAAAACCTGAAAGCATCGCCTGCTAAAGGCATGTAAAACCGAGCACACCGAAAAACTCAGAACATTCCTGCTCGCTCTTCACTGCAAGAGATAATGCGTTATAACACAGATTTCCCCGAAATCTCTGCAGGATCTAAAAATCCCTCCTTGCAAACCCTCCAACAGTTCCCACACAGAGTAGGCTCTTCTGTTAACCAGCCTGTTGTACTCAGCAGTTTTCTAAAAGCAGCCCAGGTGCTCTCTTCTATGAAGTTACTCAATGACAGCAAGATTTTTTTTATTGTTAATTTCATCTTTCTTTCAGATTCTAGACTTCAACCATCTTTACTGTTTCCACAGTACTTTCATGAAAACTTGTAAGGAATCTTAGCAACTGGCACACTAATCTAGTATTTACAGATAATGGCCAAGCCCTACTAATGGAGAAATTGAGCGTAATGACATCTTTCCATTGCTGAAGAATTTTTTTGCCAACATGATTTAGCAATCTTCAGTACAGAACTTCTAAAACAAATTCATTGTTTCCAAGCATTTTAGGCACTTCGAAAGCCTTGAGCTATCTATCATCTCCATTCCGATTATTTATTATTTCTACTGCAAATCTCTCTGGCTCATATTTTAGCCAATGGATCTGGTTATACCATCATTTTCTGCTTCATCATAGCATTTCTGTTCACAATGTATACACTTAAACGTTGCAATCAAGTCCCTCCTTGCCTTTGTCTTTGATAATATTTAAGATATTGAGCTCTTGGAATTTCTCCCTCTGGAGCTATTTTCAACCCTTATTCATTCTTACAGTTCTTCCCTGAATTCTCTTTGACTTTAATATCATCCTTGAAGTACGAACGCCTAAACTTGACAGAGTATTCTTGGAGTGATCTCACGTACGTCAAAAACAAAGATGCCGTACATTTCCGCTCAGTCATGTATAGATTGGATCATATTGAACCTTCTCCTTAAGATCACCCATAAATTAATCCATATTTACATGGAAAATAGTTAACTGAGAAGCTAAAAAACTACAATGACAAGAAAACATAGGAACAGACCCAGCAATGCTACTAATTCAACCTCCCAGATGACTCTCATCTCCCTCCCTACACACATGTGCTTGGGTGGCATTTCCCTCTGATTTTCAAGCAGAAACTACAGAAGAACTGTGTAATGGCTGAATCCTTTGGCTCTGTATAAAGGAGGAATGCCGCACTTACCAGTATAGAGAGTTACCAGTCTGAGTTAAAAGGCAAGGCTCACTGAGGTCAATAGCCAATGCCAGTGAAGTCAGGATATCGATCTTCAACACAAGTAAAGGATCAGTAACAAACAATAGCATATTCTCACTCTTATTCTGCTCCTGTACGTATTCTGTGCTTCTCATATTCACAGAGCACTGCAAGCACGTTTGCACGAGAAACCAGAGCAGTGTTTGTGAACCTTTATTTGATTACTTCTTGACTACGTTTTTGGATATTCAAGTCTTAACATTTTTTTCCCCCACTGGATTCCAGCTGATGAGCAGGTGCCATGGCTGGTAGATGGCTCATAGAAAATAACTGCTCTTCTGCACTCATCCTGGGCTGTGAGAGCTGTACTCACCATATAGTTACTGTAGAATGAACAATGACCTTTCCTACTTCCCTGCACAACGATGTTAACCAAGCATACACAACTGACAGAACCAGGAGATGCATATTTGAGGAGAAACAAAGTGCTTTAATGCACATGTTGCTAGGGCTCCAAGAATAGAGTGCATTGTTTTTACCTGATCATAACTCAGTCAGAACACTGAGTTACTTCTCAATGGAGGCAATTTCCACGTCAAATTTCAACTCTCAACCACTTCAGCAATGCAGTTAAGGAACATGAAAATCTTAAAGAAAATTAGAGGGGAAAAAACAGGAGAGAGGAAAACGTTTCTTCTCCTCACTTCACTTTACGATTTAAGTGCACAGTAGGAGTGGGGCGAATCAGGGTTTTTCCACTGCTAAATAGTATACTTGTGTGTTTTGATGCAAGTTTTTCTGCTGACATGCTCTGGAAATCTAAAATTTCCAAATCTAAAACCAGTAATGACTTTAAAAATAAAAATCCAAAAAAGATACGCAACCACAGAAATCAGGAAGAAAACAAGTGCTTACTTTACTGCTCTAGCAATCTTACCCATGCTTTTGGAGGAGAAATATAAATGGACAGAGGGAGAGGAGAAACATCATGCTTAGAAGATACCAACTCAAAGAAGTTTGGTTTCCAATCAAAAGAACACATATGTAAATTTCAGAAATTTATCATACAGAAAGTCCAAACAAAAATACAAATATGAACAAAGCAGTTTGCTGCAGAAACTGGTAGGCAACATACCAGCCTCATGAACTAAGCTGTGATGAGCATTCCATGGAAGTGCTAGTGCAAAATTTTATATTCATAAAAGTCCGTTTCCTCACACGAACACAAAACTGTTCTGCAGTTGCTGCTATTGGCAGTCCATACACAGCCCCAGTGGTTCCTGGATTGCCAACAACCTATAGGGAAGATATAAACATAGAGCTAGTCCCCTCTGTACACGGCCACCTAATAGAAGGTTCTGGCATATAGTATTAGAACAAATACGACTGACATTCCTGACAGCAGTTACCAGTTTAGGCTGAGATGCCATCTGTCAAGGAATCAAACAAAAATCCTCCCCAAAAGCTACTTCTTCCAACAGATCAAACGCACAACAAAAGTCCAACCCCAGTGAAAAATAAAAATGGGCACCACACTATCTGCACGTGGCAGGAAAAAGAAACAACTTTGCCCCTCCAAAAAAACCCAGACATCGAGTATCTGTTCCATATCTCACAGCTGAAGATCACGCCTATATTTCATAGCTGGATGAATTACAGCTATCTTCAGGAAAGTGTTGTGACCCTTGTTTTACAAATTGGCAAACCAAAGAGCATTCTGCACAGAGAGGG
This sequence comes from Stercorarius parasiticus, assembly GCA_013396915.1. Classification (NCBI taxonomy): domain Eukaryota; kingdom Metazoa; phylum Chordata; class Aves; order Charadriiformes; family Stercorariidae; genus Stercorarius; species Stercorarius parasiticus. Next base: position 92,432 of record VWZL01004328.1, on the reverse strand, counting down.
AACTTACAGGACCCCAAAACCCCGAAGTTTTATCACTAATTCAGAGCCACCTATCAATGACATTGCATACTCCTAATAAACTCATTTATAAATACATTTACAGAAGCATGTGCTTAAACGCTAAAGCAAATGTCACAGTGGGGGGGAAAAAAAGAAAAAAAAAAAAACAAAACCCAAAGACGTAACAGTCTAAGCACTGATTCCCTACTAAAGAAATACACTGTACTGCAGGAACGCTACCTTGGCCAACAAAAGTACATTTAGAGTAGGAGCTCCAGAACCAGTGAAAAAGTTTGAGGATCTAGAAGGTGTCTATTTGACAGATTAACCATAATGAAGAGCTACAGCACACATTCCCTGGAGGGTTACGTGTGCACCACTAAGAACTACTCTTCTGAAAGAAATCTGTTTATTAAGAGGGAGAAAAAGCACTTTAAAGGTCTATTTTTGACTAGTTTGTATTCATACCCCGAGGTTATTTAAGAAGGGGAAAAAATAATGCACCACCGTAAGTGACAAGCTAAGACTTCAGCTATGAAGATTAACAGAGCGGGAAGTCATATGATTCAGCATGACTACTGGGAGCTGCTACCACAAAAAATCTGCAGCTTGTGACACTCATATGAACCATGAGCATCTTTTTATCAACTTACACAATTCTCACATTTTTACCACTTAATCCTTTTTTCTGCTTTAGATAACCTGGACCAAACTCTTCAAAGCAAACAAAATAGCCTCTCATTAGCACAAACAGAGGTACTCCCTCATTATCAGCAATTTAGCCTGTTAATATCATCTCACGTAACATCTTCAGCAATGTAAAAGTATTCCATAATATTTTAAGGATGTGAAAAAAAAAAAACGTGGAGTTTAGATAGACACTTAAAACAAGAAAAACACAGTGAAACTGGGAGAAAAGCCATTTTCTGCAATTTTTTTTCTTTTTAAAGAAAACGTTTTGTGCATAGCTCTACAGCTTTCAATTTAAAAATTACAGCTGTAGAAAACTGCAAAAGGTCTGCTATAAGAGATCATTCTTTGGCTTGCTTCAGGTGATTGACTTTGCGGTAGATTATCAAACCCTTGAGACAGCTTCTAGGAACGTGATCCCAGACCAAAATTCAGAAAATACTTTTTAGTCTTCATTTTGTTGATACTGGAGATAAATGCTGGATTACAAATGCACTGGGACTCATAAAATCTCTTAAGATTAAGATTCTAAAAATATATATAGCATTGCTTGATATACAGGACTCTGGCATCATTACAGTTTCAGTCACATAATGCTTTCCATATGCTAACCATTGAACAAATAAATTTGCCTGTAAATGCAAGAAATATGTACCAAGTAATAAATAAACCAACATGAAATGGGCTATTCATATTAAGGTAAAATCTAAATTCTTTATTTCTTCCCTGAATACTCCTGTCCAGATGACTCAGCAGCAACGCTGCAGATTTCAGCTGAAGTCAGCAAGACGCCTCAGCACCATTTCCAGGTGTCAACTCCGTAGCCTTTACGGTTTTAATTACAATTTTGAGGCTATCTAAAGTTAAGGGAGACCTACCGTACAGAAACCTACTGAAGCCGAGGAGCCCCACGTGGATGGAGAAACCAAAACCCCATGGATCACGCAGCAGGACTGCAATGTTATCCTGTACTGGAACCTGTGAAATTACTCAACGTGTGTTTCAGATAACCTGAATGTACACAAAATGAAGGAGGGGAAAGCACGTTTTCATCCAGTTCATTGTTTTGATGGCTTGCAGAAAGTTTTCAAGGTGCCACATGCCACTACGTTTTCAGGTTTCTCTTCTTTAATATTTAAAAGTTTTAAGGACCTAACACATAATTCAGTTTATAAACCTAGCCGAGAGAAAGCTCGGGTCCATATTTCTCAAAACAGCAAAGTGAACTGAAAGCAAACAATAAAATATTCGGCGTAATTCAAGGCGGCACCTCAGGAGCAAGGCTGGAGGAGTACGGGAGCACGCAGCTAACCACCTTCACGTCGGACACATTTGTGGTGCAGATTTACCTCTTATATCGCAAAGCCACCTCCCACCCGGCCAGGGGAGACAAACCGCGCTGACTTAAAGCCACCCCGCTCAATTCCCCCTCATTAGCAGATCGCAATTAGCGCCGGCGCGTGGCGGGACGCGGCTCCCCGCTCCCCTCACAGCGCCCAGCAGCGGCACCCGCGGAGCCCCAAGGCGGGCTCCCGGATACTTTTTTTTTTTTACCGAGTTCAGAGTTACTTTTCTAGAAACACCCACAAAACTGCCTTGCTCTGACAAAGTTTTCCCTCCCTGCCTGCAGCGCTGGCGTGAGGGCGAGCCCCGGCTGACAGCCGGGCTCTGCACACCGACGGACCCGCCTCTCCCGCCCGCTAGGTGAGGGGGGAGAAACATGGCGGTACTGGGGGTCCGGCGCCCCCACAGCGGGTCCCGGCCGCCCCGGGGCCGCGCCGCCCGCCCGCCTCCTCCCCGCGCCGCCGTTACCTGCCCGCCCCGGGTGCCCCGGCGCCGTACGGCCGCCCCGCGCCCGCCGAGGGAGGTTTTCAGCAGCCGTAAAGCGGGGAGCGCGCTCTCCCCGAGCGGCGCGGCGCCGGCGGCCGAGCAGGGGCCACCCCGGGACGCGGCCGTCGGCAGTCTGCGGGCGCGATGTCCTCCCTCGGCTCCATCAGCGGAGCGACCGGGCTCCCCTCACCTCGGGGGGTCCCTACCTGCGCGGGGGGGCTGCTCCCGCCGGCGGGCCTCCCCTGCCTGAGGCCCCCCATAATCCGCCCCCCAGTCAGCCAGGGACGGAGGTGAAGTGATCCCCAGGCCCCGGGGACAGAAAAACTGTGGAAGGCTTTTCACACCGTGTGACAACAGGTTCGCGCAGGTTACGGGTGAAGCCATTACCCACATTGAAGCTGCAGGAGCTGAGAGGAGTTTCCCTCCCTCACGGACTAGATTCGTAGCGTCTGACAGATAGAGTGATGTTCCTGGTTTCGAGTGGATAGAGATAGTTCAAGCCTTGTTTTAAGGCTTTTTTTGTTGATAGCTTGGGATATTCAGGGGTTTGCACATACACAAACTGTGTGGTGACATACCCTGTACCCACAGACCCACCACCCGGGAGGGGACGAGAGTTGTCGAGTTCACCCAGAGCCAGCCAGGACACACAGGTTTTCCCAGCACAGCTCTGCGGGAGCGAACATCTGAGGGCCGTGATCACCCCTCTGACAAATCTGAGGAGAGGCTGAGGGAACTGGGCATGTTTAGTTTGGAGAAGAGGAGGCTGAAGGGAGACCTCATTGCCCTCTGCAACTACCTGAAAGGAGGTTGCAGAGAGGTGGGTGTTGGCCTCTTCTCCCAGGTGAATAATGACAGGACCAGAGGAAATGGTCTGAAGTTGCAGCAGGGGAGGTTTAGATTAGATATTAGGAAGAATGACTTCACTGAAAGAGTGGTCAGGCACTGGAACAGCCTGCCCAGGGAGGTGGTTGAGTCACCATCCCTAGAGGGAGTTAAGAAACATGTAGATTTGGCACTTCAGGGCATGCTCTAGTGACAGAGATTGTAGGGGGGTTTTTTGTGTGTGTATGGTTGGACTCGATGATCTCAAAGGTCCTTACCAACCATGAAGATTCTATGATTCTAAATATCATCAGGATCGAACAACACAAGTGCACAGGTATCTCATAGGTGTCTGAAGTGCTATAATTACATTGATTTCAACAAAGCCTCTTAGTGTCCATAGGTAAACTTTGATCTGGAATGCAGTCCTATTACAATACTGTCTCCTTATAAAAAGGAATTTCTTCAATACAGATTAATGACTTAGTTCTGCTTGGAAGCATTTTGCTGTTCATGCTGTCCTAAATCTACAATTCATCCTGTAATCCTGGATGTTACCGCACAAGCTACAGAGCTCAGCTGCCTTCAGCAGAGGCAGGAGAAGTAACGGCCTGTTAAATTTCACTGTCTGAAGTCAGGGTTAGTATTGTTTACCCTAAGAGAATTAGCAATAGAAATGTTCATTTTAAAAAGGGGAAATGTGTCAAGAAGCGTTTCCCAGAAGGACATTTATGACATATCCCTCCCCATGGGAGGGGAAGAAAAAAAAAATAAGAAAAAACAATTAAGATGTTTTCCCTACTGGATGATAAGAACTACTATTAAAAAAAAAAAAAAAAAGGCATCCTCACCCAACAGCTACTGCAGAGAAGGCAGAAAACAAGGTCTTTCAAAAGTCTTCCATGCATATGGTACGCAGAGTAGCAAACAGTAAAGCAAATTTCAGGCATTTATAACAGAAGTAGCTTCTGCTAATAAAGTATTAATGGGAAAGTCTGGTTGGACTGCTATAGCTCTGAAAGCAATTTCAGAAAGCACAGAGCAATGCAATCACTGAAGAGCAGGTGAACTAATCTGCAATCCTCATTAATAAAGCAGTTTTTCCAACATTAAGCAGAAGCAAAACAACTGCAACTGGAGGCATACTTTTCTTGCCCAGTGGAACAGAAACCTATCAGGCATTTAGGTGTACAAATAAATTTACTCAAAGCATGTTTCATCAGCTTTTATTCACAATTTTCTCTTATCCTGCAAGAACATGTTACAACTCTACTCCTTCCTACGTTTTTCTCTTTTCTAGACCACCTACGTGTTAGAGCCATGGCTATATACTGGTTTTGTTAGTCACACCGTAAGTACAGACTTGAGGTTTTTGCGCCACGTAGCTTAAGCCAATAGCACCCATTCCATGGGAAAGGCCGAGATTGAAGTTCAAAACATATTTTCCACCGCCGGAGTTCTGCATTTCCTTGCTTCAGCTGTGAACCGCTTTTAGATAGTTCAGAACATGGCAGAAGCGTGAGCTATTACTGCACCAGAGAAATCCTCTCCAACAGCAAATCAGTGCAGCAGCCATGACGCCTCATGCTTTCACAAAAGGGTCCAAATGTGTTAGGTAACCAGAAAGCGACTGGAGTCTCATGCCTCTGCTGCATCTTAGTCAAATATTCCTGGACAGGCCTATAAATTACTCCGAGCAATAGCAAAAAGATGCTCAAGTCTAGAATTTCATTACCCTTTTGCTAAAACCAGTTCAGCTTTGCTTCCCAAACCCTTGTCTTCCTGCTGCTGCTCTAATAGTTCTTCCCCCAACGTTTTTGCCAGGGATTGGCCTGGTTACAGGCAGCAGGAGAAGCAAGCCTTGCTTTTCATAGTAGAGAGGTGTGGTCAAAAGGAGAAGCTTGAGACAGCTGGCAAGGAAATGTCTTCCCCCCTCCCGATAGTGAACGAGGACCACGCGTGCCAGAGGTGAGTTTCAAAAGCAAGTGGTGCTCCAACATCCAGGAAAACCAAAATAGATTTACACTATGAAGAAGAAAACTCCAAGCAATTACATTTTTGCAAAAACTTCATGTGACATCACTAGAAAAGAACATGCAAGGCGTTCAAATATAAACTTAAACCTTCCAAAAGCTTTTCTGAGAGAAAATAATACATAAAAATAGCACCTCCATTGAATGCCTCAGCACATGCATCTTACCTTATCAAAATAATAATAAACAGATAATTTGGAAATGTTCATGGAAACATGGAAAAGTTGAATGTTAAGCTTAAAGAGACTACTAACATTAAGTCAGTCTTGAGGTACTGTATAAGGCAGAAAGAAAAAGAATTTGTTTTACAAAAAAAAGGCTAGGTTGGAAGGAATCTATTTGATGTTTTTAACTACTGACTTTAAATTGCTGTTCACAAGAATAAGCTTGCTTTTCTTCAGTAGGTTAAGGCTAGGTTTCTTTCTTTTTTGTTTTTTTACCAGCCTGCTAAGTGATTGAGCTGTAGTCCTTACGTGAAGCAAAAGTGCCATCTCGTGGCTCTGTTAGTACTTGCTGGTTAAGATGCTGCCTTTTCGGGTCATATTGGAGGCACCAATACAAAAATCTCATTTTTAAAAGAGTTCAGCCTACGACCAATAAAAAAAAAAAAATCCTACTTACAAGTTTATGGACTGACACTATGAAGGGTGATGTTCTCAAGTCCTTGCTTGAGGACACAGATCACTGCGGTTGGCAGGACTATTTATTCCACTGCAGGAGAAGGAGGGAATTCCAACTTTAAAATTGTCATTTTAAAGGTCTGAAAGGGACCCACAGTCCTGCCCCTTATCGTCGACTCCCACAGTATTTAATCAAGGTAGCTACTGAGACCAAGATGACTTGTAAGCATGCCTGGAATGTCAAGTCTTGCTTCCTAACATAGGCTAAAGACACCACACATTTAAATAACAGAAACCCCACCTGGGGAAACAAGAAATTAAACACTATTAAAGGCATCTGCCAAATGTAGTTTGAAGGTCTGAAATTCCTTTTTGTGGACAGTCTCTGCTTTTTATTCTGAAGAATTAATTGGATATATGTATTTTACAGAACTAATCCATGATTCAGCAAGAAAATTAATGAAATGAACAGACGGTTGGACCTGCTGCCAAGAGTGGTCATTTTAGACCTAGCAACCTTGGAAAATGACCTTTTAAATAATGAATTTGGAAAAGCGCACTACAAACCAACAAAAAATGAGTGCTATCTAGCTATAAAGTCTGCTAATAGAAACAGCTTCTAAAGAATGAAGACATCAAATGGATCATATAAGCTTGCTAGAGCTGCTCTTTATGTATCAAGCATCCTAAGCGTTGAACAGACCTGCCTCAATGAACCCCCCAATGTAACTCCGGTTTCCTCGGTATGTTTTCCTACCCACTCACTATCCAATGAAGTCCCCCGGATCCTCTGAGGCCAGGAGAGGCGCAGAGCTGTATAGCATTATGAAAGTGCTAAGATTACAAAATTAGGCCTAGAAGGCTAGCACAGCTTCCCCAAGTACTTAGAAAAGGATAACTAAACAAGAGTAATGCAACATATTTAGAAAATGCCATTAATTATTCATCATCCCATAAGCAGTGAAATACCGCCTAAAAAAGGCATTTAAGCGCACATGCTTTACACAATTAGAATAACGTCTAATTCCTGTTGAACTACTGTTTAAGCAGTGCACAGTGATGCACAAGAAGTTGTGTGGTTTGGCAGTTAGCCTAGAGTTTCTTTTTATTCCTTGATCTGCGCCCTACAAAGTAGAATAACTAGCAAAAGCAGACAATTCTGATTGTTGTCCAAGCTTAAACCTGAGCAGGATTTTTCTCTAAAGGAGATGACTCCCTACTTAATAGAAGTACCACATTTTCTTTTAACTTTGAAATCTATCATATCGAAATGAAATGGAAGCCCACCATTTCTTATCAATGCATCCCTGCAGTGGACTTTCTCAGCCTTTTCCCTCCTACTCTGGAAAATCATATCCTACGCTGCAAATCATAATTCCCCAAAGCCTGCGCATAGTTTATTTGTAATATTCTTTTAAAGTATCCACTTTTAAAAAGTTTGAAGTTTTTGTGGACCACAGGACCCACTCTAGAAGTTTTTGGCTTCTGATAGCTGACCATGATAGACAGCAGTTACAAGTACAAGGAAATACCTCTAGCATTCAGCTTTTGCTAAATAAAAAAAATTGTTTCTGAGTAAAAAAATGAATTGCAAATCAATAAGTGAAAACAAAAATAGTCTCCTCCTCCTGCCCCCTGCCACTTCCAACTGTGTCCTCCTCCATTCTCCTTTCAGATTATAAGAATATGAAAGAGGAAAAGATGGTTTACTGAAGAATCACTCTCATGCCCACACTGGACGCATACACTGTCATTCAAAAATTATTTCCTAATAAGCAATCTCCCTAAAGTTACTGTTAATCTAAAAAGTGGCCATTTTAGAACTATTGAGAAACGGGGGAGGTACCACTGACTGCCTGAAAGTCCTTGAAGCTGTTGTTGACATTTTCATGCATTGCCAGGAACAAGTTGTTTTGTCACTGACTCGGTAAGATCAGGATTTGGGGTTCCTAACACATAATCTTCATTTATGAAAACAGTTCAGGGTGCACATTTCAAGATGTTCGTAGACTGACTCATTAAAGAGATGTAAATGAGTGAATATAATCAATATTTCTAATAAGCAGGTCTCCACAACACTCAAGGTCGTTTCACAAGAGAAAGAGTTTCTGTGATAAAGCTTAGAACCACAGGTTATGGAGAAGAAAACCCGCCTCCTAGTTTTTAATTATTTAAAGAATAATCACTTCAGTGGTGGGTTTTAGAAGGTGTTTGTGAACTGAAACAGAAAATGAGAGTGCAGAACCTGAGCCTTAATCCTCCAATTTAATTTCGTTTAATCTTGCTTATAGGATATAACCTCTTTTTTAACTATGCAATTTTTCACCAAAGCCTGGCATTTTCCGATCCTCTTATGCCTTTTTACCATGAGATAGATCATGCATTGCTGTTTTCCAGGCAGACTTCCCTCCCCCAGCTCCAGGTTTCTCCACCTCATGTTCAGCACAGAATTCGGCTTCTAGTCTAGGATGGCTAACACAATAAAACTAGAACAGGAAGAGAAGATAGAGCATTGCAAGTGGTCATTTGGCATCCTGCAGGGCTCACACTTACAGCAAATACTCAGAGCACAGGTAGGGTGGCAAACACAACATTAAGACTAAATAAAAAAACAGTTTGTGTTCACCCCCCTTGAGGTTTGAAGCTGGGATAGGTAATTTGTTCCAAATGGAGGAGGAGAACACTACAGACTTTTCTGGGTCTCGATCATTTAACTCATCATGGGGTTTCTTCACATAACCTGACCTCCAGTTGTTTTTGAACAGAAGAGGTAACTGCTGAAGGAGACTGTGGGGAGAAGAAGGAGGATGCAACCCCTAATTACTTAATTGGTTGATTTCATCAGGAGCTGCATTATCGTCAGTGCTTAGCAAAGAAAAGATACTTAAACAGCAATTTTTAAACACAAAGTAAGACTTTTTATTCTTTATTAAATCTAAGCATTTTATTTAAAAGCAGCAGGCCTAGCAAAGTAAGGGACAACCTAAGAAAACCTCAGTGGCTTAGACACGTTCCATTTGGTGTGATGAAAGACAAAGACCCAAATATCTTGCAACATATAATTTACTTCAGAGGACAGTGACTTACAGCCTATGATTTTAATGATTGTCCTACAACTGGTCATTTTGTGAAGTACCAAATAAAGTGCAGTTAAACTAAATATTATCCTCTTACCCTTCCAGAGAACAGTATTTCATTTAAGCTATTTGGATAGAGGTAGTTTTGAGGGTTAGGGGTAGATTTGAAAGCTTGTTTGTAGTTATTTGAGCTCTAAGACTTCAGCCTTATTTAGCTTAGTTCACCATTTTTCAGACTTCTCAGAAACTTTAAAGTCTCATATATATTTTAAAAGCTTAGCTTAAAATAACTAAACCTGCTACAGGGCCCAGTTCTGATTTTCCATATACCAGTACTTTTGAATCAAGACAACAAACCTTTCCCAGAAAGAGAGAATCTTGTTCTTTGACCACTCAAAATAATTATATTGCCACCACTCATATTAGGGGAAAAAGATAGATGAGGGCCTTTACTCAAAGATGCTCTGATTTGCCCTTACAGAGTTAATTGGGGGACTGACATCTGAAAGAGCTCTTTGTCTCACAGCACTCATATTCTCTTTACTCATACTGTACCAACTTGAAAGACAGAAACATTTAACAGACTAGTCCCGAGACATGCATTGGTTTTACTAATATTTTCACACTGTGGTGTAGCAATCCTGCCCAAAACCTCACAGCAAGCAGCATCTTGAACATAAAATATATACTGTGCCAGCAGAGGAAATTGTCTGCTTTGCTCTTGCCTCCTAGACGTATCAGTGGATACCGGGAAACAATGTCAGATATGCTCATCAGTCACAAGTAATTACAGATCCCTATCATCATTGTTTTTCCACACAATCACCTTATCTCTGACAAGACACAAAAAAAAAGCCTACATCTTGTGGGAAGGATTCATTCCAACAAGTTGGCTGTCAGAAGAGTAAGAAAAATAACGAATAAGAGCGTTGTCCAAATGTTTTTACTGTTGCTAGTAAATAGGAAGAAATTTTTTTTAAACCAAATGTAAGCCTAACTAGCTTCTAGAGACTTCTTTACACTTGCCTTTTTTTTTTTTTTAAGGTTTTCAAGACGGTATCTAACACTGCTTTCTTAATGTAGTTTGTGATTATTTTTCATACCTATTTAAATAATTAAAACCACATTCCAGTCAAAGTCCTAGTGAGTGGAAGCTTTGCCCATTGATCCGTCAGGAGAGTCACTAGAGCCTCTGCCCAGTGCAGTGCTTCCCTGTAGAGGATTCTAATTAAATGAACTATATGAATGAAGTGCCTATATGGAACACCAGTGTCGGAAACAAAGTTATCACAAGAGATCCTAACACAAGGAAAGAAGGTGCAAGTTATCAGAAGGTATCTGCTGAATATTCAGAATATTGGAACAGGAGCTATGTTTAGAAGGGGACGGTGTCAAGAGATAGTCTATACAAAGAAACAATAACAAGTTATCATAATTCTGGGGCACTTTGCAGAAAAAAAGTCACAGAAACAGAGGAATTTAATTTCTTTCTATTTAATACCAACTGCAATGGTCACATGCTGTTCTGTGTTTGTATTTATTGTGTATTTTTGTTTTGTGCCACCAGAATATAAGCTCTTCCGGGCAGGGCCCGGCTGTCTGTTTGGCACAATCTCCCCTATTATACAATACTGGGAACAATTAAATAGGGGTTATACTCTCTATGCTAATCCTCTCCCTGAAGCAGGCTAATTAAATCAAAACCTGATAAAATGGTGTTACAGTTTTCAAATAAATCAACAGAATCAAGGACACTTCAATTTTAACTCACCAGGGGACTGGTGTGGAAAAAATGAAATATCATTTAAAAAACATATAATTATAGCAAGACTGTACTCTAGGAGTAGTGTCAGAGTTAGACTCAGGTCCCTGTGTACTTGTTGGGAACCTGCAACTCAAGCCATTAGTTGCATCCTATTGATGTAACAGAACCTGTCAATACTGTGCTGAGCTTGGGCAGAGGAATACGGCTTATGGCTTGCGTTGCAAGTCCTTGGTATAGTTGGCTTTCACTATAAAGCCAGGTGAAGATAACGGAGCAACACCTATTTCCATTCCAGGACCTCATAACTTTTGCAGGTTCACAGAGAAGTGTTATCTGCAGCATGGCAAACCCATCACACCGCACTAGGATTGTTTCCTTGCACCTGCTCTGAGTTATTCCTGCAAGAGTTTGCACATTCCTTATTCTGTTGCTGTCAGGAGGCCTGTGCCTGCCATAATTCAGACCTAAGTGTCTAAAAAGCCTGAAGAACACCCAAATGTTGAACTAACTTTGCTGGTCCCATGGTATTTTCTGCCCCATCATATGCACTATACCCACAGCAGAGCAGGTTCTGTTCTACAGAAGTCCTCTGTAGAAGAGCATTTATGAACCCTCCATTTAAATCTGTATCCAGTCACGTGATTAAAGCAAACCTTCTGTTAGCTTAAAAAAAAAAAGATGAAACGCAGCATTTGAATGTATTTTATTTCCTTTGCATTAACATAAAAGACTATGTAAGGTACAAGAATGGAAGCCAGCAATGAACTGGCCAACTGATTTCAAAGGTAGCTTTAGGTGGTTGGCACGGGCTAGAGTATGTCTGCTGATACCCTGTTGCAATAGAGCTTTACAGGAAAAATATTTACATGAGCTGGTACGAAATCCATGCAGTAAAGTTTATTCTGTAATTTGGTTGTTTGATTCTTCATTGTTTTCCAGATGCATACCCAAGCAAACTACAATAGAGGAGTCAAATAGTACAATCAGTAAAAGATCACAAACCTAATAGGGGATCAGATTTTCATCAAAATCATATCCGCTTCTATCAGGGCTACCCATTTGTTGCATATAGCAAAAGTAAAGTCATGCCAATAAAATAACAACCCAGATTAAAGTGGATAAATTGGGGGGGTTGTTTGTCTGGGGCTTAGGTTTTCTTTAAAGCACAGCTTGTACCCGATTTACTTGTCCTAATGCAGGCCAGTGTAAAGAATATGTTATTAAACCTTTTAATTTCAAACACACTTCTGTGATTGCAATTTAAATGAAAACACATGACTCTGAATCCCACTTGATCTCTTTGCACTAGTTCTGGCAGGGCATGGGCTTTAATTCTAATCAGGATAAACAAATCCATAGCTGAGACTGGTAAAGAGAAATACATGCCAATTTTATAGGAAAATCTTATTTTTTTGTTAAATGCTGGGCAAAGAAAGTATTGAGCAGTAAGTGGCGACGCTGGCCTGAATAAAATAATAAAAAGCTGAAGTACAGGGGGGCAGATGGAATCTAGAAGAGACCATGTGAGAGGTAGCACCGCTTCAGTACCTCTTATCAGACGGCAGAAGGGGTGGTTTAGTATTTTCATTGATTCTCATTTCAGTTGGTATTGTCTTGGGATATTAACAGTTTTACTCCCCGTGGCCAAAGCTTTTAAGACTAAGGGTGATTAAATTAGCTTTTAAGCAAAACACAACGTACAGACTGCTTAGGTAGGAACCTAAGCGGAATAAAAGACCTTTTCAAACTAACACAGGCCTGGAGATGCCATCGTATAATGAATAGCTTTTCATTGGTCTGGTTCACTTTCATACTGGGCACCAGTGCATGGAGCAAGACAACAATTTGGCTCTAAATGGTCAGATTTTTTTTGAAGCGTGGTGGTGTGGCTGGATACTCCCAAGGATAAAAATGCTGTCAAAGCAGCATACAATTTAAGGTTCACGAGTGAAAGGAAGTCGAGGGCTCATCAACAAGAATGTCACTTCTAAGAATAGAGACAGATAATTTTTTAAAAAAAAAAAACAAACAACCACCGAAAACCACTGTTTATGACTCCAAGGGAAAAATTAGGGTCTCTTACAGAACTAGTAGGAGAAAGCAGCAAGGACAACAAATGTCAAGTTAAAGCAGATGTATTTTCTGGTGGGTCATTTAAATTGTGCCTGAAGGATAATCCCAGCAAGATGGGTATTTCAACTTCGTTTAGCAGCATCCCTGGCTGGGATAAGGAGGTCTAATCACTTTATTAGAACAATGTCGTTAGAGGAGAGTTTGGGAAGAGGAAGCTTTTTTTATTTTTAACTTTTAAGTTTTTATAAAGATTTAGCAGAATAACTTTAGCAACTAGCTTGAAGCTGGGGATGTTTAGGATTTTAGCAATTATTCTGACTTTGTGATATGCCAAAAGGCTGACTGTGCAAGAGACTAAGAATTGCACTGTTGCTGCCCATAAGAATACAAATAATAAAATATGTCCTATATTTATATTTTTTTACCTCTTATGTTTTAAGAATGGCAGAGTACAGCTTATTTTCTTTTGCACTTAGAGTGTTTTAGAGCAATATGTTCTTTACCTCCAGACATCTTCATTCCTTCTCAAATAGTACCTAGAATTCAGATGACACGATAAGATTCACGCAGTCTGACCTTCCTTCCCTTTCACACAGAGCTCCTGCGACTCTGTAACCAGCAAAGTTTGAGACGTGGATAACAGTCTTCATCGCGGCTTAGTTGCTTGTAAGGATATCCTCTAACAGAGCATTAGTGCCAAGTGTTGCAAACAGATAGTTATACTAATTAACTCAAATTGAGTTTTTATACTGTCCTTTAGCCTCTTCTCCCGTCTAACCACCTACATCTGTGACAGAACACGCAATGTCACTGGCTTCCTCTGTACTGCTGCATTTTCTTTTTTTTTTTTCCCTCTACACTGTGGGGAAAAACTGCTGATAAAAAATGCAACATTATTCTTGAACAGCACACTGCTAACTGAATACACTCTCTAATTAAAAGCTACTCAGTAATCAGAACACCCTTGAACCAGGAATTGGAATGTCAAAAAAATCTGTATTTTAAGCTGCAAGCTACGTGCCAGCTTTCATAGCAAAGGGTCCATGATATCGTCTCTGAGTACATAGCAAGCAGAGATGGCCAGAGCTCCACCCAGCTAAGGAGCAATGTTCTTAGAATATAAACCTTAAAGCAAGAAGTGCGTAACATTTATAAACTGCGTAAAGATAACAGAGGGTTTTCTGGTCCTTGCCTGTTACTGGACAGTCTCATACAACCTGGTTTTTGTTTTCCCTTGCCTTTTTTTTTTTTTTTTTTCCAAAATCAGAACTGCATTTAAGAATATAGCCAGAAAAATAAGTGTTTTCCATAGCATGCAGAGAACAGAATTCAGCACCAAAGAGTGAGATATTTGACATGCACAGTGCCCAGTTTTTAGCTACTGGTGTAATAGTCTTTAGCAGCCTGGAGTATGACTCTTAAGATGAAGATGGCATGTGGCCAAAGCCATTCTACGGACTGCCTGCCTGCTCAAAAGGGTATATTCTGGCCTGAAAGCATCATCATTGTTCTCAGTGGTCTGTCACTTAAAACAGACTCACATCAGTAGACCACCATTAGAAGCTAGTAGCTGCTCCTTTGGGTCTCCCTCCTCTTTTTCTTCATAGACTTAAGAGAGAAGAGTCCTTGAACAAACATTTTCATTTTGAAACACTGCCTACTCTAAAGTCAACTCCAGCATCAAAATGAATCACTGCAACATGAATTAACCTGTTCAGATATGACTTTCGCCAAGTATCACCACCTGGATATTTAAATCCACAAAGTCTGCGCTACTGGGGCAAGCGCAACATCCACGTTTCTAGAAGTGGGAAATCACCCACTCCTCGGATGTATCTGCACTTATTGGTGCAGACAAGGTGCAAATTACACCAAGATGCCAATCAAGCTAAATCAATATCAACGAGCCTGTTCATCTGGTCTCACTGTAACTAGCTATGCTGAGACTAACCACTTACAAGCTCTTAAGTGTATTGTATTAGCAGTGATATGCACTCACACCTCTAAAGGAAAGAAACAAGTCTTTGTAGCCCATTGATTTTGCTTCCTCACACTTCTCTACCTGAAGCTACAGGGTAGTCAAGAGGCAAACAGGTACAGCAAGCTGACTGTTTATAACTGTTTTATCGCTGCAGAATAACACAATGCCTGTATGTGCGGAGGGAGAAACAGTTCAAGCCACAAGCAACCGCCCTTTTTCCATTAACACTCTCCCTTACGTTTACACTCACCTTACACACTTTGAATTCCCCCTCCCAACCCCACCACTCACTGCTGACACCAGGCACCGTGCCTCTACAGCAGCTGTGATGCGCATTACAAAATAGGTGGTTTATTTGCCCTATTCCTAACCTTTATTGTCGAGAAATTACCTGACCTACCTTTCAAGAGTCTGATGAGAACAGGATTTTGGAAATTCTCTCAAGTGCGGTTTATGTAAACTTGGTCTGATATTTTAGGAGCCAGGAATCGCCATGTTGCACTGCACTTACTACACTCCTGCCATACATCTAATGTTAAGACGTCATCTTCACTGGAAAGTCAAGAGCAAAAAAATCCCCCAGGCTTCTGAGCTATGATTTGCTTTGCCTGCTACCATACCCACATACATCAAAAGGAAGGTTATACAGGTGCACCAGATTTTGAAAAAAAAAAAATAGATTATGATCCAAAACTGCTGTCTGTCCTAGTTGCTCAGGGCTTTATCCAATCAGGTTGTGAAAAAAACTCCACAGATGGAGACTACAGAAGCTCTCTGGCCAAAATCTGCTCAACTAGCCTCATGATGAGTAAGTTTTTCCTTAAATCCAACGTAAACCTCTTAATTCCAGCTTGCGTCCATTGCCTCTCAGCTTCCTGCCATGCACTGCTGTGAAGAGCCTGGCTCTGCCTTCTCGGTAACCTTCTCAAAAGCAGTGGAAGGCTGCTGTCACATCCCCCATAGTGCCAAATGTGCCACAGTTTCCCTGTACTCAGTCACTGCAGCATAACGTAGGAACTGTGGTTTATTTTATGAGATGCAGCCCTGTACGTCCAAATTATGATTTCCAAGAGAAACTGCAGCATTTTTATCTAGAAACCAAAGAGCTCACATTTTTGCCAGTAGCAAAATGAGCTGAGGGGGGGTGGGGTGGGAAATCAGGTTCAAAAAAACCCAACCCTACTTGCCAAAGTGCATATATATATATATATATATATACACACTTTTTTTTTTTTAAAGCAAAAAAGCCAACCAGTGATGCAATGCTGGAACTAGAACACCCACCTCCTGTTTATCCCAGTATCTCAACCATAAGACTGCTCTATAAGAACAGCCACATTCACAAATAGAACAGTAAATCCCCAGCAGCATTTATCCAAATACAGAAAAAGCATATTCCATACCAAAGTTTAGCAACAAAACCAGAGAAGGTCTGATTTAGTAAATCCACTTTGCCTGTCTTGTTATTTAGCAAACACCTTCTACTAAAATCCTACAGTTTGTTGACAGCAATCTGAAATGTGTTAAAGTAGGATACACATACAGAATGTCTTATTTACCAAAGCAGAATTATTTTTGGAAGAGCTGAATGTAGAACAAGCTACATCTTGCACTGATTTACAGCTGAGCATCCTGTTTACATGCTGATGTCCGTGTTTACTTTTTTTGGTTACAGGAAGCAATGCCGAAAGACTTGAAGTAATTTTGCCTCACGCTGCCTATCAAGTTATTCCACTTCCATAGGAAACAATGGCTTGGGGTCAAGTTAACTCATGCAGAGAGATGTGAGAAAGCAGACTTGTTTCACTGCTCTAAGACAACGCTGTAGCTTTGCTACAAGGATTTTCTTTGCCAGGCTTCTTTGCTCAATCTGCCTCTCTGAAATACGTACAACATCCTTCTGGCTCTTTTGCTCAGAATATCGTTCAAATTATTTTTCCTTCTATCTAAACCTTATTCTTCACCCCCCTCCTCTTTTACAGGGCAAAGTGCTAACATTTTCACAAGATTTGCCCTCTGTCTTCAAGCTACAGTCTTAACTCATCAGTCTCAACCAGGGAACTGTACAAAACAACAGTTTCTACATTATATCCTTGCATTTTTTATTTTATTTTTTTAATTTATCTCTTCAAACATAGAATGACTGGCCTTATAGAGGGTTAAGAGGAGGAAGCCAGGACAGTTTTCCATATGAATCTCTGTACAAGTGCCAGCTGGATTTCGCAGCCCGGTGCTCAGCAAAGCACAGTGGAACAAGAACGCTGTTAGTATTCTTAGAGTGCTCTGAAGAGGAACAGGAAAAGGCAAGAAAATAATCTTACTCTGTACCAGAAAGAAGTGCTGGAAAGTCAAAGAGGAGAATTCAAGCTCCATCCTCCCCACAGCACACAATCAACATAACTCACAGTCACTCTCATGCATCACAGTGACACTAAAGGTAATAAGCTGTACATGAAAGAAGGGAAATAACTGAAGAGGTGTTGTTGCAGCACATCCCCCTTTCCTCTAGCTCTCCATACCCTCCAAAACTGCACATTGCTTCCAGGATACTGAAAAATTCTGCTTGCTCTGCCCAAAGGGGACCCACCATGCACCCGTTCCTGCCTCTTGGCATATATTTATTAATGGCTTATAGCAATACACTCATTCAAATAACTAGAGCTGACATAGTCCCTTAATTTTTACTTTAATGGCTGATTCACCCTACCTTCAAATGACTGCTAAGGAGCACAAGGCAGTCCTAGCCACAGACAGAGCCCCAAAGCACAGGCGATGCTGGGGTGATACAGAAGTGGCGATGGCTCCCTAATACTTTTAACAGTTCGTGCACAACGCTCAGGGCCTCTGGGCTGGTCCTGTGCACACAGACAAGTTAATTCCAACACCACTGATTTTTATTAACTTTTTTATCAAGAGCGATAATAATTGAAAGAGGTCCAGAACAAAACCAAGCAACAAAAATCCCCTTTCTCCCATCGTGAACAGCAGCTACATGGGGGAAGCAGGACTGGATAACAGTCCTGTCCTGCTCCCCTCATCTGCCCGGCTCTGCAAACAGACACACATTTTTCCCTGACATTCTTAGCGTATCCCAAGTCATCACAGGTGTCAGAGGCACTGCCAAGTGGTACAGTGACGCGTACAAGGAAAGGCCTCCAAATTCCAAGGTTATA
This sequence comes from Stercorarius parasiticus, assembly GCA_013396915.1. NCBI lineage: Eukaryota > Metazoa > Chordata > Aves > Charadriiformes > Stercorariidae > Stercorarius > Stercorarius parasiticus. The sequence goes on along the minus strand of VWZL01004328.1, from coordinate 74,365 downwards.
TAGAAAGGGAAAAAAAAAAAATACCAGCTTCTTCACCTCCGGGGCAAAATTGGACTTCACATGTGATGGACTGAATAACGCTTCATCACAAGAGCCAATTTTCTTCCAACTCCCCTGCAGCTCTTAAAACATAGATCTTAGTTTTGTACCCGATTTGCTAAATGGCTTTCCCCACTATCGTGCCTTTAAAAAAATAAAAAGGAATGATAAATACATAATTTCATTATTTACTGTGCTCAATGGAAGCTAGGTATTTTAGGAAGGAGTACTGGTCTCACTTAAGAAATATATACGTATATAAAAATAATAATTAAAAAAATCCCCGGGTCACTCCTCTCCTTCCACAAAGAGAGGAGTATTATTATTTCCTCAGGGAAAACAAAAGCCAGAAAAAAACCTAAGTAGTTATTAATATGGAAATCATCTAAAAAACACACCTATGACATATAACAAGCATAAAGCCCTAGAACAGCTCCATCTCACATAGAGCTTAAATTTTAGTACTAACTGTAGCAAAAAAAAAAAAAATTAAAAAAAAGAGTTAGAACAAAATACGTACATGGCACAAGCCTTGAATCAATAAAGTAATTAAGATCATAAGTATCCTAAGAAAGGCAACACTTAGACATTTTCCTGCTGTGTAGGACTTTGTTAGAAAGATATATGACTTTTTTTTAAAAAAGGACCCTTCTCCCCCAGTACTGAGTTCCTTTTTCAGACTCATTATATTACTTTGCTACATGAAAAGCAAGGTCAGCAGACAGGGCTTCCTAGATGCACTCCTGTTAACTCCCCTGATTTACCTTTACCTTCCCCTTCAGATAGCCAAACACCCACCCCCACTCTAGGGAGGGATCTTCTTCCCTGACTGACAATGTTCTGGGTGTCTCATTCTTTTAAGCCTTTCCTCCAAACCTGCTTTGCAGCTGTAGGAGATCAGGGCCTCAGAGCTGCAGCCACTCCACCGCCTTTCCCACCCCACATTTCTGGTTTTGCCCTCCCTCTGGAAGTTTCTTTCCAGCAGAGACTACTGGGGGGGTGGGGCGGGGGGAGAAGGAGGGACTGGCACATCCCAGCTGCCAGGCTGCAACTACTGATGTTCATGGGACATGCAGTTCATGAGCCCCTAGCTGAGCTCCCAAATGCACAACACCTGGCTGTGATTACATGATGCAGAAGCCTTCATCACCTAATAATCATGATTAGGTGATGTGGAAACCTGCATCACCTGTGCTCAGCCTGGTTTTGGGCTCCCAAATGCAAAACACTTGGCCATGAGGGCAGGAGAGGAACCCTATTGCTGGGATGGACGTTGGGCTTGAGCACTTGAGGGCTGACTGAAGCATCAGCTGGGCGCCATACTTGTAGCATCCTGCTGGGCCGTGGTGTCTCACAGCCTCGGGGCTGAAGAAAAAACCCAAGGAACCATTTGCAGAAATCCCAGTGCTGCAGAAACCCCAGTAACACTGGGGTTTAGGCAGTTGGTTTATTAATTCTGGTTGCCACTGATATACACTGCTCACCTTCACCAAGCATGTGGGGTGGCCTCTCTTGCGGGAAAGGGCTCTGTGTTTGATGGTACAACAGCAACTGTGCAATTACCCCCGGTACCGTCCGGTCATCTCTGAAGCCACATCCAAAGCTCCTGATGCCCCTTTCTCATTGTCTATGAAACGCAGGTTAGAGTTTCTGCTAGGAAATCTGGGAAGCTGAGGTGCATCTGGACAAGGCTGCGGTGAAAAGAAATAGCCTAGAGTTAAGATTGTGGATGTGGAAACTAGAAACCAACCAAGAGGTTTTAATTTCTTAGATGTAAATATCATCTCAGAAATTTTATTCATGGAATTCAGTGCCGTGGGATAAAAGCTGGTTTGAAGTTAATTTGAAGAAAGGCACTTGATTTACTTGCCTTTGCTGTTTTTGTTTAATATCGTGGTAACCTGAAAGTATCTGAGTAGAAAAATAAAGTTGAGCCAAAGATCTAAGATGGGCCAAGCAAAGGCCCCCCACTGCTTTCAGCGAAATATGCAATACCTTGTATAATGATGCGGCAAGAATAAATCAGCCTTTCGTGACCAAGAGGAGACAGTATTACTCGTTCTGGTGGTTTCTGCCTTTCAGACGCGAGTGTGCTCCAAAATATTGCCACTTTTGTTGCTTCCAATATGTCAGTGTGGAAAGGAGATCACAGAAGTGAGATCAGGCCAAGACAAAAATTTTACTGCCCTTTTTTGTCCCTTATTACAATTGCTTTCAGGTGGCTATCAGCGTAAATTTTAGTAGCTCATACCAGCCAGGTGAAGTTTTTTACTGGGCTCGGTGTCCTTACAAGGTTCAGACTTTGACGACACCGCATTTCATTTTTAGCTATTGCCCAACTGCAGTGTCTTTTAATTGAAAAATAGTCATTATTTAGATAAATCTTTTGACACGCTCAGTGGTTCACACTCTGGAAGAAGTCTTCAGGAAATCATCGCATCCCAAACCACCTTCATAGACCCAAATCATAAGGTTTTTTTCAGTCATATGCTCAGTGTGATGGGAAGAAAGACCTAAACCAGGTGTGGGTGGGCAGCCCCGCACTGGGACCAGCCCCGCATTCTTGTCTCCAAGCCCCAGCCAGGCAGCCCTGGGTGTACCTGTCGTTTTCGCCTTCTCCGGCTTCTTTTTAAGTGAATCTCACCCATAGAGAGATAGTGATTTTCTTTTTCTGTAATGCTGCCTACAAAGAGCTTCTCAATTTTTAGTCCATTAACAAATCTTCCTTGGGATCTATTAACATGTCACTATGGAATGCCTTTTCTTCAAAGTTTAATACGGCTTAACACTCTCTTAATCATATTGCTCTACTACACTTTATAGCCTGCGGCTTCAGGGAACCTTTGCCTTTTATTAGTACCCATATACAATCATGATGTCATTCCAAAAATCCAGTGCTGCTTTGGGTTCCATAAATTCTTATACCTTTGATTTACTTGGTGTATCTGCAGCTCTCTGAGAAGGAAGGTGTGCAGGCAGGGCAAGGAATGAAACGTTACAGTCCCGCGTTGTGCCAGCGCATTGCTGTGCAAGGAGGAGCTGTATCTGACAGGAGATACAGTCCCTTCTTCCCTGCAATGGTGCTCGACAGCGCTAACAGTAATACTGGCTCGGTCAAACTCTTGGTACAATCGAGGTGAGTCCTGTTACGGCAATCAATGGGAGCTGACAGACTTTCATGCTTGCAGCTTTGCTGTGGGTGACTGTTTCTGTCATAGGACAAGAGGAAATGGCCTCAAGTTACAGCAGGGGAGGTTCAGGACGGATATTAGGAAAAATTTCTTCACCGAAAGGGTTATCAAGCATTGGAACAGGCTGCCCAGGGAAGTGGTGGAACAACCATCCCTGGAGGTATTTAAAAGCTGGGCAGACATGGTGCTGAGGGACATGGGTTAGTGATGGTTTTGTCAGTGTTGGGTTGATGGTTGGACTCGATGATCTGAAAGGCCCTTTCCAACCCAGGCAATTCCATGATTCTATGTAACGGCCCATAAGGAGGAGCTGTTGGGCCACACTCTTGGCAGAGTCACAGCATTTCTGGTTTGGTCCGTCTGGAAGCTCTGCTGGCTGCCTCGTGGGGGAAGGAAGGGAGTACCTGGCTGCCACCCATTTTGGGTGATTTGCACCTCCAGGTGAGGAAAAAGAAGTCAGGGTCTGAAAATCCTTCTTAGAAGTGCGGATTTGGATATGTGTTTCATCTGTTGTTTGGGGGGATATTTTGCGCTTTATAATGACGCTTGTGAGGGACATAAGAAAGTTTCAGTGTGCTAAATCCATGGTCTCCATTTGATGAATCTCTTATTTATATCCCTGACTACATTACTGGGGAGGACAAAACTAAGATTATGCAATTGTATAAAAGTAGCTGCTGACAATTTCGGTTGCCTTTTCCAATTCCGTTGCTACCGAGAAGCATATCTTAATGCAATTTAAGGTGCTATGGTCCTAGGAGCATGGACAAGATGGATTCACTAATTAAATGGAAACAAGGTCCAGCCTTCTATCTCTGAAATACAGCAGATCCCATCGTATCCACGTGCTTGTCTCCCTGCTGTTGAAGAGATTTGTCATTTGCAGGTGCTTGGGTTCCATCTTAGCCTCATATAAAAGAACCTGAAAAATATCTAAGCCATCTTCTAGTAAGAGTAGCATCAAGTAGGCATTGTCTGGGCCTGCTTAGACATTTGTTGCCTTTTCCCAGTTTCTTCACGAGAGTGTTTTGATTATTTTTTGTCCGAGTCAGAGTTGCTGCAATGTGCTCTGTGTGGTGGAATTGTTCAAAGGCTTTGGGAACGTGCAGCTTGTACGGAATGCGGCTGCCTGCCTGTGCAATGGTATTAGACAGAGAATACAGTATATCGATTCTTTGGCATCTATATCAGCTTCCTGTTTGTTTCTGAGTATAATTTAAGTCCTAGTTTTTTACCTGGTTGGATCCTGAAAGGTTACTGCTTTTGTCTATATGAATTGCCATGGCAACCGTGGTACTGGAGCAAACAGTCATGAGATTTAACAGCCTGGGGGTCAGCAGCAGAACACTCTTCATTTAGAGACCTTCATCTCTAAAGTCTGGGTTGTTTTACCAGCTTGATCAGGCTATATTTTCTGTGCTTCGGCATGACTCACTTTGTGATCTGTGGGCTACAGAAGCCTGATTACCATGTGGCAGGGAGGGAAGAGATGTGAGTTTATGTTTGTTTATTTAGGAAGGATTATATTCTTTTTTCCTTTGAATAAAGGCCATATTTAAAAAGTCTGGAATGAAACCTAAAGTATATATTGGCTTGCACATGTATCTTGATAGAAAGGTTCTGTTCTTAACACCTTATTGCAAGACTATGGCTCAAGTCTGAGGCCGAGACGAGATGCCGAGCACTATGACATCGCATTTGCTTATGCTAGAACCGAATTTGGCCTCTTGCGCTGTGCCGTAGGTGCCTTAGTGCCTCAGCCGTAGCAGTGCTGAGTGTTTGCAGCTCTGTGAGTGTTTTCCTGTTGTTTTTCTCACGTCATTGTTTGTCGTTCCCATGGTCTTGCACCTGCAAACCCCAATAATGTTATACGGCAGCTTCTCATGGGAAGCCATTACCACTGGTGTGAAAATCAGCCCTTTCCCCCAACCTTTTCATACCTTATTTTATCGATGTTAGTTTATGTGAGAGACAACTAAAATATAGTCCACATCAAAGCAGTATTTGTATACTAAACACTAATAGCATTTTAAATACTGAAATATTATTCAATAATACAGGTGCACAGAGGATTTACTCTGACGGTGGCAGAGCCCTGGCACAGGCTGCCCAGAGAGGTGGTGGGGTCTCCGTCTCTGGAGACATCCCAAAGCCGCCTGGAGGCGTTCCTGTGCCACCTGCTCTGGCTGGCAGGGGGTTGGACAGGATGATCTCCAGAGGTCCCTTCCAACCCCTATCATTCTGTGATTCTGTGAAAAGCACACCAAAAAACATCATCATCTTCCTTTTCATCCTCACCGTTGCTGCACTGGAGAGAGCCCCCAGAGGACACTTATCTGGGGACCCCACCACTTCTCTTCCCAGAGGAGTTTTCCCTTTTTCTTCTGCGTGTTCTCAGCTGCGGACCCCGCTAGTAATACACTGCGCATGAGAGCCTGTGTCAACATCCTGCATACCACAGCCCCAGCAGCGTGAATCTATGAAGTCTGTGCTTGAAACCATGAAGGCAGGGAAAGCCACAAATGGTAGTACGGCAGATAAACCACGTGACATTTTGCTGTTTGTCAGTGGGTCTGCCTCACCCTCCAGCTGGTAGAGCAGAAAGCAGTGGCTGCTCATATTTTATGCCACAAATACGTTGCCTTAAGTAACATACAATTGAAATGTAGATGCAACAGATTCACAGTTGGTCATTTGACCAGTAGTCACACATATCTACCAGCCATAACAGTTTTACCTGCCTGCCATACTGCACCTATTTTTATGAAAATTGGTGCAGCTGGGGAACCTTCTCAATGGGAAGAGCTGAGTATTAAAGTCCTTGTTGTCCATAGAAACAAAGGCATCCGCGGCTGATGCCTTCAAATGGTATAAGATGTTTTGGGTCATATTTTTTTGTTGGTCTGTAATGCTCTAACATGTTTGGTTAGCGATAACGCTGACCTAGCTGATGAAATAATGGAACTCATCAGATTGTATTCTGCAGTTTGCAGAGGGCTTGCATTTTTGTCTTCTGCGTAAATCTTTTCCACTATGATTGTTCTATGACCGCATTACATGTGTTGTATCAGGGATTTGGGATGTAACCAAGACTGACTACACAGCTGACAAAGAGCTGCATCCGTCCCCGGAAGTCTGAAGCCAAGCTTCCCAAGCAGTCTGTGTGAGTACCAGAAGCAGACGTCTGCCCACCTGCCTTTAGACAGGTATGGCTTTAGGTGACAGTTTCTGTGGAATGAAATATTACTGAAAAGACTGCTTTAGCCTTCACCTGCTTCATTTTTACGACTGAGATAGTTTTTAACAGGGGAGGACATTCCCGCGTTCTTCAGATGAATGATGGCTACCTACCTTCTTCCTAGGACAGAAAACATCAAACAGTTGCAAAGGGAGCTGAAATGACCCTAAAAAAGCAACTTGATGCGAATCTGGAATATCCAGAGATGCATTGAGCTCTCCCCACACGTTACATTTCCTTGACTACCATGGCTTGCTTATAGAGGGATGAGTTAAGCCCCAGAGAAGGCACTCAGCTTTAGCCTTTTGGGCAACCCCCCCTGCACTTCTTACTTAGAATGCTTCAAAAGCAGCTATTTTCACACCACCAAGTGTTAAAAGAGTAGGATGCTGTGATACAGCGAGCGGGGCTATGGCTCTCTGGCCAGGTGCCTCTGTCAGAAACAGATCTTGGTCTCCTGTGTGAGAAGCATGGAAGAGGGGAGGAAAAAGGAGAGAAAGCCTAAGACAATTGGAGTTTTACAGTCTCCTTTTTCTGCTTGCAAGCTGGAGATAAGAGCAGACAAGCTTTATGACGGTGTGGAGAAATCAATACAATTTTATTGATTCTTGTAGCTGCAGAACTCTCACCCAGCACAAGTACAGGGGTCAGAGTATGAGTACATGACTGTCCTGCTACACTACGAGTGTGCTCCTCAGAAATTGTGCTATTTGATTCACCAAGGATGAAGTCTGCTCCATTACATGACTGCAACAACAGCAGCTGACCCAGGATCCCCTCTCAGCGGGGGAGGTTCGGTGCTGCAAATTATCCACTGCACAGGCCAGAAACTACAAGAGAGCGAGTGGCAGCTGCAGCTGAAGGCACAGCTTCACATAGGGAAAAGCCTCTCTTTACAAAAGACTGTTTTCAAACAATAACACAGAGCCTATTGAAACAATACGCGTTAGTCCAAAAGAAAGAGGTCCGCAAAGTTGCGTGTGAAGAATGACACGGAAGTAGAAACATCAAAACAAAGCAACTTGGAAAACTAGCTAAGAAGTGGCATAGTCAAAACAGAGTGAAATTAAGAACTTGGAACCAGTATCTAGTTTTGAAACAAAAGGAATTGGAAACAAAAAAACAGCCAAAATAAAATTAAAATGAAATTAACGAAAACTTGAGTACAAAAACCAATGGAAGCAGACTTTTAAGGTTTACATTTAGTTTACATTTTTGTAAATCCTCCAAAAACATCAGTGACAGTCTTTCAAAGTTGTTTTGATTTTGCAGAAACATTAGTTTCCTTAATTAGCATTTTCAGCGTCTGTTGGAAAATTTCTGACCTGCTTCAGCCCTGCTGAGAAGCTGTTCATTAGCAAAGTGGGAAGTTCTGTTGCCGTTCTCAGTTGCTGTGAAGCTGTTCAAAATGGTGTAAAACTTACTGGAAGGTCCTTTTAGTATTATGGCCCACCTTTGCAGGTGACATTTTATAGTTGATTCGATCAAGCAGCAATGGACCTGACCTTTGTGTCGTGTCTTTCAGTCCCCATTTCTTCAGCAGAGTCCATTATCACTTGTTCCAAATTCCTTCCAACTCTTCTCTTTGACTTTGTGTTACTTTCCACTCCATTCCCAGACCGCACCGCCTAACACTCTACACCTGCTTTTGATGTCACCAAACAGGGACGACGACTACAAAGTTATTTCCCTTTACAAGTCAAACCTGGAAGGTCTCTCTGTTGTTGTTCATTCTATTTCCATTGCCGGTGTAAGTGTCCTTGTTGTTTTTCCCACTAGCGAAGAAAGGGCAAATGTCATATTCACTGAAGCAAAGGCTTTGCTTTGAAGCGGTATTGATTTTTCCTTTTCCCTTCTGAAGCTTTGCCAGGCTCCATAAAAGCATGTCTCTTGTTCGGAAACTCTTTGGACTGAGAGACAACAGGGGCAGCAGAACCAGCGGGGCGCAGTGGGAAGTGAGGGCATCTGGTGGGGAATGACAATTGTGACAGCAGCTAGAAAAAGAAAGAGGTCATTTTATTTTTAACTGTACTGTGAGAACAATTGTGGATCAGAACAAAGGCAAATGGGAAATGCAGCTTTAATTCCAACTTACGATTCTTCCTTGTCTAAAACCCGAGTATGAACATTTTACTAGGGTTCCGCTGTTGGCAGCAAGACACTGAGACCACCAGAAGCGACAGCTTGGCTAGAGGCTTAACCACAAAGGTGACAACAGCATGACTTGCTGGCACAATGCTACAAAGAAACGAGCCTTACGCTGCACGATGTCGGAGCAGCAGCATCACGCGGACCTGCCGAGAACTTACGCTGAATGAAGGTCCAGTGCTGCGACAGGATTCCTGTTTAAGGCATCTGAATTACTTTGTTTAGAGGTAGCTTATGCAATGCAGAAGTTGACAGCATTCATTAAGTTCACACATATTGCGAAGAACCAAAACGTGTCTCTTTCCCCAAAATGTCTCTGTCTTTCATAGATTCCTTGAAGTCTATGACCAAATACATATTTATCATCTGTGCACTGGCGAGTCTCTCAATCGTAATGAGGATTGGGTGCTGGCTTTAAGCCTTTTTCAAAGGTGGTGCCTCCCAGCACCTCCAACACTCTTCCATGGCATTTCGTTCATGCTAACTCAGAGGAAAGAATGTCACGTTGAAACATCAATGCCGTTTTTTGCCACACTGCTTTACTTCTTGGACCTGTCAGGCTGGGAGAGCTGGTCTTCCAAAGCTCATTAGATAAACAGCTGCTGCTGGAACTGCATGTGAAATTACAGCAGCTGCCTTTTGCGGAGTAGGTCAAGTAATAATTATAGTACATTTTCCTACAGTTCTTGTTTTTTGTAAAATTAGTACCTACTACCAGCAATTAAATAACAACAGCAAGAATCATTCCTAATGCTAGACTGAGGTCTCACACTCACAAGAAGTAAATCAACCTAATGCTCCCCTCTTACTACCTCTTCCTATTCATTCCCATCTCCCAGTCGGAAAGTTCTTTAAAAGCTAAAAATCCATAAAATGGCTTCCAAATTCTCCCCTATTTTGAAAACTGTGCANTTTTTTTTTTTTTTAAACACCTGCGGAAAAAAAAAAATATTATCAACAGCAATGAGAGGGTTCTGTTGATTAAAGGATGTTTGCTACTCATTTGTAAGGGAAGTGATTCATTAAGTGCTGTCTGAAAACCATCTTCATACAGAATAAAAGGAAAATGTTTTCTGGTCGGTAGTGCTTACAGGAATAGCCTGAACACCCACCACCACCTTTGGTTGTGACCTGCCCTTTGCACATCAGCGCTGCTCCAGCAGGCGATGGCACTTGTCGATGCACTCCAGCCTCCCCCAGCACGGCCACCACTGGCTGCTGCTTTTCCTGCCCCCTGCAGCCAGCTGTACCTGTCAGTGCAATTTTACAGTCTCTTTCTCCAAGGATAGGAAGTTGTCTTAAAACTGTGACACCCTGCATAGGGGAAGAAAAGCATAACTGATACTGTTTGCCCCATCAGGACCCAAGCACAGCAAGTAATAAATACACAGAAGCTGTTTCGGTGTCCTGGGTCAGCTTTGACTTTACACAGTTCCCTGCAATACGTTTCAGGGCACATCACGCTCTTGACTCCTGCACCGGTGTTACCCATCCAGCTCTCCGTGTACATTTGTTTTCATTATTCGCGCCCCCTCCTGCTGTTTTTTCTGACAAGCTTGGGATCTGAAAGCTCCTTTCCCAGACCTTTAAGTAACAACCCATCATCAGCTGTACTGTGTATGGAAGGCTGCAGCTTGAATTTGTTTTCACAAAAGGCACATCACTGGACCTGCCTAATCAGCAGTTACCTAGTTTGCTCACACCAGACAGAGTCAATTTACAGACCATGCCTGCTGTTGACCCTGCTGTCTGCTCTGGATAATTTCAGTCTGCCTCCACTTTCTAAAATTAAATGTTAGTATTTTTAATTGCTGTTTTTAACTCTTGCCTAATTGGACACAAGCTCACGCTGTTATGGATCTCTCCAAGGCAGGAAAGAGGGACCGCATGTAAAGGAGCTACAGTGGGGCTGCTGGTAGTAACAAAATGGGTTTGTGCCGTCCTGGTCCCATCCATCTTCCATAGATCGTTGAATGGCAATGAAAAAGGTCAGGTACCGCTGTCCCCTCGCTACCCCTGCCCAGTTCACATGCACCATCATAGAATATTAGAATCATAGAATTGTCTTGGTTGGGAGGGACCTTTCAGTTCATCGAGTCCAACCATCAACCCAACACTGCCAAAACCTCCGCTACCTCATGTCCCTCAGCACCACGTCTGCCCGGCTTTTAAATACCTCCAGGGATGACAACTCCACCAGTTCCCTGGGCAGCCCGTTCCAATGCTTGATAACCCTTTTGGTGAAGAAATTTTTCCTAATATCTAATCTAAACCTCCCCTGGTGCAACTTGAGGCTGCTTCCTCTTGTCCTATCACCTGTTCCTTGGGAGGAGAGACCAACGCATGTTGCAGGGACTCCAGCTCTTGGAACATGATGCCTCATAGGACTACCAGTTTAATGCAAAGCAACTCTGAGGTTGCTACTCGTTCATGTTGCAGCTGAATGAGCTTGTAGATGTTGGAGGATGTATCTTGTGGGTCGGCATCTCAGGCTTGCATATGCTAAATGGTGAGATTACAGATCATGATATTTTATTGCTATTCTTTCTTTTTGTTGTTGAAGACATATGAAAAAAAACTTGTATGGTCAGAATAACAACTGCAATATAATTTGCGATAATTGTGAAAAATACAGCCTATCTTTCTGTCTATGACTTAAAGGTATTACTGAATTTGACCAATGAAAGTATGAAAATTGATTTTTTTTTTTTTTTTGAAACCAAGAAAACAAATGGCTGGTGAAATTGTTATAGCATTTCTTTCTCTGAGTTTTAATGAGACTTTTCTTTTTTCTATGCAACTGTCTCCAGTTGATGCCATCTTAAAAATAATTTCACATTCTGAGAAAAAAGCAGCCTATCCTCCAGAGTTTGCTATATAGGATGCCAAAGATTTCCAGGCTGAAAATTCCAAGTTCGGCTCCTTATAGTATGATCAATTTTCTCTACCCGTGACCAGGCTCTGACCATAGCAACACAGACCCGGAATGATTATTCAGGAAACATAAGCTCAGCACCTACCTGAAGGATTATGGATGACCACAGAAATGATGAGGCTGAAGAAGAACCTACAGATGTGCTCTAGTTTGGAAACAAGTACCTGAATACTCCGGCCGCTGTCACCTAGTGTGCAGCAAAACCACAGCGGGTCTGCTGTAACGTTTGTGAGTTAAGGTCATCAGCACTTCAGATTAAAATTTTAGCCTCAGAAAGCGTTTACTTGGTTTTTCATAAGATTTTACCAAGATTTAATTTGCTGTTTCTATTTTCTTAGCGCACGAGGCCATAGACCTAGGTCCATTACCATCAGGACAGCGATAAAAACTTGAAATAAGCTCTTCGATTGCTTCCTACTGCTGCATTTCAGTCTGGTGGCTGCAAATGCCATGTGGAAGGGTCCCAATGGACTCCACTGGTCTACGACCACTTGTCCATACCAGCCCGCAGAAAGAGGTGCTTTCCGGTGCCAGTGCTGCCTTTTGATAACCTTTCTTGATTTTTCCAGTGAGACTTCCACACTGCCAAGACAGCCAGTGGAGCTATGAAGGCTGCAGTGTTTGTGGTCTGAGGATGAACGATTGTTTTACGTAATGCTTGTACAGTACTGTTTTATTCAGTGTGACTCGCAATGACCAACTTCATGTGCATATGTGTTTGTTACACAAACAGCTTCATAACACCCTAGCGTGTCACTAAATCAACAAGGCAAAGACATTTTTAAACTCAAAAGCTAAACAAGAACATTCAAGATTTCTTGTTTCTTTGGCATATACCTATAAGAACAATGAGTGAAAACAGAGTAGATATTAATGCGCAAACCTAACTGCAGAAACTAACTAACTGTCTGAACACCAGCACGAAAATTCCTGTTGTCAAGGAAGAAAGACAAGATATCTCCCATTTCCTAGAAGTGCTCTTCATTTACCTTGTGAAAGCCAAACAAAGCTAATATGCAGGTAAGGATGCTGCACAAGCTCCTTACCTCTCCCGCTCAGAAAATGCCACGTATAATGCAAGACTGAAGCTAGGGACACATGGGTAACAGTCACAGTATCGAAAAAGCTTCTTTTTGGCTGAACAGATGTGAACCAAATGTAATGATACCAACCCTTAATCCAAACAATTCTACTGTAAAGCAAATTCTGGTATCTAGGTTAACTAGATGACAACTTCTTGGCAAATTCTTCAAATAAATGAGAGTTCCTAGACGATTATTAGGAGTCAATGAGTTTCATGAAGGCTCACAGCTGTTCTCTGAAATGCAGAACTTTCTAGCTTTGACTTCTGATCTGAGAAACCAGTTTTACAGAAGCCTTATAGATCAACAGAGTGGACGTGCACTTGATGGTGATTGCACCACAGGTGGTCCCCATTAGCTGATGCTTTTCATATTGATCTCTCCTCTAAATGGATAATGTTTAGTAGTTTCATAGGCAATGAAGCCATCAATATCTGTCAGTTGTTATACCTCTTTGACCTCAGCATGTGGCAAACATTGCTATCAGTTTTATCTGTTTTGTTTGGTTTTAGTTTTTCGGTTAATCTGATTGCAACGTACAGCATGAGGTTCAGAGGTTTGAACAAACACAGCCAAGGCATTTGTGTAACTCCTCTCCAAGACATAAGTGATCACATTTTGCATAGTTCTCTTAATAATACTAACGATTTACGGGACAACAATCAGTTCTCTCGCCAGTAAAGTAAGTTTACAGTGATTTAAATGAAGCATCACTCCAAAGCATGTTTTCATAAATCTTGTGGTTTTAAGTGCTTGTCAAATAGATGTCAGGGACCACACGAAGTCTAAAAATACTCATGTAAACCCTTCTTCAAGTGCTTGACATCGATCCGTCTATTGTACATCTTCATGCTCAACACAGGTTAAAATAGTGCAGCTCACGGTGACATTGTAACTAGAGGCTGCTAAGCTGACAGAAATCATTTGTTATGCTGCTTACAACTAATAAAACCCCTTTTGCTCTTGGGCAGTTTTTGAAAATACAACTCTCAACCTTTTCACATGTGAACTCTCGCTATTCCTACCATCTCTTACAGTCCTTACGGAAAGCTTTGAAGCCTACAAACACACTCAAAACTAGAAGGAGAAAGAGGAATGTCTGACTACATAAAGAAAGGGCCCCACTGCACCAGAACAGGCAGCTAGTCCTTTTTGTTAAGTTAAATGCATCTAAACCCATACTAACTTCTGAGAAGAATCAGCCTACTTGATCAGAGAAGCTCAAACTGGCAAAACACAGCAGTCTCACCAAGCGCTACAAGAAGCTTCCGTTTCTGCTGGTGTGCCAGACTGCTCGGTAGTGGTTTGATCCCTGAAATTCACTCCTCTGGACTGATCGTTTCCCTCCAGCTCTTCTTCCCTGCCCTCTCTCCCCTACGGCATTTCTCTGTTCTGCATTTCCACTTTGCCAACTCACTCCTAACAAAGCTTACCCTTCACAAGGTAACATCACATGGAATAAAATAAAGTTGTGGAGCTAGCAATTCACGTAAACCACATAACTGTGCCTTATCTGTTAAAAATCTTAGAGCTATTTATTTAGAGAGTTGAAAGAAATAAGAAGATCTCCAGCCCATCTAGCCATCCCAAGGCAGAATCCATTCTGAAACGCATTCTGGGCTGTACAAGCCATATGCAACCTACTCCAATCCTAGCTATGCCTACCACTGGAAATTTTCTATAACTCACTATAAAGCGAGGACTGTTCGTTACTTCGTTACGACTGCCTCAGAGTCTTTGCTATTTAATTCTTACCTTTTAGCCTTACTCCCTTAGCCATAGGCACTACTACGGTAATAAAATAAACAATGGATGTGAAAAGCAATCATTCTGATCCATGCAACTAAGAAAAATAATTATCAATAGCATACATATACAAAAATAAATGCTTTATCTCATCAAAAGGTTTCAGGCTTTCATAGTTAGTGAAGTACACCTGAAGAACAGAAAGGACAGCAATTTTTTTTCACCTCCTTTTGGTTGCCTCTTAGTTAACAGGAAAAACCAGATACCAGTAGACTATGACTTATCCAGTACTAAAATTCCCCCTCTTACTAACTTCAGATAAGGTCTGCTCAGCTTCCGTATGCTAGGCACCTAATATTGGTAGGAGAGGAGGGAGGAATTTAGGGAGGAAGAATTTCGTCCTGATGACCTTCTACATCCAGCCAGAAATCTACAGCAAAACCACCTCCTACAGTCATATCCAAACTCTCACACCCTCCTTCTGCTCTTTAGGAAGTGAGGCAAAGTGTGGTTTCAAGTTATAAAACAGGAGAAGATTGGGTGTGAAGCTTCACATCTGTAATGCATTCCCTTCTGCTGTGGAAGGTGCTCATCTTCCTCAGGTGCAGTCAATAGAAATGTAGCTGTTTACTGCAGTGGGGTCAGCAGGAGCTCAGCTCCGTGGAACAGCTGTAGCGTAGATACGGGCTCCGCAACAAAGCCCAATTCAGAACAAAGGTCTTAGTGTCTGTGAGGCCAGGAAAAATACATCAACACTCGTCTGAAGTGTGGCCTTGAGCTAGAAACTATTCATAGCCTCTTTAAGCTTTTTAATCGAGCAAGCAGCAGAGTTTACTGCTGCTTATTTCTGGAGGCGCACATTTGCCTTAGCTCGAGGTTGGCTTTTGTCTGTGAAATTGCACCTCCAGCATCTTTTACCATCTGGTAATTTTTACCAAAATTACCATCTGGCATGTGTGTGAGGACAAGTCAGTGATGGCTGTGAACTTCCTGGTACGTGCCTGTCATTATTGACCTACCCACAAGCAACTGGTCTTGGCCATGCTATACCCTAGAGATCCTAAAGTAGGTGGATTTCCATTCCCATCCCAAATAGCAATTCCTCTGAGGCTGGGAGTTCATAAGTTAATAGAGGAGTTTAGTCTCCAGAGCTGTTTTGTACCCAAATACTACTTTCATAGAAAAAGAGGTCATCTGTGAATAGCCCTGGATACGCAGCTTCAAGAAAATCAAGATAAAGCAAATTTCCAATGAGAAAGAACAAGAAGACTGATAAAAATAAGTGAAGAAAACGGAGATTGAAATTATTTCAAATATTTGCATTTGTGTGAGACAGTAGTAAGGACGCGAGAGGGCATGAAGAAGAATAAAATTGCACCTATCACACAAACAGTTTAAAAAAACCCCTCAAAACTTAAAGGAAGAATAAAATAAGAAAATAAATCATAACTGAAAGGATTGGGATAATACACTTTTTGAGTAAATGATAAATGAATTAGAGAGAACAAACTGCACCAGCAGTAGTCCTTACTGAAGCAACTCAATAGAAACAGAGAGTTTCCAGTTTTGAAATAAAATCCCTGAATTGAATTGTAGAATGGAACGAGGAGAAGCATGGGACAAAGGGGAATTCACATGCAGTATCACAACACAGCCCACATTCTAGTAACCAAGTAGCCCTTTTAGATTTAAGGTAAAGTGTATTGTTGAAAAAGGATTACTTGTTTTTTGAAACAAAGTTAGTAGAATCTCAAATATACAAAACATTACCAATATTTTATTAAATTTGACAATATATGCTCCTCCTTCTGTCAAACATAGCAGAATTTGCGAGTGTTTTCACACTTCCCTGGTGTGTCTCAGAGCTGCAGTTGCGAGCGTTTTACTGGAAAAGTTCCTTTCATGAACTTAACCCTGCCCTTTCCTCCGGGACAAGGGAAGAGGAAAAATCCCAGCAAAGCTCCTGGCTGCAGCAATTAAGGTTGTATCCTTTCCTGGTTTCTGGTGAGCCTTCAGAGAATCAAGATAGTACCCAAATGTGCCTCTAGAAAAAAAAAAAGTAAAAAAAACCCAGCAAGCCCCAAAACCTGGCTTGCTATTTTTCTTTTTCTATTACATTTTCTGATCTTGCACACCGAAGTCATGATTCATGAGAAGAAACCGATTGTTCCTATTCTCTTCTTCTTCTATGAAGAGCATGGTACGCTTACTCCAGTTACTGACCGGGCAGAGAAAAATATATTTATGGCAAATTGATGAATGTTATAGAAAAATCATCACATGGTTTAACATGGGAATCGCTACCAGCTGTCCGAGAGTAATTGGGTTTGGGTGTTACAGTTTTTAGTGAAGGTCCACGTTTCCACTTTGATGAAATTACTCTAGACTTACCTGTATGCAAATGAGGGCAAAATTTATTAATCTGCTTAGCCAAATTTCACCACTACATGAGTGACCTTGTGAGAAGTAGAAAAGCAATGCTGTGCAACCATATCTTTACCACCAATCAGTAAAATATTGCATGCCTTCTTCTGAAAATGTATTTGGTGACAAACGAACCATATATTGTCTTTAGAACTTTTCGTATAGTCTTAATTGCTTTAAATTAGCGCCAAAGTTGTTTCTACAAATTAATGGATGGAACGGGTACGCTGTACATCTCACTCTCCCAAACTGCCTCCTGCCTGAAGGTTCTGCCCCACTCCTCATTTTATTCCAGGGAAAATTTGGATCAAGTCCATTGCGCTGGGTCTGGCCCACGACTGCTTTGCAGTCTCAAGTTTTCTTCTTCTGTCCTTCACACCCATGAGATACAATCACGCGCCAGCCCAGAGCCATGTGGCCACAGTGACCCAGCGCTGACACCAAGCTCACAAGACCTGCTGAAAAATAAGGTATATTAGCTGATTTTGCAGTATCACGGTAATGTGTCTTTTTGGGAAGAGCCTGTCTGCCTTCAGCCACTGAGCGTGAATACCTGAACGTACACGCTCCTCTTTGCAGAAATACGAACGGATAAATACCCCAGGGGGGTCTGGAAACGTCCAAAGGCTCTTAGAAGCCACGGTCGTAGCTGTGTAACTTTTATATGGACCTCAGAGGCGTTCATACAGGTTTCTGAACTGACCCTTCCTTCAGTAAAGTCAACAGCGAAATTCCCACTAACTGCCACAGCAACTGAACAAAATCATTACCTGCAAAAGTTGTCTTTTTTTTTTTTTTAATAATGCAGTTAAAGTGTTATCAGCTCAGACAGTCTTTCATGGATCTCTTGTTAATTGAGCTCTAGTATTATCACCTCTGCTTGCCGGTATTACCAACTTCTGTTTGAAAAAAGGTTACTGTCTCTTACAGCTGTAAAGCAGAAAACCCGAACACCAACTGCCCAGCCCTACAGACGTAAGAGCTCCGCATGTATTATTATTTTGGATGGCATCATTGTAAAGCTAAGCTCATAAGCACTGAGTGCCTGGCGTTGCTGAGAGGGGAAAATTCAGATGACAGAGAAAATCCAGCTCTTTCTGCCCTGAATTTACAGCGGTTTTATGGCTCTTCCCATCCCGAATGGAGTAGAACAAGCTAAAAACTGCTGCAAAGCGTCACTGTGTCTTAGACGTATAGCTCAACATCTAGATTTGAGGATCAGACAGAACTGAACGTTCCGTTTTAAAAAGATTTTAACAAAAAACTCACTGTAGGATGTTAAGTCTGCAAACTGTGGTGCAGCCCTTTTCTTTGCCATCAGTGTAATTTCCAGGGATTTTTTTTTAATGTAGAAAGATCTTTTCTTCTAAATTTTGGACTTACATACAAGTAACTATAAGCATATTTTATAGCACATTTTAGTGCCCGGTAGTGCTCATAAATCAGGTAGTTATACTCGTAACAATTTCCGTGAGCGGGTGTTTGTGTGCGTGAGAAGATATGCAAAATTGGAGGGTGAGATGAGCCATGATGAACATTAAAGGTCCGGAAGCAGATCGATAGCTGGTGTAAATTGTCAGGGCTTCATTGATTTCGATGGTCCCATGATAAATACTAATTCAGCTGGTGCTAAAAAAAAAAATGCCATCAGCTGAGCATCTGGTCAATAACAGCAGAGAATGCAGAACGAGGTATCGGTGTTACCTCCACACCGAGCACTTGCATTTGCCTTTGAGTTGACCCTACATGGGGCAAAAAGGTAAAAATCCCGGTTTATTCACGGTCTTTGAGATCTCCTCTATTGGCTGGAGCAGTGCATGGGGGTACGCACGCGGAGGGAACGATGCACATACACACAAGAAGTCATTTTCTCTGAAAAACAAATACACGGTTTTTACTGCTGGGACGGTACTTTTATCTTCAAATGAAAAAAAACCCATTTCAAGATACTGTATGAAAATTACTCGTATAAATTTGTTGCACTTCTACGAGGATTTTCATTCATCCCCAAACTAAATTCAGAATAGGCTTTAATCCACAATTTACATACAATACTCAAATTCCTTTTAGAAACTAAACCTTATTACAGAAATTACAGTTTCCCATGTGTATGAATTACTGAGAATTAGAATATCAACCAAAAGGAATGAAGCCAGGTTGCACATAAAAACCTACACTCCCTAGGTGATTCGCAACATTTTTTTGTAAACGTCTTCCACCAGATAAAGTTCATTACCTTGTTCTAACCATTTCCCATTTCACAAAGTTAAGTTTTTACTGAATCTGTAAATAAGAAATCAATTATACAATAGCATTAACAGAACCTAAGAGAAAAGGGACTTTGGGCATGGCTGGTGGTGAACTCTGCTTCTGCTGCGTAGTTCTATCGAACCCTTTACCAAGCGACGCTCGTTCCTCGTCTGCATACAAATGTATTGATGTGCCAGAATTAAATCAAATTAAAATGTTTAGAATAAAAGCCTCTTCGCCATGTTTCAAATTGTTCATATTTATTTGGAGGCGTCAGAAGGACATCCTAATCTTATAGTGTTATTATTCCAAACAGAAAAAGAGATTTTTAGTGTTATTTGGAGAAAGTCCCTTAGCTTACAGACCGGGAAAAAAGCAGAACTGCTGCAACAGATATTTTGACGAGAGCTTTGAATGAAAAATAACAAAACCTCTGCAGGGAATTTCCCATTAATCTAATTTATTTGGGAGCACATTTTCACAATAATAATTAAATTATCTAATGTTCGCTTACATTAAAAAGCGATCATCTGTAACAGTTCATTACTAGAAAAAAGGGAGAAAAAAAAAGGCCAATATTTTAAACCAAGAGCACAGGAAAAAAACAACAACTTACAAACATCAAAGGAATGCCATGATGTTTGACAGCTTCCCATAAACTCAGCTGTTTCATCTCTTAGTGAAGTTGGCAACAGAAATTCCGGCATTTTCTGTGCAGTGGTGTCTTTAAAGCTGTAACGTATTTATTTGTTAGACCTCTAGTCATCTGGTTTTCAGGGTGTTTCAATAACCAAAATATCCCATAATTAAAGTCTGGTGGCATAGGAACCCACGTTTAGCCCAGAGAATGAAAACAACAACTACATTTTCCTATGGACCATTATATTCAGGTAGCTCATCCGTGCCTTGCAAGTCTTCGGTGGGTGGAGAATGCCGTGTGTAACCGACTGAGATACCATTGAGCAAAATGCGGTTTTATCTGCTTTATTTCTCCTAGAAATGTCAGCACAGCACATTATATTGCCTGTAATTTTAATAGGTAAACGAGACAATGGTTCCATTGTTATTTTTCTTCTCAAAATGGTAGAATACATTTTCTTAAAAAGGTCTGCAAACGTATTTACAAAAGTGTGAAAGCAATAAATGCAGGCTTTTTGATATTTTTACTGAACTTCCAAAGACTGACTGTTGGCTAATTTTATTGGAAATCTGGTCCAAGGATGACACAAGAAACTAAATATCACACTCATTTTTTCTTTCTTGTAGGCTACCGTGGAAAACAAATCAAACAGATAAATATTTTAAAAAGAACAAACTTATATTCCATGAAGCATAACGAAGATAATCCAAAACCATTTCCTAGATTTTTATTTTGTTTCAGCTTTCAAACATCTCTTGGTCTTTCTGAATGTTGTGTTAAAACGTGGGACACCGTCTTACTTGTGGAAAGCCAGCTGCTGTAACGGAATTGTAAAGTAGCCACTAAAATATCATTCACAGTATCTGCATCACAGGAATGCACTTTTTTTTTTCTAAGAGGAGCGATAAAATTTGTGTTGTTGCCTTCATCTTTCACATTTTAAATACTGTTGGCTGACAGAAAGAAAGTGTAGTGTCATGCTTGGTTTACCTAAATCATTTATTTTGTAACTAATAAAAGTAAACAATTACCAGATACTGTATATATAGAGATATATAGATATATGGCCACAAATAAACTATAGTAGAAAGTTATTTTGGTTTTGATAAAGTTAAGAAAAGCACATAAAATCATATTTCATGAATATCTTGTTTTATGGCCATCAATATTTTTGTATTTTTTCGTTTTGTTTCATCAACATAGCAAAATACAATCTTCCTATTAAACAATAATTATCAGATGGCAGACAATTCTTTTTATTGGTTTACATTGGCAGGTCACAGTCTAAAAGCACAACCACATCAGGCAGAAATTGCACACAGACCGCCCTGGATTTTGAAGACTATTTTTTATGCTTCTACCAAAAGAGCTTAATTTAAAACTGGGGACTGTAACACGCACTAATTAAATACTTGGATTTCTTTTTTTTTTTTTTTTTCTTTTAATAGCGAAATGAAATGTCTGAATTTGCAGTACTTTCTTTTGCTTTCAGCTTCAGTTTTAACGTTTGCGCTTGATGTTAGCAAACACGCTTCGAACTTCCTAGTGATTGTTACGAAAGTTCAATCACCCACATAAAACGCAGGTGAATTTTTTTCCCGTCACAGAATACTGCGGATTTATTTCAATTAGGCCTGTTCCTTGGCTTTTTTTTTTTTTTTTGCTGTTGATATTTGCATTTTTAACTTATTCCTGAAAACTAGGGGAGATTTGCATCTAATGCTATGACATCATTCAGTCACAATGTCAGCCGTTGGGTAAGAAACGGTTGTAGGCGGGACTGGCCCATAAATTTGCAGTCGTGTTAGTTGTAGAAGGCATGTTCATGTCTTCAAAAACCAGACTGGTCTTAAGATATTACTCTTTATTTGAGACAGTTACCATTACTTCATTAAAAAATGACAAAACAGCAATAAACATTTTAGCTCTTTAATGAGCAAAGATCAGGTCTCTTAGCATTGGAATAATATTCGTTATCCAGATTATCTTTATTTCACTCAGTGACCAGTAATATGGCCAAGAAGTACAAAGTAATTTTCCATCAAGTAGTATACAATTTTTGTGTGTAATAAGCTTTCATTCTTGAAAAAGAGTAACTGAAAAGAAATGTTTCTGTTACTGCAGTTAGTTTGTCAGAGAAAGTTCTTCGCATTATCTTACAAACTATCAAAATTGCTAGTAATTTGAAAAAATGTAAAAAAAAATCACATAACTTTAGTCTAATAGAAATATAGTACAGGTAAGAGAGAAAGTATTTATCAGGGATGTGCTCTTAAGTCCATCTCAATTATTTCTTTTATATAAATGTACATCTGATTACATATAAAAACATTTGGAAAGGACCATGGTATATAATTACTGGAAAGCAACAGGGGAATGAAAAATCTCTTGTGATTTTAGAACATTCATTTCAAATCACACAAACGAATGTAGTATTGAGATTTTAAAATTTTCAGTCGTTGGCTCTCTCCCCATTCTTACATACCCCCTTTTTCTACGCTGTTGCCATCTGGTCTAGAGAATTCGTTTGAACGGCAAAGCTCATGTATAGCAAAAAAGGGAATTAACTTTATATTAAAGTATTATAAGTAAGCTTTGTAACATGCAACATGAGTTTAAACAATAAACTGAAAGTGTAATCAGAGCGGTAATAGTGGGGCATTTTTATATTGCAAAATATCATTGCAATTACATTTTTGGACACACTTTACCTCACCAATTTGAACTAAATAGATTGTAACTAAATCACAGCAAATTAGAAACCCTTCATTAAAGGAGATTCCATTAAAGTTATAGTTATATTAAAGTTAGAAATTATTTAGAGGGAAAAGAAAAAGAACATTAATAATACAGATTTTTTTGTCTGGGATTCCTATCAGCGAGGCTTCACCACTGAATACCTAGAATGCCATAAATACCTTTAAGAACTGTTGCAATTCCTTCTATTTCTGAAGCTACCGTGAAATATTTTACTGTAATTACTTTTGCCCCTTTTAAAAACTTCTTTAGGTTGTGCCAATTGATGGGGAAAGCTTCTATTAAAAACTCCAATGGGATGAGAAGAATTTTAATTACGGCTTAATCAGCAGCACAGCCACCAAGCATATAAATGATCATGCACATCGTGCTAAAAATATCCAGTTTCCTTTATTCCCACAACTTTTATACTGACAGCACTTATGTGATAATGTTGTACCTGCCAGGCTGTAAAACTTCTTGGACCGGCAGATTTCAGCATGAGCCCCTTTCTAAGGCCTTAACAGCATTGGTGCTTTGTGTACTTATTCAAATATGTAAATATGGTCTACACAAGAAAACAGGTCCAAATAAAAATTGGTGAAAATTATCTGACATTCCATTAGTGTGTCCCTTGTGCATATTTATAGGTTTTTAAAATTTTCAGTCATAGTTCTTTCCTGTTTGTGTTGCACATGCCTAATTCCATTATGTAACTTAAATCTTCAAAAAATTAATACTTGAATGTGAATGAAAAAGTATCATTCAGGACAACTGCTTCAAGCAATTGCAAACAGTTGGATTTTTTTTGTTGTTTTTTTTTTTCTTTTGTTTGTTTTGTTTGTTTGTTTCTTAAGTTCATTTGATATATGTACAATTCATTTTTTTCAAAACCCCAAAAGTTCTTGATATGTATATTCACATAATATTCCTCCATATTTAAATAGTAAGAGTCTTGTAGGTTGAAAGCCAAGTAATCTTCAGTAACATCACCTACTGTAATCCATCAAAAAATAAAGTTTGTTTCGTCTTGTCTGGCTATACCCTGGTTGTTGAGTGTGAATGGGGGTGGGGATGAGGATGGGGCAGAGTGTTGTTCTGTCCTCCGGTAAATGTATTGAATGTGTGTAGGGGCTGAATCCCTGGTATAGTGTTGGGGATCATTGTGATGGTGTTGGGTGTCATTAAGGGAATATCATCAGGAGACCTTCTCATAGCTAGCGTGTAGTCTGGGGGACAGGCGGTCCTAAGAACCACCTCATGTGGATGGATGGACTCACATTCATGATCCAAGTCAGTGTGCTTCATTTGGAGGGACATTATCTCCTCTTCTTGTGCATGGGTAAGATCATTGGTAGTAGTACGTTGTGGGCTACATCTCCTATGAACATCATGTCTCCGCTTGTCTTTTTTGTAGTACAATGCTGCAAAGGCCAAAATGTTCAGGAACAGCAAAGATGCACCGACTGCAATAGTAACACTCAATTCTGTTGAATAGTCTCTTTGATCCACTGAAAATGGGCTTGGCTGTTGTTTGGGATCATCTTGTTTGGCTGTAGGAAAGGCTGAAGTAACAGAAACAGAATTTTTCCTTGTTGGTCTGAAAGTATTATCAGTTGATGGCACTTTAGTTGTGGTAGAGGTATACTGTGAAATGTCGTTCAGATTGTGCAGATGAGGTACCAGTTCCAACCAAAGGTTCACTTTATTGGCCCTATAATGTTCTTTAACTCGTGGTTTTAATCCAATGTGAAGATACAGTTGGTCTTTCTGAGAATATCTGGTCCATGCTACTTCTTCAAAACGATTTGGTTTTGTATGGATGAATTTTGTATCTTGCGGCACTGGTTGATTTGGGTCACTAAAAAAAAAAATAATCTCCAATGTTACAAAGTATTTCAAAAGGAATTATAAAATTAACATAATTAATATTTTATACTTAATGTTTAAGTCTGCCTTTGGACAGAGCGGAATGCTATTTCCTAAAATTAGAGGCCTTAATAATCTTGATTAGAAACAGCATTATGCAAACGAACCCTTCTTTTACATAGACCTCAGCAACTTCCGTAGTTCCCCCAAATGCCAGGGTCTCCCACGCTGGAACCTTTTGCTGCTGAGGACAGATTGCCAGCAACGTTGTAATGGGGACAAATGTCTACGAGAGACCAGTGTGAGAGCACGTTAAGCTTTGCTTTTCTTTTTTGATGACATAGAGCTCATAAAGCTCAGCATTTCAGTTCATCTGCAGTATCTGTGGCCTTCCAGAGGTGAAAGACCACGGCAGGCCGTAACTCAGTATAACACATAGTGACTTAGAGTCCGATAGCCAAAGGTAGAAAAGTGTTTTGAACTACCAGTGAAAGCAGAATTCACAAAAATGACAAAGTTTTTCAAGTTTGAAGTCACTTATTTATGATCAGAGTGTCAATTTAAAACAAAATACATCATTAAAATAAGCTGTATTATATTTGATGCAATATTTATGTCATTTCCTGTCTCATGGGGTGAAAATATTATCAGTGCTGGGGTAAAGTCAGTTACTAATGTTGCCATTTTTAGCTATACACACCTGTTAAATGTTTAGTTTTGCACTTTTCTAGGGATCCCTTAATTATTTTTGTGTACAAAGTGTTTTTTACATTTCTTCACTCAGAGTTTTCACAAAGAATTTGTCCCTCTTTTTGCTAGAATGCATAAGTGAGCTGAGTGACATTACAATAAACATAAACATCCAACCCAATTCTTAATCTCTTATCCATCCTACAAGTACAGAGGCATTCCCAAGGGAGACAACCAAGGCAAAACGCTACTATTCATTATCTGGTACTCACCCAGTTTTTGCAAAATTTGTCCAGTACGTCATCACCACTGCACTCAGCATGACATCATTTTTGGAGAAATTACAAGGAAATAATTCAGTAGGACCGATCATGGGGATTCCTAGTACGTAAGGAACCTCATCTCCGTGGGCTGCATCTGCCCATGCAGGTACCTGATCTGTCTGGCAATGATGGTAGAAGGCATAGAAATATGTAGGCGATCCAAAATTGGAGTGAAGATCTGCCGTAGCCACTGCTGGTGCAACCCACTGGTGATCAGTAAACAAAGCCAGCAGTGTTTTCCTTCTGGTCTCAGGATTGTGTCGATCTGCCCAGTCCGTGTACATAAATTTAATAGTTTCCCTCAATATATCTTTGCCTTCAGGGTATCCGTATAAGTTATCGACAAAATTAGAAACTGCAAAGTCAAAATCACTAGCTGATATACCATCTTCGCTATCCACAATATTTTCAACAAATTTTAACCCTTCCCCTTGGTTAACTCCCAACATGATGTCGTAATTGAGGAATTCTCCTTGTTCCATCAATATCTGCGGATCGTCTGGTATCACATCGCCATCAATTACTGGTCCAAAGGCTATATGGTATCTTGCTGGTTGAATGTCCTGATCGACAAGTTCTCTATAAGGCTTCTTCTGTAGACATTCTACCAGTTCTACAGTGTCTGACATGTTGCAACCGACTTTTGTAGCCAACATCCTGGCGTATTTTGCAGGCTGAAAGCTAACTGCCCAGCTGGAGAGAGCTGTTCCGCTTTGAGCTATTGCTCTTTGAAAAAGTCCTGTGGGGAGAAATATTTAAAAACTACTGAAGTGACCTTGAAACAGCTACGTACTTGAAAGATTCAAAGGAGTTCTTTGAAACAATAGAAAACTTTAACAGAAGAGATATTTGAATCTTAATAGTACTTAAATACGCAAGATGGTGAGATCTGTCTGTCGTTGTACCTACAGGCAACGTATACAAAATAAATGCAATATGCGCAGAAATCGAAGCAAATGGTTCTACCTCAATGTAGTCCAGCTGAGGAACAGAGTTTTAAAAAAAACTCAGGAAAAACAAGAAGTGGCATTACCTTATTATGTAGGATAACGCTATTAGCTTGAAAGAAATTCCTGAAGTTAAAGGCATTTATAATTTGGAGGAAAAGCCAACTGGTCTCTGAAATGGATTGAATTTCTGGATATTGTTCAAGCCATCAGCAGCATGCGTACGCACCACTATGTGTTAAATAAACCTAATATACTGCTTTTCTGTGTTTTGTTTGGGGTTAAACTTGGTTCGAGAGGTGCAGTGCTTTTGAATTGTATAGCATAGCAAAAGTTTACATTCGGGAGTAACGGATGAGTAGGTACTAGGCAGATACTAAATTTGTAAGTGTCTAAGAGTCAAGATCTCTCCTTGTAAAGAGTATTTTTAATGAAGGTTTAATAGTGATTGCAGTTATAGAAAAAAGGGAATTATATATTCTATGCTATTTATCTTTGTAATTCAGAGATTTAAACATATGTTCAGGTATTCATTTAGGGAGGCGAGAAAGAGAAAACGATCTGGCTCTGCATCTAAACTTGTAGCAAATCCCAAAGACTTCCATGCAATTAATTTGAATTTATGCTGATCTAACTAGCACTCGGGACCAGAAATTCTACTCATAGAAATAACAAAACGTGTTTAAATTGATGTTTTCTTCTCCCTTCTGCAAGCATTTTTGAGCATATAATGGATGAAAGCCTTACCCCCTCTAGTCAGTGAATCAATCAATTTTTTTTGCAATTGACTTTAATGCAATTAAAACTCCGCCCTTGTTCCCATACTTCTTGTGCTCCCTCTATGTTGGGCCTTTGCCTTTTCCCACTCCCTTTGGGAGGGGAGTTCTGGCTCTGAAAGAGATTATGAGTCTGAACCTTGTGTAAAAAAAATGGAGAAAAATCACCCTGTTACAATGCTCATGTCTAATATCAGAAACTTAGATCATATTTAGGTAACTGTGGCCTTTCTATTTTTTTTTGCCTTTTCATGGAAGTACATCCAGGTCATTTCGGTAGCACATCTTTTGCACTAATTACTGGAACATACTTTATACTGTGCCCTACCTCCTATAGCTCACGGTAGGTAATACAAAATGGTCTATAGCATGCGTAAATTATACTGATTTAAGATATATGGGTAAAAATTTGGTTTTACTTATGCTGGTAGGCACCTGGAGTAATTCCACTGACTTTGGTAGAGTTGCTTAGGGACTGGAAGTGACATCTGGCCCCACTGAATTTTGCCAAGAACGTATCTTTGGTCCAATGCTTGATGAATAAATAGCTGGATACTCCCTCTAAAGGAACTGGAGTTAATGTGCTCAGCTTACCCTCAGAATTTTATTCTAATGATTGAAAAGATGGCTTTTACTTCGATAAGTAACATATTTCTATTGACGAAAAGCTTCCATAGCCTCTAACTCAAGGCAGAGACACCCCTTTACAGCCTCTGTTGCAGTACCAGACTCTACACTCAGAAGTTAGCTGGGATCAGTTGCTGGCAGAAAACATTTTACAAGCTCCTTAGGAATTTTAAAATCATTCTCGACTGTATTAGGTCCAAATCCAAAACTCTTAAAATCAGGTAGGTGTAGGGACTAAAGTATGTAAACTGAAGCCTCTCCTTAAATTTATGAGAAGTCATATCCAAGATATTATTTCCTTGCAAGATATGAGTAAAAAATGAGAAAGAACTTGAGCTATAAAGCAGGTAAAAATATATTTGCATGTTTACAAGGTCAGATATTGAGCTAGTATAAATCAGCTCAAAGTCAGTGGAATTACTGCAGAGGATCCAGGCATTGTAATAAATGTAACAAAATGACAAAACTGAATTTTCACAAAGATGTATTTCACGATACTTCATAATGTTTCTTTTTTGCATAACGTGTAAATCTATTTTTATTGCTTTATTAAGTATCTCTGAACAAGGACAGAAAGTGTAAGCTACGTATTAAGAAAATGCTGATATAAACACTATGGCTTGCTAAGTGCTACATAAACGTTAAATGTCGGATTAAGTAAAAGTGGTCAAGTCCTCTGGCCATAAAGTTATCTTAGGACATGGAACTAAACATCCCTCCTCCTGCCGAAGAATCCTTAAGGAAATATTATTCCTCCCAAACCATTTGGTGAAAAAATGAACAACAGAATGAAAAATTATTTTCATTCTGTCACAGAATTCCTGGCACAAATTGGTACCACACAGGATGGAGAACTACACTTTCATCTGATAATGTGTATGATTATTATAGCTTATGGGCTTCAGACTGATGGAAAGAAGGTTTAAATGTTCAATGGACCATGCCGCTTTGTGACTCCCGTTCAAAGTCTCACCAAAGTAAATAATAATAATTTGCATATATTCATCTACATTTTCAGAGCACTTTCTAAAGACGGGTGCTGTTCTGCCCACTTGCAGATGGGCAGCTATGAACAGCACCATCCTGAAAGAGGCTGAACGCTTCCTCTCAACTACCAAGGGATCCTTTCAAAGGGAAATGAAGGAAGCAAAGAGAGCATCCGAATGTATGAAACAAAAGGTTTTGTTGAAAATCTTAAGATATATGCAAATGTTTGAAAACCTGAAATAACTTTTCTTATTTGAAGCTGACCAATTTTTATATGTTTTTTAATGGCAGGTCTAACCATACCCCAATGAAACATAACATACGTGGGGGTGTGGCACATTGTTCTGTTTAATCAAAATTTCAATAGAGCATGTTTTTGCTTTGTTATAAAAGAAATCCTCAGAAATTTACTTTTACAATTGGATTTTAAGTATAGATCCGTTAAGCCCTCTCCAGTCCCCTTTGACCTGCTACACTGGCAAATTAGAGCATCTGTTTCCCCAAACAAATTCTGCTCCTGGCAGACTTCTGGCCATGTGTTAGAATCTGACGGGGTAAAACTTGCTGGTGAGAGGCAACACATGACTGTGCAGATATTGTAAATGTGGCATTTTGCATCAATGTCACGTTGCATCAAGAAGATCAAGATTAAGATCAAGTAAGAGTTAGGGGAGGATAAATCAGGCCTCTTCATTCAACCTTAAGCTAAATCCTCTACGACAAAAGTTATCTTGGTGAGTTCTGATGAAAAAAGGGGGTGCAGCATGACCCTCAGATCACAGTGGGGTGAGGTAATGCTTACATATTGTTCCTATAGGCCAGTCTACAAATAAGTCCTATTTAACTGCAGGTACTTATGGGGAAAAAAAAAAGATTACGTTAAAAATCAAATTGAGGAAATAGACTAAAATTCAAACCACAGTCTGTTTTCCACTAGACTTTTCTTGTAAAAGTTATATTTTTCTCTCATTTAAAATAGTGTAAAGGCCTTATCTAAAGAATCTGTCACTTCTATTGACCTCAGTGGGCTCTGCATCATGACTTTGGGTAAATGCAGCTCTTTTAATGTCAGTGGAATTATTTTTTTATGACTGGCCAATTAGTCCCCCATAGAGATACAGCAATATAAATTAGTGGAGGATTGTATGCACAAGGCACAGTGCGACGTCCCTGGTAAAACTAGACAATGCAGATAAAAATGTGTGAAAACAGTGAGACAAAAGTAATGTGATCAATAAGCAATAGCCATGCAAATGAGAGAAACTGTGTGGAACTGTGGTGCAAAAAATCATAGGAAAAAAACCTGGGTGCCTCAAACAGCGTGTTTTTAATTTCCTGCTGTCTGCCTCAACTAGAGAGAAAAGGTGTTAGTTATGGAATAGGAAAAAACATATAGAAGAAAATCCATTTGCAACTTGGATGCTTTGACAATTTTGGATCATGCATGCAAAACGTTCAACCATTCTTTTATTAGATGACAGCAAGTGAAGTTCATGCAGTTTCAGACAGAAGATTTCTGAACTAGGTATTTGTTTCCTTCACCCAAAATAATAGTTTTAAGCATTTCATCTGTTAGCCTGAAAAGAGAAACTGTGTCATTTTAGTTTTCTTTAAATTCTACTCCTCACGACAAACTCAACGTGCCTTTCATGACTGTCTGAATATAGACAACCTCATCTACTGTGAGCATGACTGGCTAGTTTTCCAAAAAGGACACCCTTAGGTAGGAATGAAAAGAGACAAAAACGATGCACCAAGAAAACGCTGTTCAGAAGTCTGCTATAAAGTGTTTCTACAAAGCTCCATAGGAAAAAGAAGAAAGTGACCCAAAATTTAAACATGCACCAAAGACCTGAGGGAGAAGGTGGCTTGTACAGCCTTTAAAAAGTTTGCTTAATATCGACCTGAACTCAACAGTTCATAGGAACAAAGAGAATATACAGAGCATCACATAGTACTAATGGCGGTGGCATGCAGACACCAAAATTGTCAAAATTTGCAACCTGCATAATACCTTTGGTTGAATTGCTCCAACGGTTACCTTCAGAATAATGGGATAAAGTCAACAGATTGACGCATGAACCGCCTGCACCAGATCCAAAAACAGTTATTCTTAATGGGTCACCACCAAAGAACCCAATATTTTCACTAGTCCATCGCAAAGCTTGAATTAGATCAAGGAGGCCATAGTTTCCTTTTGCTGCTTGGTCCCCAGTGCTCAAAAACCCTGTGAACGAAAATGAAAAAAGAAAGGTTTAGCAAGTGCTCTTCTCAGTAATCCTGTTGCAATCTTCTAAGTAAGATTTCAAAAGTATATACCATTAAATGTCATGCAACTATATGTTTTTGCATATTCCCTGGACAACAGTTTGCAATTTTGCGCTCTTCCTGAAACCAATTATTTGGTATTCATTCTTTTGGCCCAGATAAATTAACGTAGGGAAGATGAAGATACATCCCACGCAAAATACACATCTAAGTCTTAACAGGTCACAATGTTTTACCCCCGAAGACTTTGTGTTGATTGCACTAAGAGGAAAGGTTTAGCAAACAGATATGCTGCAGTCATTTTGTAAGTGATTTGGTCAACTGTGTATCGCACTTCTGTACTTAGATGCGGCCATGGGCTTTGCACGTGCCTGAGAGGCAACAGTTCCGCTTCTCTGTAGACTGTGTTTGGTTACATCCCAGCAACACACTCTCTTTTCCCTTTTTTCTCCCCCCAGAAATGCAGCTTATGTCACAGGACAAGCTGGGTTGAACAATGTGACCATCCCTCAACTCCCTGAGCTCCAGCCCATAGTCATTAACCTGAGTTAATTGAGTCTACGTTAAATGGATAAAGACATTTTAAGCTGCTTCCATGACCCCTTAACATCAAAAAGATAAGAGCTCAGGGGTAATCCGGAGAGAACAAGAATTGCTCCCTTTTATTCATCCTGGAAGAAAACCGGCAGAATGCGTCAGGTGCAGGAACTCTGTTTTATTCCTTACTCCCAGCAGTACCCTCGTATTCATATTGCTGTTACTCTTGTCATTAGAGCCTGCTGACTCTAAAAGGTAGACAATAAAAACTTTGAAGAAAATCTCTGTTGATAAAAGACGTGGCCTTGCTTTTGGATCCCCTTTGTTGACACTTCCAGTTTCCTCAGCTTAATAAACAAATGTTTAAATAATACCAGCATTATGAAGTAGCCCAGCACCTCCATTTGCATATCAAACTGATGTAATGCTCGCTAAATCGACAGTGTAACTGTTTTGCAGTACATGCTTTGTAGAGAAATGCAACCATTACAACAATTATTTCCACATTAATTAGATATTAGTGGGTCTTCTAGTCTTGTCAAAGTTCTACTGATATAACTCTCTTGAGTGCAGACAGCCTACTCAAAAGAAGTTTACAGTAGTTTTTCAGACAAATGGCTCTCAAAGGAGTCCTACTGTTTCATTATGACAATAAAGGCAGCTTTTGAGACGTTTCTAAGAAGAAAGACACGAGTGTGCATACGGATATAAAGTAAGGATTTCACAAGAGTACAGATAGGCGCATGCATGTACCTGTATTCACGTATATAACGAACGTGTCATTTGTTACTTTATTATTATCCTGATTTGAATTCAAATGGCAGGTGGACATTGTGTATTCTGTCATATGTATAGAAATTTGTAAGAGCAGACCTTCTTTGCTGTAAACTGCACTGGAAGCTAATTGGCCTGGCTGCCTCCGTAGTTGAGCTATGCTCCGTTTGGGGCGAGCGGCTTTGTTTGCGTAGGTCAACCCTGATTTTTGTTACCATGGAGAGGGAACGGGAAAGTGGCATGAGGTGCCAGGCCAGCAATTCTCCCACTTCCAGACCTAATGTACCAAGTCTAATGGGCGCACTTCATTCACTACAGCCGTAGTAAATCGTTACTCTGATACCAGACTTTAAAATAGCCACTATTCTACAACTGAAACCTGCCACATTTACTACTTAACTGCTTAAAAAGGCGAAGGAACATCACTAGCATAGAAGAAAATACCACCTTCATATTCAGGGAAAGCCCAGAAAGGAAGTCATAAATATAATTAATTCATTCTCATCTTACTATTACAGCTCAGCACTGAGTTAAAGAGAATATGATGTTATTTTACTCTGCTTCGCTCTCGTTCCTTTTCTTCTGTGTAGCCAGAGGGGCTGGTGCATGCCCATGTGACAGGATGGCCCCAGTATAATCCTTCCGGCACTGAAGCATTCACTCCTCTCTTCGTGCTCCAGGAAAATATCGTCCCCCATAAATAGTTTTTAAGACCACAGAGAGATGATATCTTTGAATCTATGACAGCAAATCTAACGAAAGCTTGCTAACCAGTCTCACTGCCTTCCTCAGCCTGCTTGGAGCTGAGGGATGGTACAAGTGACTCTAGCAAAATCAAAATGTAGGAATTTATGGGAATGACAGGATCCTGTGGCTGCACATGCTGGGAAAGTCCCCCCCCTCATTTTGCATAAGTATACGGGTGTGGAAAATCAGTGACAAATCAGTTCATCATGTGAAGCACATAAGTGACTGCACTGATTTAAGGGATTAGAGGAACAATTGACACTGGCGGTCCTTGAAAGACAGGCAGCAATGAGATGACAGCAGTTAGAGCTTTTACCAAAATTGTGCCCGAAACAAGTTCCTCTCTGCTTTTTTCCCTTTCCCTGGCTTGCAGATTCCCTGGGCCTGGGCAGGGTCTGCTCTCAGCAGAGCTGCAGCGTTGGTTCAAAAAGATCCTGTAGATTTCTCAAAGTGATTCCAAGTCATTTATTAGGGAAATAGACAGTAGGATTATAGCTGAGATACAGTGATTGCCCTGAAGGAAAACAAATGCTAACACGCAAACTTCCTGAAAAAGTTGTTTTCTATACTCTGTATAATATGCAGCAAAGTGGGAAGCAAGTAAGTCTTTGCCTGGAAAGGCAACAGATTAAAATTATAGGAAAAGCCTTAGGGCAATCTCCTACCGTTAAACACATTCATATCAAGCTCTGAAGCTTGATGGGGAAATGGGAAATCCTTGGGAAACTATAAATATACTACTTTTAAAGAATCTTTGCAAAAAGGATCTTAAAAAGAGAGCAAAAGAGGAAATGTCTCCTGTTGCGAAAAGGAGACATCGGGAACGTTGTATTCAGTTCAAGAAACGTGCCAGAAGGGGGAGCNAGGAAAAGAAAAAAGAAAAAAAATAGGAAGCATTAGTAATATTCTCCTCATTCATCTATATTAGACAAATTATGACTTGTGTCCAGAGCAACAGCTCCGATGCAAAAGAAATATCTCACGCCTCCTCAGCGAGAACCACGTTGGCTGACTTCCATATCTGCACAAGATGGATGATTATTGATGTTGACTTTCATGACATGAAACATTTCTATCTCATTTTTCAGAACCGTAAGAAGCCTGTTAATATCGCCACCTGTTCATGCCTTTTTTCTTGTATGCAGTAGTATCTGCCTGGCTTAGAAGCATTCAGAATGTCATGAAATCAGAGATAGGACTGATAAAACAGATGAGGTTTTCTTTCCAGTTTGTGTTTGGGGTTTTTTTTTCTAAGCAAGGAGTGCCTCAATACAGATAATCTCATCTAACTAAACACCCGGGGAGAAATGCTTTAACACACAGCATCATACCCAGTCTGTGGGTCTGTGGGTGCAAGTACTTACTGCTATTTAGCACTTCGATAAAATAGAGATTGCAACAGTCTGTGTTGTCTTTATCCCAGGCGGAGCTTTCAGTGTGTAATTAATACAGGCACCATACATTTCTATGCATTTCTATGACATGATCATTACACTATTTAGATATTAAGCTAGCAATTTTGAGTCACAGAGGGGAACCTGCTCTTGCTGAAAAGGGCTCGTGCGTCTGAAAGCTTGTCTGGTTTTAAACTGTATCAACTAGTCTATTAAAATACATTATCCCTTTCCGCACATGCTGTCTTATTATCCTTGGATTGCCACCTCACCAAGAATGCTGCTATCAGATGCTACCACCTTTTGCTCTTGTAAAAGGAGTGAAGTAAATTATTCCTTATTTTAGTTATTCCAGGAAGACATTTGCAAAAAACCCTTATTTTTGCATTATTCTCTAAAAAGGTCAGATTGAGCTAATTTTGTTCCGTAATTAAGTCCTTCTACTGGAAATATTCCAATCATCAGCTGAACAATTGCTGTTTTATATTCTGAATGGAGAGGTTATCTCCTCTTTTATCTCCTCCAAAGGAGCAGACTCTAATAGAATTATGGAGGTGAGGATGTGGGCTTTTGTGACTTTAAGAAAGAGATTTATTAAGCTCATTTGGACCATTTCTCTGTTACATGTCCATTAGACAGAGGCAGAGCATGCCACAACCAGGCCCTGTGTTTTGTGTTAAGATAAATTTTAATGCTTTATAAGCTTATCTGCCTGGGTAACAATTTCTGCTTGCCATTCGGATAAATCTTTTTCTAATATAATTCCAGCATTTTTGAAGGGCAAATAAAATAATAGAGTTGGGAAATAATCTGTTGTTGAAAACCTTAGCAGATTGAATTATTTTAAGCTCTGGCCTAATTTGAACATTCAAATTAATGCAGAGGGGAAGGCCAAAACAGAATTTTTCCTAATCTAAGGGACTGCTACAACCCGATGATGCAGTAAGAGACGAGGCGCAGGCTGATGGGTACGTAAGAGAGAACCAAACCTTCCCTCTGATGAATTCTGGCCATACAAGTGTTTCATAAGCCAGCAACCTTCGTGACTGGATTAAAGTAAGGGGAAGGATGTCTTCCTGGACAAAAGAAATATCTGCCTGCGAGAAAATACACAGCAACAAATGCTACTCTAAAAATAAAACAAGAGCTTATAAAAACTGGTCTGACATGCTTAAAGGGTTTTCTCAAAGAACCCTGTTATTGGAAGCAGAAACATTTAAGACTTTAACATTACCCACCTGTTTAGGCACGTGTTATAATAATTTAGCTACGATTCCAGTTGCAATTCCCTGTGCAGTCAAATGTCATCTTTTATTTTGTTAAAAGCAAGTGTTAAATTGTAGAGGTATAAATGCATCAATGCACGGTGGAAGAATGCAGGACATATTTTGAGGGAAGTATTTAGATTCCCTCTGGATTGCAAGTTCCTTGGTTAGGACTTTAGTTTGACACCCTCTGTTAATATTGAATAGCAACTGCCATCCACAGAAAATTTCAGTTGCCCTTTAAACTCTATCTACTCAGTTAGAAACGGGAGCAAGATAAGCAAATTTTAAGCAATGTGGTTAAGCTTAAAGAGCACATTTGTTTTCATCTTAGACATCTCTCTCGAACTGGCATCAGCTAACTAAACTGGATGAATTACGTGGGCAGCAGCGCTGTGAACATTAGTGTATATGCGATATTCACGAAGCAGAGGGTACTGCTCCTCGCTTTGCTGACCAGCACATCCTAATATTAACAGCATATTTTAGTAACGGATAAGGGGTAAGGTGACTAAAAGGACTAGGAACTCCCCTAAGGAAGATGTAGGAGAGTATAAACTATTCACTGCAAGAAAAATGTTCCCTTGTAGACACCTGCAACGTACTTCTGCTCAAGAGTCAAGTTTTCTGAAAATGCTGCTCAGTCAGGAGTTTTGTATCAAATTCATTTCATATACAAACAATTAGCAACACACACGTCTGTTTCTGTAGCTTTCTGCCACATCTGTATTAGTAAGAAGATTCATGATTTCAGAAGTGCAAGATTTTAGTTTAACTCCATGAGATGTGCAGAGGATCACACTACATCATTGTGCAGTCTTTCCTGGCTGTTTAAGATAGGCGAGACAATGCATTTATATACAGATTGTATTTTAATTTTACGTATAGAAGATAAATTAATATGTCAGAATCTTTGGAGGTGGACACACTGTGCTTTTAAACAATAAAAAACGTTCTGTTGCAAAGTACTAGTTAACAGATGTACACTGTCAGGTTGGACGGGGCTCTGAGCAACACGATCTAGTTGAAGACGTCCCTGCTCATGGCAGGGGGGTTGGACTAGGTGACCTTTAAAGGTCCCTTCCAACCCAAACTGTTCTATGATCGTATACGTTATATGCATATATTTGCAAACTATTAACTTTTCACGGAGCAAGGTTACGTGAGTGGTCGCATACATTGTTTGAAAACTTAATATTTTCTGATGTCATAAATCATAACATAAATTAAGGACAAGTATCTTCCATACAAATAGCCTGCAGTGATTTTTTCAGGCCACAACTCTGTTTTGGGTTGTGTTAATCTTGCATTTCTGCAGTGATCCAAGTTGTGACTACCAAAAGATCTGAATGTGCCCTATTGCACTGATCGAAGTGATGGGGGGGACCAGGAAGAGTTCTGATATGAGGCCAGTTTAATTACAAATGGTTTTGATCTGTGAAATTTTAAGATTTTTTAACTAATTTTTTTTTTTTAAGATTTTATAGAATGAAAATTCTTCCATTCAATAAGGCTGAACTACGTAGCTGACTTGAAAAGAACAGCTCAGAAACTGAAAAGTTTTTTGTGAGTAGTTGTTCCCACTATTCACATAACCTCAGTGACTCGGCGAGAAACTGGGAAACAGCTCAACTATTTTAACTGTCTTAATTAAGCTGTGTTACTGTAAGAACAGTACCTCAAGGTTAAGTGTAGGAACAATAAACAGTACTGCGAGCAATGCAAAACAGCTGCAGTGATTCATTAACTTACCAAAGTGCTGCATCCGTGAGGCAGAATTGCTTAAAAATACCAAGAGCACCAACTTCCTTGGCCAGTGCTATTGGTCCAGGAGTTAGCCCTCGGAAATTCCCGTTCATTTCACCAAAGTAAACAATTTACAGAATCGAATCAGTAAATATAAGGACTTGTAACTATGTCCTTTGGCATTTTGGAAGTACATATGGAGAAAAGCATGTGAAGATGTATAAACTCGGGTGTGCTTTTTCAGCGGTGCTGTTTTACTGCTGGAATTTTTAACGCTCCTCCCAGAGTACCAAATCCTTTGAATCGATGTAAGTGAAGTGGGCAGAACCTACTGAAAAGCTGGGCTTTCCCTGTGACTGTGAGAAACAGCAGAAGTTTTCACTTCCTTGCATTTTACTTAATTTCTTTTCCCGTGAGAAGCTAAACGAACTGAACGCTGCGAGTTACAGAAGTCCCTTTACAGCTGTTTCAGTCTGGCGTCTGTCACTGGGCAGCGCCGATACGTTACAGCAAACCTCTGGTACAGAGGCAGAGTGCGACAGAGTGAAGTGTCTCACACCACAGCGCTTCACTCCGTTGTCAAAGATGTATTGGCATAGACTTCACTGGGGACGATGCAGCCCAAAGCCGGCTAACCCTCGCTCTTTTTCCAAAACACAGGTTCTCTTTCACAGGCTGTATCAAAGCCCTTTAAATGTCAAAAAAAGTCTAGATGAAGCCAGTTTTTTTCCTATCCCAGGAAGTCATCCTCAACCATTACAGAGGGAAAGAAGATGCTCAGATTTACCGTGATATTCTTGGCAAGTATGCCGCAGATGTTGGAGCAGTCTGAGATTATAATTTCTAGCATTCTCTGAAGGCTGTGAGAAGAAGGTGACTCTCCCTGCCTTTAAAGTCTCAGTGAAGAGATGACAGAAGTCCGAGTGCTTTCAAAAGCTTTAGCTGCCTTTTTCTTCATGTGGTCAACGGCTATTTTCCATTCCGCCTTCACTGTCATGTTGGGACTGTTGTGGGCATTTTCTCAAATTCTGGGTATTTTCTGTGTGTGAGACATTTGCGTATAGGTCCCTGCGATAATCCCGTGCTTGCACATAGGGTCGTGGTGAGGGGCAGAACCACACAACGATTGGATATTGGGAAAAATGTCTTCACCGAAAGGGTTATCAAACATTAGAACAGGCTTCCCAGGGAAGTGCTGGAATCGCCATCCCTGGAGGTATTTAAAAAATGGGTAGACGTGGTGCTGAGGGACACGATTCAGTGATGGTTTTTGTCAGCGTTAGGTTGACAGTTGGACTTGATCATCTTAAAGGCCCCTTCCAGCCTAGACAATTCAATGATTCCAGGATTCTATGAAGGAAGTTTGTAAAGTCCCAGGCTGGCTGGTTTCTCTGCCTCCAGCACAGCATGATGGGGTGCTGTTTCTCTCCAGCTCTCCCAGCCCACACGTCAAGCACGACGGGGCAGTGGGTCACAGCTCCCGCAGCGTGTGGCAGGTTTGTCAGACACGGGGCAATGGTGAGGATACAGAAAGTCAGATGTTTGTTACGGCACTGTCAGTCGTGGAGACGAGTTTCACAGAAGCAGTTCTCGAAGCCCGTGCGGTAGCGTGGGTACCGGGGTGGGAAGTGTAAACTGCTCCTGTGCTCTGCAGGCGGTTCTCGCAGCCAACGCTTTGGCTTCAGCGCAGGGAGGATGGATAAAAGGGGCTTCAGCTGCCCTCTGCCTGTCAGACCTCTACTCTAAGTACGTAGTCGGTCCCAAATGATCACCCCAGAGATCAGCTCTGTAGGAGCTTATTACAGATGATCTTTACTGAAGAGTCAAATGAAAGTCTGATAACAATCTCAGAGATACTTTGAAAGAGTTGTACAAGCAATGGGGCTAGTCCACTAGAAGTGATCTTTAATACCGATTTCTGGATACGCTGTAAAAGGGAAAAAGAAAAGGAGGAGGCGAGGAGTTTCAGAAATACAGCTGCAGAAACTAATTTTACAGGATTTTAAGTGATACGTGCTGACACATATCAGAAAGTAGGAGTAGACGCAAAAGGCAGCCAGAGTATGTTCGATTTGATTGTCTCCTCTTCTCTAAAAATACAGAAAAAAAGATGGGGTTTGCTATAGAAAAGAGCAGATATCGATGAATATTTTCAGCTTTGAAAAAATAAGCAATTCTGCTGCCAGCAGAGAACATCTGCTTAAACGCCTTCCACAAGGTAAAAATCATAGTTGTTAGTACACGGCTGAGTCATGCTCTAGGGCAACGCAACTTTTAGCTTAAACTATTTTTAAGTTGCATACAAACTTTTCACAGGAAATGAACAACGCTGTAATACAATAGCAATGTTCTTATGAACCACTGTCTTTGAGAACTTTAACAAAAATATAAATAAAATCAATAGTCTCTAAAAGACAGCATGGGCAGACCCAAATCCTATTGTAGGATGAAGCGTGGAATAATAGAAATCAAACACATACTGATCCTTTCAAATATACTCAGCCAAAGCCCCAATGATAAGGAAAGACTACATGAGAGAACAGAAAAGGCCGTGTAGCCAAAGCCATCACTTGACTTTCCTACTTGGCAGAAGAAAGCGATGCCCCGAGGGAGAGATTCTTGTCTTCGCCAGGATTGAGAGCACAGCTGTTCCAGTCCTACTTACTTCAAGTAGCACAATATGCAAAATTAAGTAGCCCACAGCACGTTGCATCAAATCTCTGTCCTTTACTATGGTTTTTCAGCATCCCCATTTTCAGTAGCGAGATCAGAAACAAGGCATTAAGATATGCTAGTCTTTCACGCAATAACTTTTAACTTTAGATGATACAATTAAAGGCAGCAGCTACAAACCTGGAAAACATGTTTGAGTGGCGAGTTAACGAATACCAATGTTCTTAATGCGTAAGGCTTTAAAAATCAAAACTGACCCCATAAAAAAGTCTGCTTTCCATTTTCCTTCAAGATTTGGGCAAAATGAGTTCATTATCTCAAGACAGCCCAATGGTACTAGAAGATCTTTCTACCCAATATATTTGAGATATTTTTGCTGTATAATGAGCTGTGTAATATGTGCAGCTACCTAGAACTACACGTAGTTCAGATTCAGCTTTCAAAAGCATCTTTTAGGTAGTACATTTTATTGATTGTTACGTGCCAGAGAACACTTTTCCTAACTTAGGCCTGGAAATCGTCTTGGCTTTATAATGGTCACTCTGGTTGTATATTAGTATATCTTTTCAGTAATACCACGCAGCTTTTTGGAATTTTGAATATGTATGTATGATGAGAGCAAGGATGGATTTAATTTCACTAGAAGGAAAAGTTCATAGTTTGGAAATCAAAAAAATCGTAATTACGAGTTCTATTGAGAGGGACAGCACCATAATTTTTGACACTTCTTCACAGTGTTGAGATTTGCAATGAGGGTCCAATCAATGCTAGTATATAGTCTATGAGCTGATGAAAGGGAAGCAAAAAATCTTCATGTAAAACTGTATGTGCAAATCACTAGTTAGAAACCTAGCAGCTATTTGAAAGTGCAATCTTTCAATCAGAACACAAAAATTATGGGGCTAATTTACTGTGAACTCCAATCTCCTTATTTGAAAATAAATAGAAAAGATTAACCATTGGACCAATTTATCAAGAACTGCATTCAGTATGTCATCCCTTGCATTTTTAAATCAGAACCGGAGGCATTCTAAAAACATGTCACTATTCGGATAAGCTTTAATTCAGGAAAGTTTTATGAACAGTATAATACAGGTAGAGGTCATACCAGATCATCCCAAA
The DNA here is from genome assembly GCA_013396915.1 of Stercorarius parasiticus. Lineage (NCBI taxonomy): Eukaryota > Metazoa > Chordata > Aves > Charadriiformes > Stercorariidae > Stercorarius > Stercorarius parasiticus. The sequence goes on along the minus strand of VWZL01004328.1, from coordinate 33,191 downwards.
AATGTCTTCTCGCTTTTGAATGTGTGAGTTAAACAACATGAGACTCAAATAATCAAGATCTGACTTCTGTAGCCTGATCAGTGCAGACAGACCCTTTAAATGTACTGGGAATTTAAGTAAGTTTTGAGAAAGGCTGAGAAATAAAGCTTTTCTATCTTCCTACCTTCTCTCTTCCTCTCCCTTTCCTCTTCTCTTCCTTTCTCTTTCTACAAAGCTTAATCTTATTTAATCAGTATCAACATCATTCTTGGAGTTCTGTTATTCATGTGAATTTATGTATGTGTCCACTGTGCTCTTTGAAATATGCTTGGGGGCACACCATCGATTTATCGCTTGAAAAGATCCTCGGGAATACCTGGCAATATTTTTACCCTGTGATAACCATCTGCCAGGCTCTCTACAGACGCTATGTGGTTGACCAACTCCTTGACCTACCTGGGGCATCGCATCCACATCTGGTTCCTTGCTGCAGTCCAATACGCAGCGGTAGCACAGGGATCAGAAAGATGCCGTTCCGCTCTGTCCCTTTAAACCCCTAGGGGCATATTTATCTTACCGAAGACACTGTGTTTGTGACTATCGTAGTCTGCATGTAAGAATAACTTCTGATAAGAAAAAGCAAGTGGAAAAAGCAGCAACTCAATTTCAGTTTGAATTGTAAAGTGGGGCATGTTGGAGCACACCACAACACCACCAGAAATGTAGCACATCAGGTTATACATCACGGCTTCTTATTGCAGCTGCCATTTGTATTTATGATGGCAGAGACGCTGAGTCCGTTCTTACCCAGAGAAAAGGACTTGGCCAACAGTAAGAAAGCTAAGCAACGTAGCAGGTTTTTGACTTATACCTGTGGACCTCTAAAAGTCTGTAGACTTCTTCTCGGGGCCAAAGATCACTAAGAAAAGCAAACCAATTAAGAGCAAACACCAACGTACTTTGTGACTGCCTGAGCCTCTAGGGAAAACTTTGAGAGGTCTGTAACAAAATTATGTTGCAAACGACTATCTTCCTACACAGACTCGTGCTAGCGAGATCCTTATACTGTTTTCATCGTTATTAACTGAACACCAGAAACATTTGTAAGGCATATATGCCTAGACAGAGGCATCAAATCTAATTTTCTGGTAAATATCTATCAGTTCTGGTAAAATGTGGAGTAACTAAGAATTAACTGGATCGCCATATGCCTGTTCCTTTCTTACACGGCATCCTGCCTCTCCTAGTATAATTTTTGGTTTCTGCCGTATCTGAATTTCCCATTCCATAGGGCAAGATGCTTTATCTCTCAGTGATTTTACTGCACTGCAACACGCATTTTGTGTCTTAAAGGCAGGCAGCTGAAGAAAAGTCAAGAATGGGATGAGGGGAGCTGTTACAGAGACTGTAACTGTCATTTNAAAAAAAAATTTGCTATTAAACTATTCCTCCACAGCAGAGTCCTGAGGGATATGGCCACTGCTGACTGTACAGTTGTTACACAGAACAGTAGGACATAAAAGATACGTATTAATATATAAATCATACACAGAACTCCTGCGCATCTCTTCAGAGCAGTCTTATAAAACACCTGGTCATATGCATATCCCCTACCTTTTCTAGTAACAATTTAAATAAATACAAGATGTCACAGAATCTTGAACAGTCCAAGGAAAAGGAAGAAAAAAAGCCTCAAATCCACCCAAAGTTAATTGAGGCTAGAATCACTGCAGCTCCATCCATTGCAATTTCACGTTGATGCACTTCAATTAAGGCATAATAAGAGTGCAAAGTAATTTATACGTATAGATTAGATGTCGTCTGTGAAAAATCACTGATTAACTCAAAGTAGGCTTACTGGAGTACCAGAAGAACAAACGTTGTAGTACTCCGAGTTTCGCTTTTCAGTTAGCACCTTGATACCACAAGAGGGAAGCTGAAACACCTTTAGTTAAAGGTATTAGTAAGAAACACTTTTGATGAGCGGGCACACGCAGACACATAGTATCAGCATGTTGATCTTCAGGCTTCACTAAATAAGGTTTCATTCATTGATAAAGTACCAACACAAAAATGCCTGTACTGTTTCCAATAATGAACTCAAATGTTTATTCAGTTGCTGAAAGGCAACTTTTTTTACTCTGGATTTTTTTTTTTTTTTTTTTACCACGAGAAAGATTGCCTACTGCAGCCTCGATTAAACGCAGAGCTCTAGTTTTTCCTAAGACGTTGCATCCTTTCATTCCACCCCGCAATGGGTATCATACGCATTACCACTACATCATGTGAAAATATGCATATACACATCTACAGATAGATGAGGCTCATTGCTATTCTAAATCTAACTAATTCTAGCAAAGTGAAGAAAATCGGCCAGCTGAAACCAAGCAAGGGTGTGATTCCAGGCCCTTAATCTTTTGAGAAGTGTAAAGGCATGACTTATAGTAAGTGCATTCATAGATGCTGCATCAAATACACAGCATCAACAAAGTGGCTAAACTAAGTTATATTTAATAGGTACCAGAAAATAATTGATGTTCCAGATAATTAAGTACGTTAGATGACTGGAAGCTGAAGTAAGATTCTGGAAATCTTTGAAATGAAAAACGTGTGTACGTATGCCATCCAGCTCCCAGTAACTGAGACTGCTCGATATGTAAAGATTTCTGCAACAAATACAGTGAAAGAAAACCAGGGTCCAGCTGAGGTAAATATACTGTTAAAGATGCTAACGTTGCATTTTCTGCCCCTATATTCGGTCCACAGCAGGAATCCAGCCATTCAATATTGCCTAATTAGAGAGTATCACGTAACAGCCTCGTGTAGCATGGCTAGTTTCACCTTTTCGCCATAAGAATACAGAAACCTGGTAAGTAGCAACGTGAAGAAAATAAAGACAACAAAATTGAAATTATTTTATGTTTCTATCACATATTTTAAAATCTAACACTTTTTTGAAAGCTACTCTACAATTATAAAGTAATACTTTGCTACAATGCAATTACACGGTCTTTGAGTAGGAGGATGCTTTTATGGGGAGGATAATATTCTTCAGTTATTCACATTTGGATGAAATTAGGTGTCTTGAAGCTTACAACACCCACTTGCAGCCAAACTGAGAGAAGGAACATGAGTCAGAGGTCACGGGGAACAAATTCTCAGCCCTGAGCAAGAACTGAATGTATACAAAGTAGTCACGTCCAACAAACCAGTGCTCAGAAGAGGACAAGAGTGTCAAGCACGTCTATAAGGCAGCTCAGAAACATTATGGCAAGGAGTGGCTTGCTCAGAGGCATCAGTTTTTCTATTTTGCCATTACAATTCTTATAGCTTACTATAAAGTGAACTAATATGCACAGTATTCACACAGTAAGTAAAATGGCGCTAATTTGTTTTTAATGCTTAACCAAATACTACAGGTTCTAAAGGCACTTTCTTAGCCTCAGATGAGTTGGAAAATCTAATCTGTGCTAATTTTCCCAAAAACAGATGGTGCACGAATTAAACTGTGTAGACCCTTTTAAGCTTCCATTCTCGCTAAGTCCCTTTTGGGATAACTAATGTTCATTTCTTAGGTCTCTATTCTCCTGCGCTTATTTCTCTTAAATAACTGAAAACAGCCTCCTTAATTGTATAGGAAGATACACTCAATGGGAGAAAAGTCACAAAATTTGGGCCTTCAAGGGATTACGTTATGTGTGCAAAGCTCGTCACTAAAGCCAGTATTTTTTTGCAGGGACAGTACAATGGTATCTGTGTTATTTACAATGGGAAAATATTTCATTCCAGTCCAAGAAATATCATTACCTATGCAAAGTAAATGAAGCCAGGACTACGCCAGTAAACCTCATTCATGTACCCGCTTGGAGGCAGGAGATATGAACTCACAGGACTAAAGACCACCTCATCTGAAAATTAAGATCGCTGACAGTAGGTATTCACAGGTGATTTTAGCTGTTGTTTATTATTGTAGATGGCTTAAAACCTCCCCACAGACCCAGGCTTAACTGTATTAGAGAGGTAATAAAGGATGTTCTTAGGCTTTGTGTGAGGGGAAGGAATCAACATGGGAAAAAGAAAAGTTGGGAAGGTGAAGTAACATTAAAAGACAGTTTATTAAACCAACACGAGTCACAGTTGCTCAGTAGCCTAAGAGGAGCAGATTTCTGCCCATGCTTCTGCCATGCCCATCATAATTTAAAAAAAAAAAAAAAAAAGGGTTTTAGAAAACCTTCAGTAGCCAGTTAGAGGATACCCTGTTCTTCCGGAGCTGCTGCACCTCCTTGCAGAACATCTCCCATCTCTCCCTCCTCTAAGTCAGACATTTCCATATGGCACCTACGCAAGCCCAAGTCCCAAGGTCTTCTCTGCTTTTGGTCGTAAGTCCTTAAGGGAGCAGGCTGAAGGAACAAAATATAGATGGTCTATTACTGTTCTTCCTTTCTATGACATTTATGTGTTGCGCTGAATTACTCTGGAATCAGGATGGTTTACAGTATGTTATGTTTTTGTCCTCACCCTGAATAATAAGGTAGTCGTAATGCTCAGGTCATAGGAACGAGGGGACAGCGCACAAAGAGGGGAGCAACACACCCAAGAGAGTAGAGGAAAGCTGGGGTGGAAGACGTAATGGAACCCGCCTCTGAATTATGCGGCCAGAGATAGGATCTAGTAGAATTAAGCGGTGAAATAGCTAGAGAAATATTGTGCCATTATATTTTGAAGATTTTTCGCAACCACATGCTCACCTTTAGAATTCCAGTGTGAATGTTCTTTTAACACACTGCATAATGTGCGCTGGGTGCTAACTGATGAAACAAATTGAGTTTTAATAGACTTTGCTCAACAACACACCCCAAATGACACATCAGTAATTACCATCAGATCTCAAGAAACATCCTGACAAAGTTACTGAATGTAAAGCGCATCTGCTAGATTGCAACGGATTGCATTCTTGGTATGCTCGAGATTTGTCAGAAAATGTATTTATACTCAACATTAATTCTGCTGACTCCGAGGATTGTTTCAGTTAACAAAGGCATCTCTGACACTGCAGTATAGAATCATGTCCCATTTCTGGCAATGTACTGCTAGCAAAATACCAGCTGTTTTCAGCGGAGGATCAGTGTGATACAATGAGTTGATGTGCTGGCTTGATTAATCTTTATATGATTTCTCAGCTTCTAACGTAACGTGCATAACTTTATATTTGTAGTCAATGGTGTAGAACATCACTTGACGGTTAAAGTACTTGTGTTCTTGTTCTTTACTCATGAGACTGTTACTGAAGAAAGAAAGTTCATCTCTCTTAATTTGTTAACTTCTGAAAACAGCAGTGATGGGTTGACCACATGGGCTATAGGAAGGAAGAGAGTGTTCCAGTGACTAACAGTTTCATTTAGCGTCATTCTGTATATCATTGCTGTTTTCCTCCATTAGAACAAAAGGTACCACATGGCTTTTGCTCTTTGATCATCCATAAGTCAAATTCAAAGATGACGATGAATCGTGATTTAAAAATATTGATTTTGACTTTTTTTTGCTAATTCTCATGGAAAAAACATATATGATTTAAGAAATAAGTAAAATATATCCCTAAATGTTTAGAACTAGTGTCAGTAATTCTAAGACTGTATATTTCTTTCCAGGGTAGAAACTAGAACTTCTACTGTATCCCTCTTTCTTCTCAGAATTACAATTCATTGCTGTAAGCTTGGAAGACGAGTTAACAGCAGTATGGAAGACTAGTTAAGAACATTACAGTGGCTGGAATACTGTGTCTCCCTCTGCTGTCAATAAGTCAATCTCCAGCTATCAGTCTATAAAGGGGTCGATCTGATCAAACCTTGAATTGATTAATTTTTTCCCAATATTCTAATACTGGAAAAAAATTCTTTAAATATATAGTTTATACTAAGTTTCCCTGTGTCACTAGTTATACGTGTTAAGAACAGAAACACATATATTGGGGTCTGCTTCATTCCAAACCAATTTTATGTACTGTTGTGCGCTGCCCCAGCTATGTCTTCACAACGCGTATACATCATAGTCAACAACGTGTTACATCCCACACTAAAAGTACCTGAACACAAATAATGCGGTGCAAGGTATGAAAAATATTTACTTTCATGCGTAAATCACTTCCTGATAGCTGTTGGGCCATGTAGGAGAGTTTATGCTTCCTTTTAGCTTTGTCCTTCTTCCCAGAACTATGTCAAAACAGATACAGAGCATGGAGAAAAGGTGCTATGTACTAAAAAAAATGTCCAGTAAAAGAATGCTATAGCTGGACAGTCAAAAACTTAGACATAAGAAAAGTAAGCTTGTTTGGACCCCTGTGTAGTACAACACATCGTTATTTGTAACTACATGGCCATTATTTTCATCGGTACTCTTGCATTCACAGTGCTCTAGGTGACTTAAAAGCTATTTCCGATAAGCTCACGGGTACTGTGGGTTGTACCTCACTTTGTAGAGCACAGGACAATGTCCACGTCTAGGTCAGAGTACTTATTGCCTTCTTTGGCTTGCTGTTGCCTGGGGGCTTCAGGCTCCTTACATTTGAGATATGTATAATTTTAATCCCTTATCTTGTTCCAAGCACAGGAGGAGTTGTGAAACTAGAAAGTTGTTCTCTGCTTTTAAAATGTAGTGGTGAGTTCAACATTTTTTAAAAATGTACACAACTCGGGATCAATGAGTTCCATTGTTGACAAATAAGTTTGGACAGCTTTCTGCATATCACAGTATCCATACAGACACCTTTTGCCCACAGAGATAGAGCAGGAATAGACCTGCGTATAAAACAGAGTAAATAAGAAGGCACAGTTATTATCATATAAATGATAAAAGATCGGATAATAAAGTAACTAATTTGCGATGTAAGAATGAACATACCCAAGACCTGTACGGAAAAGCCATCCAAAATGGAAGCCTTTATCCATCACTTCCTATGGGTTTGCTCACGGGAATTTTGCAATACTTTCAAGAACAGATGATTGTTTTCCGAGGCAGTGAAGCCGGTGAACTTAATGAAGATATTTCCATTAATTTCATAGACTCTGCATTCCTCATTTAATACAGGGATTGAACATTGGTACATTTCCTGCTGTTTATTGCTGTTGCAGCAAAATCTTGCATATATGTTTTAAAATCAAAACCCTGAAGCTATTTATTCCAAAGTGATTAATTGATTGGAGAAGATGCTTATTATAAAATAATGAAAGATTTGCTTCACAGCTCAGCTATTGCATCTATTTACTATTTCCAATAATACAAAGGGCAGAAATGGAAGTAGCTGTTATTTCATCACTAAATTGGTTTCTTTCATCTGTTTTCAAATTAGTAATCAGATTACCTTTTGCCTATACTCTCACCATGCAGGGGTGAACAGAATGAACTTTTCACCCCTAGAATCTTTTATATTCAAAGCATTTCGTTTCCCACAAGGTAAAGAAAAAATAATTATACAATCTTTGTTCCCACTGCAGGTACCTAGCAGGTTTTAAATATAATAAATGCATTCTGGCAAAGTTAATGTACCATAAAATCAAGCAGACTGTATCACTCCTTGATACATATACCTGGTAAGCCATCACTGAAAATAACAGTAATTTATGCTAGCAGATTATTCATCCAAAGCAAACCCACCCTTTCTGTCACGAAAGGTATTTTAAGATACAAAAACATAATCCCCTCTTCCTATATGTTTTCTCCAAGTATATTATTTACCCAGGATGCAGTTTCTGGTTTAAGTCCTGCTTTTAGTCAATTTTATAGCACGACTGAAACACTGGAAGTCAAGTGACTCAATGCAAGGTCACACAATGAATCTGTGCCTCCGTGCAAACCCGAGCTCGGATGCAGCCAACACCTGCTCCTTCGCCCTACATCATCCTGCCTCCTCTTTTAAAAGCGTTAGCCTCAAAAAGAAGTTGGTCTTGCAAATTCTGTTTACAGGCATTAAGGGCGAGCGAGGCGTCATTCAGGAGGACCAGCTAGCTCTTGTGATTGGGGTGCAGGGCAAACTGCACTTGTAAAACCAACTTAAAGGGTTGCCGGCTTGCTCTTCATTGTCACAGTCCTACTTATCTTTCATGCGACAAAACAGTGCAGACGCCAAGGTCATAAAAAGTATTATACGGTTGTGCCTACCGTCTCTTCAAGGTGGGTTGGCAAGGCGAAGGGCTACAGACAGAAAAATGGAGTCATAAAGTTTAAGTAGTGGGCAATAATATCCATCTGCAGTGCTGCAATGCCGATTAAGAGATTGAAAAACTCCCTGTGGCTCTAATTGGATTTTCTTGTGTCGTGTACAAGCCCTACGCTGATAAAGCCTCCTTGCGCTGCCTGTTTATCCTACATGCGTGACTCCATACAATGGACTTATCTGTAAGCCATACACATTCTTACGGTGCTGTGGAGCTGTTGCAGCACCCTTCCGAGACCACTGTATATTACTTAGAAAACCACAATCTAATCAATTAGCATGACACGACACAACACTAATGGGCATCTAAAAATGTCTTATTTATACCATAATAAGAACAACAAAAGAATCAGAATGCAGAAGTCTATGTGTGGTTACCTAACCTATATAAAATCCTCTTAGACCTTAGAGATTGCTAACCATAAATGTAAGTAAATTTGAGGCAAAAATACAAAACAGATGCTAAAAACTAAGATTTGAAAAATAATATTTGTCTGAGAAAACAAAAAGCTAGAGCATTTAAACAACATTGCCTTCTGCTGAACGGAATCTGTTTTAATTTACTAAGCCTTGTACTCTAAATAAAATTACAAAAGCAGAATGAAGACCATTCCTGAGTCAGCAGACAGCCTTCACAAGTGTTTCCTTTCCTTCTCACAGATTTCCTAAACTGCAGACCAAAGCAGTGGACTATTCCTGTTCACTGCTGATTTCCAACCCATTAAACAGGAAACCGTTTCATTAAATGGAAAGAATGCCACAACTGTTTACTGGGAAGAAAACTCCCAAACAAATGAAATATTAGAAGACTGGGAATGTATTTATACTTTTGTTAGAAACAGAAGGAAGTGGGAAAGGTAAAGGAACAAACCTCTCACTCTCCCAGTAATTAGTGTCAAGAGTCAGGAAGGGGAAATCAAGAGGCTGGGAATAGAGAGGTACGCCTGTGATTCATCAGCGTAGAGCTGACCGTTGTGTTTGAGATTATTTAATACCCTTTATCAAATGTTGTTCCTTGCTTATGATCGTCTGCGACGCTTGTGGCTTCTTCCTCCATGACCTGAAGATTTCATAAGTTCACATGGACTGAGCTCTTTACACCTAGTGGTTTTTGGGAACCGTGTTGGTGGTACAGGGAACATCACAAAAAACGGGGTTAGCACCTCATTTAAAACCCTGGCAAATAATAGGGAAGAAGGAAGAAGATCGGTTAAATTAACCAATGGCACTAAAAAGGAAAGGGGCTTGTGAACACAGCAGCAATAAAATAGAGGCAGAGAGTATAAAAACACTGTGAAGACAAATTAGCTTTAGAAGAAATGCAGACTGCTAAACCTGGGGAGAAATGGGAGAAGATAGAATAATGATATTAGAGATTTCTCCACTTCTACCCCAGTTAAGTCCATCGCAGGTTTGCATTGCCGTATAGCAGCCAGAAGCGATGCTTCCGCAAATGCAGCTCAGGACTTGTTTAGCAGTTGAAAGGTACTAAACAACCCGGGTGTCGCAGTGTGTCTTTCTCATCCGGAATACAAAGGGAAAACAAATGGGAGTAAGCTCACAAAAGAGAAACAAAAATGCTAAGACGCTGAAGGGGGAAGCGTTTGGAAAAAGATTAAAAAGTGTGCAAACAACACAAGGTAAAATGAATACAGTTTGGTCAAAAAACACCCTAGGGATGACAGGTACATTACAGTATGAATTATTCAGGTTGCCACATAAGGTTATCACTAGACACAATAGCACCAAAATAAGAACAGGAAACAAATACACGTCTTGGTTATGAGAACTGCTAAAAATGAGGGAAAGCTTCCTGAGAGGAATGATGGCATACCTCATTCCTCTGAACTTTTAAAACTGAGGGACATAAAGCACCAAGAAGTTTTGCATTGGTGGAAATAGGGAGATGAAGATGAAAAATAGAGCTTTTCCCTGTCTAATTTCTCCTAGTTCTGTGTTTCTGCAACTTTGCTGATAGCATGATTGATAAATGATCTTTACATTATTTTACCTTCCCGGCGCTCCTGCTTTCCAGTAATGAGAAGACTTTTCTCAAAAGGGCAGCATATGGGAGGCTTTCTCTGCTTTATAAATTTTACCCTTGAAGCAGGTTACCTGCCAATTATTGCAGAAGGTTAGAGAACCTGGAATGTGAGTGCACAATATGCTTCAGATCTTCTGTATAGCTCTCTAGAAAAAGGCATTTTTTTATGAAGGATGTTGGTGTGATTTCAGTGAGGCCTTAGAAGCAAGTGTCAGGCTTTTCTGAAGAATTTTGCATTTTCTGTCATGAACTGCCAGCTGGGAAACCTCCTCTTCATGCCTCCGTTTATTTCCAGAGACAACAAAATTAACTCAACCCGTTACCCAGTAACCCAACCGAGTCACCAGATTTGACTCCGATTAGTAAATCCTGTCCATTCCTACTGACATTTATATATCTACTCCTCTTCATTCACTGAAAGTAAAATAACAGACATCCTGGGCTCTCCAGGGGTCACACAACCGTTAGGGAAGGGCTCAGTCATGTGAGTTTTCCCAAACCAGGAGAGGAAACGGTTCCCAACCTTTTCAGAAAGCAAGCAAACATCCAAGCATGACAAGCAGCTTCAGGGTGAAACTGTATCTGAACTGATGGATTTTCTCTTTTCCCATGCAAATTTTGATGCGTTACGTACCTTGGCAGCATCTTTTGAAAGCGGCCACAGAAGCATATGTGGCATTCGTGCTGTTTACCAGTTAGAATTTGGCAAATAACTCCTCTTTGCAGGCATTTAGGATTAAAAATACATAATTAGAAAACACCTATAATAAAACTTTTCTTTTTTCTTAGGTGGTGAGATCAAATCCACGACAGATGAAAACTGCGCTCATGATAGTTATGCTCATAATGCTATGAAAACCAGCTGTATTTGTAATACAATCGACTAGTTCTGCAGTCGGTTAGAGAGCTCTAGAAAACGAAAAACCAAAAGAAAAAAAGGGCAGTTTTTCAGCACCTGCCATTCAACCCCCAGTTGCCATGTTCATCAATCCTGTGCAGCCATGAATGCCTGCAAGCATACTTCAACACAACTGACACCTGCACACACACATCAGCCATGCTATTAGAGCCAGAAAAGAGCATTTATGAAAGCTCAAGGGGATAAACTCTAAAACCCGCCTGCACTTTACTATTGCGGTTGTTAACCTGCACAAGTGTAGCTGCAAAAACATCTGTTCGCACGAGTGGAGGAGCACATTTTAGGAGGAAACACGGTTGAAAATTTAGTTCCCAGCACACGGCGACTGAATACAAAACTGTTGAAGCAGGTGTGAGGGTCAGCACTAGTCGGAGGAACAAACTGGTGTCACTCTTTAATGCACTAAATTTTCATCAGCGGAGAGCAGGGTTCAATATTTGAAACCAGCTCGTGGACAACTTAGTCTACAGTCCAAAGGGCTGAGCACTCCTCAGTGCTTGGCAGCTTTCTCCGGCAAGTCCTTGTCAATGAAATACGCTGCTTCAGCTTGGGAACAGTATACTTTGAAACTGGCTTCAGTACTCGCCGAAGTCAAAGTAAATGGGATCAGGATCCAATGAAGAGTATTTGGACTGTGTGCTTGACACTGTCAAAATATTCTTAAGTTTCCCATTTGTGAAAATGAATAAGACATTTAGAGATCTGAAGTGGAAAGCATTTTCAAACTTAGGAGGACTTCTATATTTATCCCGTGTAAGTACAGAATAAAATCTAGAGGCAAGAGTGTGCTATTTAAGTGGCGCACAGGCAGGGAGACAGCCGAGCTCAAGAAAGACCCTGGCTTCTGCGGCTCAAACGGTGCTGCCAGCCCCGTCGAGGGCTCTGATTTATCGCATACCTGCTAAATAGCTTCAAGACGATGCCCGCTCACAGGGCTGCGCTTCCACTTTGTTTAAAAACCCAAGTCAACTGAGAATTCAGCATTTAGTCCTCAGTCCTGATGCAGCGAGTACTTTGAGCACCCAAGTACTTAGATTTAAGTGCTTTGCCCAATCAGGGGCTAAATATTGAAAGTGATTAAAAACCCCTTGTAGTCTGAAGGAGAAGTCATTACAGCACTCTTGCATAAATTTAGATTAAATACATCTCAAAAAAACCCCAATTTAGGAGCTTTGGAGCCAATTTGTAAAAAACCAAGCGGCAGTACAATTAGTGAATCATGTAAATCTAAATATTGCTATTTTTGTTTTTATAAGCATAATGCAATAAACCTTCGATCTAACCCCAGGCTAATTGTATTTTGAAACGGGTTAGATGGCAGAAGCAAAGCCAAATGCTTCATGGGTATGTTTTGAAAGTCAAGGCTTTCCTCTGAGGAAAACAGAGAGTTGCTGCGGCTGAGAACTAAGAGGGGCATGCATTGCGGCTATCGTTTTCTCTCTTCGCACTCTCAGCACAGGCTAATTTCTTTGCCACAAGTAACTCAAAAGTTATGAAACGCACTCTTAAACAAAGCCACAACACATGAGGCATGCTTGCGTGTCTTATTCGTTATTACAAATGAGAAAATTAAGAGTTCCAAAAAGGTAAGTCTGTATCACTAGATCAAGCGTAATAATATGAATAATTTTTAACATACTCTTCCTGCTGGCCTTTTCCCAGCTAACACATTCAAATCTGTCCTACAGACTAGGAAATGATGTCCAGAGGCAGGTAATCCAAAAGGATTCTGCGGAGCCATCTGTAATAAATCTGTTTGAAGTTTAGTTAATCTGCATTTTAATAGTTCACCAGCCAGGAAATTCAAGATTTGGAACGTTGGAGGTTGCTAATATGCTAAGCTCTATCAGATGAAAGTCTATAAACAGAAGTCTTACTCACTATCAAGCTTTCTATGGACCCCAGCTGAGGAGGTGTTGCAGAACTTGGATAGCTCTGCACCCACAGGGCCTGATAAGGGCAACTGAATTATCTCCATGCTAGAGGTACAGTTCGCCAGTTTGGGCCTTCTGCCTTCATATGCATGACCAGCAGCTCCCATGTTCTAGCCCTCTATATTAACCTACAGCAGCAATTAGTTGAACTTCGCTGGCTCTGTAAGAGAATCATTTGCCGCTCAAGGTGGAGAGGCACTTTCTGTGTCTGCCTGGCAGCAAGCCATCTGCCAGGCAGCTAGGTAGCTCCAAAAAGGCATTGTCCCTGGAGGTTACAGACTGTTAATCCAGTTTCTGGACAGTTTACTACCAGCCTTTCCTTTTTTTTTTTTTTTTTTTGTTTTTTTTAAAGAAAAAGGCAAACTATTTCGTGGCTGAAGTAGGCTAGTATTTGATATTTTTCGTATATGAAACACTTGAAGAGTCCTGGTTTGACAAGGCCTGCCTTCGTAATGACACCGTGTGTCTGTAAAGCGGCAAAGATGCACCGAGTACATCTTTGATAATCATATAGACAAGTAATGATGCCAAGATGTCAACAAACCAAGGTTTGGCATGGGGGTACTTCTTTTTACCTCCTTATTTTCATGGCTTGATAAGCCTTCAGAGAAGGACTGTTAAAATCTCTTCTGAAGAGTCCAGTGCAGACTTCAGTGTTTGGACCCAATTAGATGTAGGTCAAAAATGTTACCAGAGGTATTTCCAGACTGTGTCATAGTTCTGTTTTAATTAGTAATTTCTCCCGTGTCATAACCTGGTTGCTCCTCTTGGACTTCAGTCCTAGGTGAACATGTGCCTTTGTTTTGCAATAGGCACAAAAACATGGACCATATTTTTGACCAGATCAAATTCAGTCTTTGTGTGATTAAGCAATAGTCCCTTGGGTTAAAGGCAGCTTTGGCTTTTACAGCAACTCTGAATCGGTCACATAACTTGACCACACAAGGAGCTTCAACAATACAATGCAAAAAAAACAACAACAAAAAAATCTGGCATACGTACTGACCCCCTTACTGCAATGCAAGAAAAATCACCCCGAAGAGGAGGCCAGTAAGTATTTCCGAGTTTGAAACTTGTTTTTATCAATAGACAAACTAGGACTAAATTCCTACCTAGTATAACAAGCGCAAGCTGTCAGCCTGCCTACACATGGACTGGTTTTGGGTTTTCCTCTTGTATGTTGTTTCAGCTAGTATATGGCTGAGAAATAAGTAGCTCTTCAAGAGCGCTGCTTGAGTATGTTGGGATACGAAGCATCTCTGCGGCAGTTGGTGGCGAGCCTCTCTTGGTTTCTCTGTGGCATCCTTTCCTCTTAGCTTGAGACAGACCGTAGCTCCAAGCCCCGTTTTTCCCACATAAGAGATGAGGATTACAGTTCTCCCTTCTGAGGATTATTTTGATGTCTACTGGTATAAAATGATATACATATCATTTATGAACAGTATGGGTTTGTAAATATCTTTGAGATTGTTGTAAGACACTTAGATTGAGGTCCTTTGAAAGGAAAAAAAACAAGCCTTAAAACCCCAGAGGTTCTAAAATGACAGTAACAAGGGATAATACAGACAACTCAATCAGATATTGCCTTTAAGAGACACTTCAGGTTATAATAAATAAAAGCCTTGTTATTAATATGGCTATCCTAGGGCCTTCTGTAAATCCACACCTGATAGCTGCACAGTCAGTCATTAGCAGGCTGCCGATGAATGACTCATTACCTCTCAAACAGTTATTTATGAGCCCAGATTTTAATTTTTCAGTATTCTATTAACCCAAAGATAAATACTGCTTCAGTCTCATCGATGCACGATCTCTGCCTGCTCATTAGCTGCACTTGTAACGTTTCTTGTTTGCTCACCAAAGCAGCACAGCGAGCGTGACAGTAGAGAGATGACATTTCGAAAAGAGTATCACTATAAAGCATCTGTTCTGAACTGGCTGGTTTTAAACTACCTTTGTAAATGGCAGGTTATTTTTCACGTATCAAATATTTTCATGTCACATTTCCACAATATCAGAAACCGCCCACTCTGTCAGTTACTGCGTAATTAAAAGGATGGACTAAATAAAATATAAAATTTTCCCTGGTTTTAGAGATTAACTGGGCAGGTTCATCTATTTCATCATTAGAGAGTAGAGGTTGGAAGAACGCGGACTTAAAGCCTGAGCTGTAGGATTTCCTTCTTGCACAGACAGATAATTTTCATTTCTTATGAAAAAGAATGACAGCTTCATTTAAATTAATTCTGTAGGTGTTCCACATACGGAAAGGAAGTTACTGTCACTGAAGACAAAATCAAAGGGCCATGTTTTGGCTACCATTTACCAGCCAATGAAATACTGTTGTGTCAGATTTGGGCTCCACTTGCACGGTTGTGTAAAATTAAAAAAAATAAAAAACCAAACCAAACAAAACCCCCAGATCCTGGCTTATTTTGCACTGTGAAAATACAATAAAGAGATCTGATGTATCCTAAATAGATAGCTCCATCGCCAGGCACTTCCCGCAATGCCAGCTACCTGATGCCCTCCTCTTGGCAACTTGAGGTGCGCGAGCGGCAGAGCTGGCGTCACTCCACGGCTCCTGCCATCCCAGTGGTGATGGTCCATGGGGCTGGTTTGCACCACAGCTTCCTTATGGGAACGCGTGTCGGATATTGGATCCCAGGTACACATATATTTGTTATTTTTTAAAACAAGCCTGGTGTTTACAAATCACAGCTGCAGTTGAATTGCTGCAGGTAATTTGCAGTGGTCAGAATAAGTATTTCAAATACCACTGCGGAACTGTTCTGAATTTTATATGAAGTGACCACTGCAACGTGTCATTTAATTAACTGTCATCTACATCAAGCTCTGAAAGCGTGATTTATTTTTTTTTTCTTTTCTTCAAAACCTAGCTTCAGTTTTAAGCTTATCTTTACTTCACAATAGTTTTATGCTTATCACATTCAGGTTTTTGTTTTTGTTTTTGTTTTTTTAAATCCTTTTAATACAGAACCAACGTAGTGTTTCATTAAAGAAATGTAAATAGGCTCTGTAGACAATTTTGTTCATCTGAGTTGGTTCAGACCTTGCTGTAATCTAAATAACCTGATTTAGCCGTGAAAGATGGAAGTGAGGGTGCTGAATATAAAAGAGAAGGCATTATAAGAAGGTTTTATTCTAATTCTGATTCACCAGCAACTGTGTAAGCTCTTGGTATTTTTGGAAAAGCCATAGATGGCTAATCTTAGACTTGATGAATGGAGGTTACAGTGCTTTTAGGAGGAAAATAACAGGAGAACAGAGCATTGAATCAAATGAACAGGCACATCCTCATGAATAAGCCTGACAAGAGACATCTGGATCAAGCATATAGGAAAACTACTTCTCAGTACCTAGGTACCTATCTATCTGGTTCATTTATTTTCAGGTCAAAAACCCAATTAAAAGTAAAATGTACACAAATTACATGTCAAAAACAAGGGATTGTTTTAGAACATACCCATTTCTTTTTAACGTACAATGTGATGGCAACCGGAACAGGCAAAGCAAGAGTACTCCACCAGTGCTCTTCTTTGACCTGAGATGAAGAATATGTAGAAACGCGTACAGATTCACAAGATCTGCTGCTGACATTTTCTGCGAGTCAGAGAAGAGAGTGCATCTTTGCGTAGCAAGGTATTTAAAGGCCACGTACAACGTCCCTCAGACTCTTCACATAAAAGAGATTCATATTCAAGCAATCCTTACAGCAGCGATGAGAGGTGAGGTACTTTCAGGTATTTTGAAATCTCTCTGTAAATGCCCCTTTTAACCAAGTCAGTAAAAGTTCACTATCTCTACAATTCAGATAACGCACAGCAGTGTAGGATGGACCCACGCATGTGAGAGGAAAAGAAATGGCTGGTTTGAGAAGCAGCAAAACACAATGCTAGAAAGCGAGAATTACACATGTCTAATATCTGTGCAGAATGGCTAACATAAAATTGGGAAGCTGGCATCTTATCAAACTTGCCCATAGGTAGGCAAAACACATCTCTATATCTATACAGTAATTTAATTGTAAAGTGAACGCAAGTCATACTATAATTTAAGTCATATAGACATTTACCTACTTCTTTCCCTGTCTTAAAAGGTAAGAGGTATCAAGAGCAAATTTCCTAGTATTCAAACATGTTAAAAGTTAAGGTTTATGCCATTCAGTAATTTAATTGCAAAACTGAGTTACAGTACCACAGTTGGCGGTGTTACACCTTTTCACCCCGACTCTGTCCCAAGTGTTGTTATGTTCCCATTTATTGAACCCCCTGGATATTGATGTCACGGTTAGAAATTGGCTTCCCTCCCAACCTAATAACTTGTAGACTCTCTCTAAAACAAATGTAATATTAAAATGCAGACAAGTGACCTAAAAATGGCCCTTGAGGGCAGGCCTGCAATTTCCTGAATCACACTTTCCTTATTCCCTCATTTGTTAAGTTTCGCAACATCAATTTTTATACTGTTGCTGTTTTATTCTGTCCAAATGATTGCGGAATACTAATGAACTGTCTCTCTTTGACAAATGAGTTATTGTTTGATATATTACTTTAGGGACGTAGAGACTAAACTACTTACAGGTACTAGACATTTATAGAAAATACATTTCCATTATAGTGCACTATTAGCGTAATGAGGCCCCATATTTGGATATAAATCGGGGTTTCAATAAACACAAGTTTTGGCAGTTGTACTGTAGTAATATTTTGTAAATTAAATGTAGGGAAACCATGGAAAATTACTTTCTTTCCAAATACTTTTTCATTTTGATATTTTATCCTACACGAGCCAACTGTGCAAACTCAGTGGACATTAAAAGTACAGAAATATCAGTATCCTTTAGCATGGTTCACCACTACAGGTATCATCTAGTTTTGCTTTATAATGTCAAGATATACTATTAGGGCCTGAGACTCAATGTATTCAAATTATTCACCAGTGGCATATTTCATTTGTACACTCTTAACCAACTTCTAAAGGAAAACAGAAAAAATCTTGAGTGGACTACGATGCTGTACAGAGCAGCTGCTCTGTATTGGAACTTCTGTACTGCTTGTTATTTATTGCTTTTTAAAAAAAAAACACAACCAAAACCTAAAGAAATTCTGTGGAGAAATCCCCTCTTCTTTATTATCTGTCAGAGGCTGCGTACTCTCAGAGCACGTAAAGGGAGTCACTGATCCTCCTTGAAGACTAACTAGTCTTCTTAAGTTGTGACTACACTTTCTTTTGGCAAATAAAGTATTTTCTCTTTTTCCACCAGCTAGATTTTTTTTTTTTCCAGTTGGAATTCCTAGAATATTTTACATTCCCACTGATTAAAGAATTCTAACTGCAAGTCCTTTGTTTAATCAAAGTACCTTTTTCCTACAGTTTATTCTGACCACACATACGAGAAGGCAATATTGTAAAATACTGCAGTCCATACTGGCTCCGTTACTTCACGGCAGGATTTTCCAGTTCAAGTCGCTGTGCAAGAGCACACAGACCTGAGCTACCAGAGACTGCTGTAACAGAGCCTGTAACAGGGCTTCCTCTTCAACCTGAGTAGACAACTGAGATCCTAAAAATGCTCTAGGCTGTCTTCTCTTTGATTTTTAAGTCTTTTTGCTCTTACGTTGAGGCATCAGTATTTTCCTTTTACTCAGTATTGCTTGCTGTAGGTGGTTTGGTTTTCCTTTCATAAGCTACTTCTGAACAAAATCTATCTTTGCTAGGATTTACGCTACTAATATTGGCTGGCATTTCTATTTGAACCTCTCAGCTAAATAAATTTATTTCTATTCTGTGGTCTATGGAGAACAATGCACCTTCTGAAAGCACAAACCGAGCTTTCTGTGTGCAGCAGTATATACTTTTCCCTGACTCAGATCATAGACTATACTATGAAAAAATGGAAGGATCTTTGATTTTTCAAATCTTTCAGATTAAAAAGAGAGTGAAGGAGGTAGACGTGATACTCCCCTGTTCAGCTCATGTACTTCTAGTCATCAGGATTTTGTTGACAAGATTTATTTTTCAGTTTCTATATAGTCAGTCACTAGACATACAATGTGAAAACTAGCTTCTCTAGAAATTAATTTAAACATTTTATTACTGTCTAATTACATCTTCTTTTTATTCGTTTGATATTCTATGCCTGGTCATTAAGCTGGGGGAACAGCACGATTCAGTAACGTAAAGCTTTTTCCCCTTTTGACACTAGCCCTTAACAAAATGCTGAACTTGAGATTTGAGTCAAGCAATACTAGAGACGTTGAATTAGCCAAGCAGCAGCGTTACAGTGCTCATCGGGACCTAAATATTTGGACTACAAATTTTGCAAAGCAGTAGAGATCAGGACGGCTCCTTAAATACTCTGATCATTAGCACAGTCAGCGACACTTCTAAGAACACGATATTGCTGTCCTTCGAGTTCCGGGACAACTCATCAGTGAATGGATGCATTTAAATATGAGTACATTTATAGATTATAATAAATTTATAAATAAATCTCCCAAAGAACCAATTAAACCCAACACCTAGTAGCGATGATCCTTCACTGAAAAGCTAAAAAAGTTTCTTTTGACAGTGTATTTACTTTGAAGTGATTGCTCTCTTTTATGTCAGTTTTATTTCATTTGTTACAACTAAGTACTATCCCCCAACAGAGTTCACTAATAGCAATTCACGCAGATATTATCTACCATTTATTCTATACAAGCAGATTTATCTGATTGAATGAGCAAATGCCAACACGCAAAAATAAAGAGGAAAAAAATTCATCCAGAAATACACATTCAAAATGCTACACCTCAGAAACTAAACAAGAACTCCGTAAAACTATATTTTGATTCCTTCCCAATTCTCTTGTCAAACGTTGTGCTGATCCCAAGCTCTCGTTTATCAATCCCCTCACTGGTCAGCATTTATTTTCCTTTTGCTATTTCTTCTTTGTCATTGCTCTTCTCCCAAATACTAAATGCTTTTCTCTTCATTCAATGTCTTCATTAAATCTCATTAAGAAACATTCATCTAGGAAACCCTTTTGTGAAAGTAATACATACTTTGTGCCCAAACCACGGTGAAACATGAGTATTACCTGGCAAATAAACCAGGCTTTTGCACTGGTTTATCAAAAAAACCAGCAAAGAATCCCCAGATCATGATCTTTCGAAAGAAATTTCTGGTCCATGTAGAATGGCCGAGATATTGGACTGTAAGGGTCACAGCTACATCTTTGACTCCCCTAGTGAATACAGTACTAACAATAAACCACTATGCATTATATTTTCAACGTATTCACTAATTTCTGAATTCGTAAGTTAGGCAAAGTGCAAACATTGCTACAAAGCATGCAGCATGTCTGGGCAGTTATAACAAGAATTATTACCATTACTGCGAGCATTCAGGATGTTGCTACCAGCAAGGAAACATTATCCGTCTCATTTGCTTCTATTCTTATTTTGACCACACAATATTTCTAATTAAGTATCCTGTAACAATTGTATTTTATGAACAACATTTATTAAAGGCATTGATGCTTTCTCATTTATTCTGTCAAGGTTATTAAGTTAACGCAACTGTCACTTATAAATTATGTGGAAATAAGCCCAAGGAGTATTATAACTAAAATCAAACAGAAATTAGAGATTGATATACTATGCATGAATTAATGCTGGATGAATGAGTCATTTATTGAGTGCAATTAAAGTGCTTGTGGATTTTTGGGGGTTTTTTTTAAAGTTCTTTCTAAAGCCTTAACTAAATTAAACTACTAAAACTCAAATAAGTTCCTTTTCAAGAACAGAGCACATCACAAAGCCAATACACACAATTCTGGACTTGCAGATACGATGTAGTTTACCGCAGCCACCCAAACAATGCTGAATACCAATCTGTAAAAACCTGCTACATCCCACAGAGGTGAGACCACCCAGGTCACTGCATGCACAGTATAGGGATGGTACCTTCGTTTCCACCTGTCGTCTTTTAGATCTAAAACATTTTCTTGCATTTATCTCCGCTTTTAATACAATTATACAACAGGGACAAAAATGCGCATCTATACCTTGCTTCAGCTTTTATTTTGGAAGTGTTTGAAAATTGTATTTCTACATGTCTCGGGCAAAACATATTAAAGATAACAGGATGATAATGATAAAAACCTCCTTGGATTGTGTAACTTTGAACGCTAGATCCAAATGAAATCTATGCCCAAAGTTAGTGTCACAAAAGAAAAATACCATTCTACTGGAAAGATCCAAACCACCCAAATTGATGTTGCACAAGAGGAAAAAAAAAATATCTTAAAACTGCTGATCCAGGTCAAAATATTAAAAATAGACGGCATGTTAAGTGATGGCAACTACATGTGAACTTCTTCATTAAAAGCATTTTCTAAAGAATCACTTAGCGATTTATTTACTGTTCCATCAACCCCACGTGTTGGTGTTTTGGTAATCAATAATAGAATCAGGTTTCCAAGGAAGTGCTTTGAATGAACCAGGAAGCTAAAAGCTATAAAACTCTGGACAGCACGCTTGCAAAAGGCCCACTGAGGAACTCTTCTCTTATATTTCTACTTCAGAAGTATTTCCGTAAGATGCAGGAGTTATGAAACCTGCTTTCCTATGACCTTCACTCTCTAGTAACAGGGTTGAATTCACATGGCAGTTTTTCCTCCAGTTAGGGCATTAAGCTCTATCTTCCTCTTCTATCTGGCTTCTCACTTTCGTGAAGCTTGTAGGTACCTAACACATTTTTGGATTTTTAAACTTTCAGACGTATTTGGCCAACAGATTAATGAGATACTAGCATGGGAAACCAGACAGGAGGCAGTACAATAGGAACAGGAGAGAGCGTTATCACTTAAGCCTTGTTTCTTTAGCAACCCAGACTAAAGTTTCCATTGATACAATTTCAGTTCAAGCTTGGAAAGAAAAATACTCTAATACTGCAGTCGTAAATATAAAAAATACTCCTTTTTTCTTTTTTTCCCCCTATTTTGCTTGTAAGACTTGGCTAAAAAAGTAAAATACCGTAATATCACAAAATAAATAAAAAAAAACCAAAATGACCTGGGCAAAACAGAATATCTTTCAATAAATTGGGCTGGCACATGAATTATTGTTTCTTAGATTACAATAAATGACATCACCATTAGCATTAATAATGATTTCAATGACATACAGGGCACTCGCTGTGAATATTCTCCATCATATCACTACTTTCTCAAAAATCGCATTTTAACAACACGTATGATAGGAGGCTGCTTAAAGCATATTGTTTCTTACCTGACGTTGTTATGATGATGTATTACAACTACTAAGCAATGAGGCTGCAGTGATATATTATTGCAGTATGTTGTAAGAGTGCCCCTTTATAACAGATGATCATTTGATACATCACAAGACCCCTTTTGGAAGCATGGACTCTGGGACACAGATCTGTTTGGGAAGGTTTGAACTTTGTGAAAGTTAGGTATTTTGCCAAGAAATAATTTGAGGCGCAGGTCTGGGAAACAGGCTATTACGAGCCAACATTTCATGTTACCGGCGTCCAGTGAGCGCAAGAAAAAGCTCTCCATTCCAAAGGACATCCCGTTTAAATAGCCTGTATCTCAGAGAAGCAGACCAAAGAACCATTATGTTATGGGGCTGCACCCAAATGTGTTCAAATAGTAGAAAGGAAGAAGCTGTAATGAGGGACTTGAGAAGAAACGAGATGGTGCAAACAGGGAACTGACATTGTGACAGGTGGATTAATGGGAATGAGACATAACAGACGTGACAGGGGAGAATAGTGTTATCAATATGTTTCTATAATCTTCATTACTTTGGTTACTGAATAATGCACCCACCTGGAACTGGTATAACAAGGCGCAGTCATTCCAAAGGGAAAGCAAGCAAAATAATACACATTCTGTAGAGAAACTAAAACCATGGACAAACATTCAAGTGTTCAAGAACACGCGAAAAATAACGGGTATCTTTTTTGCTGCTAGAGACTGATTTCGCACTTTGAAAAAGAAGCACAAGCAGATGAACTCTAAAAAAGTAAAAGGTCCCATCCTTGCATGAAATGTCTTCGGTAATTAGGCACAAGGGATTGATAAGGCACAAAACATGATGTGCGTGGAATATTTTGTAACTCACTTTTCCTAAGCGTGAAGAAAGCTCACATTTGAGTCTAAATGAGCAAATTCCAGGTTTATTCTCTAGTCTGTCTCAAACAAACGGGAGCAGGAAAGCTCAGTAGGAACGCATCAATTATAACTGAAGACTTACTGACGAGTTTTGATTTCAGTTTTATCAACAAATCCAGAGGAAGAGACATAAAGCCACTTACTCTTCCTTGTGAACACACTGAAAGGACCTCAAAGAGCCTTAGCTGTTTCTCACTTCTGCGTCGTAAGCAGATTGCAGAGCTCATTGAAAACTTCTACATCTGAATTTACAAATGGTGCAGGTCTTTATAAACACTGGCCCTCGTTTTACACAGATTAATAGGTCATTTGTCTCCTGCTGCTATCTCTTTTTATTAAAAACACACACACACGCACAGAGCTTTCACATGGTATGATAGTCTTCACCTAGCTTTCCTCTCTGCTGAGTTACTTGGCTTCTGTCATGAAGCTGACTTTCATACCAGGGCACAAATCCACCGCCGTCCCATGGCGACGTTTGGCAGCCAACAGCGTGAGGCTGGAGCTCCGATTCCACGTTAGCGCCGGCGCCAGCTCAGCATCCCGAGAAGTTTCCCAGGGGCCGGTACAGCAGGGAGTTCCTGCTGAGGATTCAGTTAGCGCGATGCAGAAGTGCCAGGCGGTAACACGTCAGCCCATGTCCTGTACACACGGCCTCAAAGTCCAGGTTTGGACCGTTAATTTGTGGCTGCTGCTCACCGTGCCCAACGTAAAGGGCAAGTGCTCAGGGGAACAGATGCGTGTTCTGCTCAGCTGGGAGCAAGGCTCCTGGGAGCAGGGTCAGCAGCACACCTGGCAGATTTTTAAGAATTCAGCAGCAATATAATAACTGAAAGCTGAAAAGTTATTTGAAAATGAAGCTGGATAATCTATTTCATTTATTTTTATAGGCCTAATTTTTCAAAAGTTGCACTTGCCTTGAATCTCTTGATGCTCTTTGTCCATCGTTGAAGTAGTTCTGTTAGATTTTTGAAGTTAATGACAATTTAATTAGTAACTTTGGGTGGAGTGGAGACTGCTAAACGCATCCGGAAAAGCAGTTTCTTCAAGCTAAATATTCAAAAGTTGAAACAGATTAACATAACGAACATTTCTGAAACGTGAGCTGCAAGGTCTGTTTGTCTACTCTGGCAACATGCTTCATTCTAGTTCTTGAAATACAAGAGTGACATTTCCAATTGGAAGAGTTAGTATTTCCTCTCCTTTCTATGAAGTATTTATTCCTAACTAGAAGATATTGCCCATGTGCTTTCTCTGTGGACCCTGCCGGCATAGCAAAGAATCAAAACAGTCAAATACAGGATGAATTTGGCAGACTTTTCACACGCGTATCATACGGGGCATGTTGAAATAAAATAATGAACGTGTTCACTGTCACTAGCATAATTCAAAAAGCACTGGAAAATAAACTGCAATGGAAATTCAGGTTGCAAGAGGATGTATGTGTATTTGTAACATTTAAGGGAGCTGAAAACATAGTGGAATTAAAATAGCTCGAGACAGTCTAATCTCTGCAGTGATGAACGTGTAGCACTTACAGCATGATGCTCTGCAGCACAGAATAACTGGGCTTTCTGGACAGTTTAAAGATGTAACGAGATGCTTGTGCATTTCCTCCACCTTCAAAGTAAGCTGGTGCAATCATACCAGCTGTCTTGCAATAGTTAGTTTTTAAATACTTCTCTGTAAGGAAAATAAATTGACCCTAATTCTCCCGTAATTTCTTTTTCGGAACTTCACTTGAGCCTTAACAAGAAATCGTTTGGTCTATACCTTTAAACTGAGTACCTGGTCATGACAGAGACTACTGGCGAAGGAGCTAGGGCAGATGGATGCTCCAACTCCCCAGCACCAGGCACTATCATTATGTCGTTCGGGTCTGTTCAAAGACAGAAAGCAGATAAAGATGTTGTGGATCCTTGTAGCTGAAATTTCCCTACTGCTGTGACACCAAGGGGGAGAACAGTTGGCTTACCGCAGTGATGAATGAGAAAGTCATTATTACGAGATACGTTAACATTATGGTTTTTTTCCTCTACTGACACTGTATTTACCACTACGCATCTTCCACAAAGAAGGGAAAAGCACTGCTGCTAACTTCATTTTCCACTGTCTCATCTGCAGTCTGTGCTGATGCCGCACCGTAACGTACTTTATTTCACTGGTGAACAAAATGAGAACACAAAGCAATTTAAACTATTTTCCATGGATCCCAGCACCCTTATTTGCAGAATTTTAGAACAGACTAGAATAGAATGGAATAGAATAGATCTGGATGTCATTTCCATCATCAAAACACTCATTATAGCTTAGATCTTGAAAATCATAGTGAACAAATGTATGTCACTGGAATATAAATTAAGCATTGGGATGGCTATGAAGCATTTGCATAGTATGTACCTGTCAGTAAACCTGCAAAAAAACCCCCAAATTTTACAAGAATCTATCAGACTCTTTTCCACCTGAGCTTTCCTAACCTGGATAAGTCTCATTTTACCTCATACTTATGCTCATTTATAAATCTCCATTTAGAAAAAGATATTTTGGTCTGTCCCATGATGGGAAAATTCAGGCAGGTTTCATAGTGGTAGAGATAGTTTACGATAACTTTAGCTTGGATCCTTTTCTCCCTCCTGTTCTGCTTATCCATGTTCAGATAGAATTTATGCTGAAAATTTACATTAGAAAGTCCTCTTAATCTTAGCAACAGTAACAGAATCTGGACTTACCGAAAACACCAAAAAGACACTAAATACCAATTCTAGTATACCAGTTAGGTCAGAAAAATTTCCTTTAAGCAGCCCAAAATTGAGCCTGGCTTTCATCTACACTTATAAGCTTACAAATTCAGATAAAAAAAAAAAAAAAAAAGTGAGAGGTTTTCCTAAATTGCTTTGTCTTCCTTGTCCAGCTTGACCTGAAATCGAAATTTATATTTTCAAAATCGGCTTTATACTCCCTTGAAGGCTGCCTGAGCTATTTTAAGTACCATGTAAACCACATAGACAAACAGTGTTTCTTCCAACGTTGCTACACGAAAAAAATTGAAGCTTATTCCCACCATATATTGCTCACAAATGCCTCATTGTCCCTTTGACAAATGATCTGTGGCAAATTGCTGAAATCATCTCTTACAGCACTGCAGCTTAAAAGATTCGTGCCATTGAATGCTATCCCTCAAAGGCTAAAATCTAGCCTCAAAATTCCAAATATTGCAGCTTAATAAAATTTTAAAGACTGAGAGACCCTCTCCTGGGACCAGCTGTCAAACATCTTTTGAAAAGAAGAGACATAAACAGCCTCCACCCCAGAGTCTGAATGCCTTAGTCTTTGGGAAAAGAGAAAAAACACACAGCAAGGGGTGTTTCTTGCTGAAAAAAAAAAAAGTAATCAGAATATTCTTTTTGATGTTAAAATGATAGCGTTTTGATCTCCTGTTGAAGACTGTGGCAGGGATACGTATTTTAAATGTTAGGATTCTGTTTGTAATGAAAAAGCACAACTGCAGTTATCTTTCTTCTGGTGTTTTCAAATATCCACTGCCTTTGTGGCTCTTTCTTGGGAATTGTGTATCTGTTTCCATCACACACAGAGCCTTCCCCTGATACCTGCACTCAGCTTCATCTGGGCTTTCCTCCCGGCCCTTACAAAAAAGCAAAGTTCGCAACACTTCCAATTTTGTTCGTTTCCTTCTGATCAAGCCTTATCACGGATTTTTCAGGAAGTTTCAGGAACAGCCGTTGTCACCGTATGCTTGGAAAGCCAATCCCCTCATAGTCTCTTCTAGGAGGGAAAACTGGCTCATGTTTGATGACCAGAGGAAAGTCAAGGCAGCGTTTACATGGACTGCAGCTGGGTGGATCTACAATCCAGCATCTGCGCACAAATACCTCGCGCTGGTGGTTTAAGGTCACACACGCGGTTGGGAACTGGAGCAACACATGGGGACACCCAACTTGTTCTGCCACCTCAGTGGAGGAGAGAGACGGTGGACTTGTCTTTCAGGCGCAATGTCGATGATTGCCACCACTAGAGCTCAGCAGTCAGAGGGCAAATAGACACCATTTAGTCCTAAACCATGAACGGCATTCCTCTCCAGCCCCCAAACCCACACCTTTAATTATGGATGTCTTTTACATTCACGTCTAACCTATGCTAAATAAAGATACCTCTTTGTCGTGCCTGTCAAAGTTATTTTTGAATGTGAAATCCATGAAATCTGTTGCAACCACTTTAGATCCTGGAAGAGATGAAGAATGGGAGCTATTTAATGAGAATTAATGGGAGATGTACTGAAACCTGAGCACTGAGCACTCCCCACGCTCTCAGACGTGCACTATGTGGGCATTGAGAGGGAGTTTTAGAACTTTCAGATTCCAACCTATTAATCAATACCATAACACTTAGCGGTAAAACTCTTGAGTAATTAATGCTTAGCTGAAGTTATAAAGCAATGGGTTGTTTATGCAGTTTCAAGCACACCAGCAAGTCTCCATGTTCCAGCCACAAAGTGGTACTTAGGGATTAATCAATCATTTCTACCAAGTTAGCAAAGATTATTTATTTTGAGAACTAACTGCAGAAAATAGTTCAAACTACTCCAATTTCAAATGCTTTTTCTATGCATTATGACAGGAGGCACAAAACCCCCTTACTTCCACCCACATCATGCTAAGATTAGAAGACTCAAAACTCAACTAAAACACCTATGGTCTCATTATATATTTTGTAACAAAAAGGTTCCCTGTGGCACTTTTGCAATACATCGCATTGCAGCCTTTTGGTTCAGCGCCCCCAGAAATTAAGGAAGATACTCTTACAAGCTTCCAGAATCCACTGGGTGAGAACGTTGTTCTTGCCCTTCATTTCACAACACCGGCAAGTGTATGTCCCAGAAAACGTAGACGTGAACAGAGAAGCCTCCTCTGTCTGAACAAAATTAAGCCTGCAGAACTAAATGAACTGTCACTTAACCCAACGATATTTGCACTGCACTAGTAATTTGGGCTTTGTTTGAACAACACCGTTACCCAGTGGCGTTTCAGTTGCATTGCCAGAATGAAAAATGCTTTTATTTTTATTTTTAGCTTAAGTCCTTGAGTCCAGCATGCTCAAATAAAGTAATCGAGTGATGGTAAAACCAAAGGCACAAGGAAGTGGGGCTTCGTGTTCATCAGAAATTCTCCTTAGTTGAAGCAAAAGCCTTCTGTAGTACTCGCAGAATAAAAGCTGAGCTAGATATATAGTACTACTCTTGATCAGCAAGACAGGACAACTAACATACTGAGTCTAGACCTCCCCAGGAAAGTCATTCCTATCACATCAGCTGGTGTGTGCGTATCATTCTCTTGCTCTATTACGCATGCTTTAGAGAGAGAGTTTTAATGTTTCCATAGCATGTCAGATGATGCCAGTGTTCTTGCCGTTTTCTTCAATTCTGTTTACTTATCCTGTATTTGAAAATCACCAAGTTTAAATAACTTGGCTTGACCATATCTAATTTCACTGAGTTTACTCAGGGCTAAAAGCAGGGAATTTTTCCTTGGCACATGGAAAAGTCCATTAAATTTAAATTAATATTATATAAATTCTATATACATAACAATATAATCTTAAATATACTCTCAAATATGCTCTCTCTATAAACATTCTCCCTCTCCGTATCTATAGATATTTATACATATACACACAAAAGACAGCTAAGAGAATCAGCCAACATACCATTCCTGTTCTAACAATACATGAAACTCTGAAGCAAGGCCGGGCTGTTGTCCAAAGTGGTCCGTGCATGCAAGTGGTTACTACTTATGGTGGCCTGATGTAGAAGAGAAGACAATGGACGTAAACCCATCAGAAGATGAAATAACGGACAACAGTTCGTACGTAAAATTATAGCATATTAGTTTATATTACTGGAGATTATGTAATACTTCAATGAGTCTATGAGGAATGAAGAAAAAGTTAGGAATCTATTGGGATTAAGTGTTAAAACTAGATCTCAGCAACCTGGTCTAGTTGAAGACATCCCTGCCTACGGCACAGGGGGAGGTGGACTAGAATCTGTAAAGGTCCCTTCCAACCCATTCCATGATTACGTTAGTCCAGACACCATATATGAGGTCACGTTTGAAGAGAGGAGGTCTCTAAAACAAAGGACTTCAGCAATGCTGTTACATGAAAAATAACTGCAGATAAAGGTTAAATCGTGACTTGAAAACTCGGCCATGCGTTCAAGATGTATGGGAGTAACCGAACAACCAGGAAATCTCTCGTGGTAAGTCAGTGAAAACCGCACCCTGCAAGGCAGCTTTACCATGCGGGTGCAGAGCACACACAGCTGGCTCGGCAACATCTGCCTGGAGGCGGGCATGCCTCGCTGGCCCCAGGAACAAGCCCGCGTGGGCAGTGGCTTCCCATCCCAGGAGTCCCAAGCGATCATAGCAAGCTGCTGGTGAGGGGCTGTTGGGAAAGCTGCGAGATGCCCTCTTCTCCCATCCATTACTCTGAGAAGTCTGACCTAAGCATGTCATGGTGATGTCAGTGGCACTGCGGCAGGTTAGTGTGTCTTCCAACTCTTGCCTGAATTACAGGTGACACCATTTTTAATTCTTTTAAATTATAGTACTCAGAGCAATCTTTAATTTCATGTTCTCATAGTCTGGCAGATACAAAGAACTCCACAATAATGGTTTAAATATGGAGCAGACAGAGGTAAATAGAGCTAACTTTAAAAGATGGAGTAATTTTGTAATAAATTGGTTGAAGAGTTTAGGGGACACTTGTTAAAGTTCTGAAACTGGCAGGTCTATGAATGGTATTAGCTTTTAAAAAAGCATTTAAAGCCTAAATGATCGCTGCCAAATACTCTCTGTAAGTAATGGAGAAATGCCTACCATTTATGGGTAATTACTCATTTCCACCCATTTCTAAAAGCAGTGGCAGGAGGTGAGACATGAATTGTGCAGTGTTTCATTACATAAGGACACACTGGGTCTTTTTGTGGAATGTAACCTGCCAAAATCTAAAAGAATATATCTTATTAATAAATGATGCTTTCTCAAAGGCACTTTGCATTTCATAGAGTAGAGGACAACAGCCAGAAAGGGTAAGAAGACTTCTAAAGCCGGAATGATGGACCTGACGTTTCCCTTCCTGCCAGATCCGCATTACTCTGCAGCCCCGTGGTGCAAAGGCTTGAACTTTAGACCCGTATACTGTGTCATCTGGAACTTGGAAGGGGCAGAGACTCCACTGCTGACACCTGCTGATGACCTGGGAGAGGTTCCCAGGTTCTGGAGTGTGGAGAGACTTGCCGAACCCCAGACTGATGTCCCAAAGGACCACTACCATTCCTTAGTGGGCAATCACGGCTATTTAGCAGAGATCAGAAAGAGGTTTAGTCTGTTACAAATGTTTTTGTTAGGCTGCCTTCATGTTTTGAAGTTATGGGTGACCAGAACGTTATTATTCGTGCTTCATAATGAACAGACAAGGTAGTCGTGGCTACCAGGACTCGTGACAACTTAGCTTGTTCTCACACTCCCTGAAATTCATATGTAAAACTCTCTAGTTTGTGTAAAACTTGAATTCCGGAGGCAGAGCTCTGCCTTTCTAGACTACCAGCCCAAAGCTCCAGAGGAGAAACCTCCACACTTTGCCACACGGCCATAACAAATAGCTGGGACTAAGAATCTGAGCAGAAGTGCGATCTAATCATTGCAGCAGGAAAGCAATGAAGCAGGACATTTATGATGGAGTTCTTGTGCTGCTGAAAGCACCAGGGATAAACAGGAGCTCTAAGCAGTGGCACACGAAGGTTAAAAAAGGAAATGCGATTTCTGTAAACCTGGGGATTCAAATACTACATCAGCATATCCAAAATGAGAATGATTTCATAAACGAGAAATAAGAAAGGCTGCTTATTACAGAGTGTTAGTCACAGAGTCTTCGGACGTAATTGCATGAAGTGGGTAGAAAAGCTGAAAGTCTATTAACTATATAGAGAGTCATTTCTTGCTTACGGAAAAAGGGTAGGACACAACACAATACATATCAATTAATTAAAAATTGGAGTAACCGCCAGGAAAATTGCCTGCTGTTTGAACAGCTAAATGTGCAATAACCTGTACGGGATGGGCACAAACATAGTAGCCTTGAAACCAGAAAAGCTGCAGGGCTTTAATGACATGACTGCACTGACACAACCTATAGCCAGCGTGTCCAGGGGACGGGTAATTCCCAGCAGTGCCACAGCCAGTGACATCTGAGTGACTAACAGCGCTTCGGGCAAAGGGAGGGGAAGGAAAAAGGCTCCGGATCACCTCGGTGGGTAAGGTCTAAACTGGGATTCCGACTGCTGTTTCCTCCGTCCCCAGAGCTCAGCACTGCAGAGATCACCGTCACCAGCAAGTGGGAGCCCAGGCTCCGAAGCAGCTGTGACAAGAGCCCTGGTGATATGGGACTTGTCACGAGACGCAGAGATTGACGGGGCAGGCATCACGGAGAACAGCTTTGACAGGGCACTCTGATGAGGGTCTGCCTACATAATGCCACAATGACTGCATTTCTCTTAAATAAAAATCTATCCTGTTAACCCTGGACTCCCTGATTGCAAGCCCAGCTGGGGGCCAGGGATAGCCAAGGCTCAGCCAAGGCCTCAAGCCAGCATTACTGGGAGGTTGCTTATTTAACTGGGAAGCTTTAGGAACCGAATCTGGTCCTTTTCCCCACCAAGTATGTTTATCAATCGAAGGATTTTTAATTTACAGGATTATAATTTTTAAAATACCCCTAGTGAATGACAGATGTTGTCCGAGTTCTCACAGAGCCGGCTGTGAGTTGTGGGTCAGTCGGATATTTCAGTTTACTCTGCAACTCCGATAGGGAGGGAAAGGAAGGATCGGGGAGAATTCCAATAATGTGTCTGCCACTATGGGAAGTATATGGCACAATACATCTCTTGGTATTGGATTCCTGATAAATAAAATGAGGGTGGTTATTTTTAATTTAGCATTGCAGCATCTAGGTTGCAGGCAACACAGAGGCTTTGATGCTTAGAGAACATTCACAGTATCATTTACCGTTAAGCTTTATTTGTGTACTGCAGGGCCTTGTTTTAGAAAACCGCACAAAATCATCCTGAACTTTAAACATATATTAAAGTATCGCACTAGTCTAGAGCATAAGTACTCAAGGATATTAACTAAATTGTGCTGTAACTGTTTTAGAAAAAGGAATGCTGCAATTTAAAATTGTAGCAAAATAAGAATGTTATTTTTAACCTGTGAAATCTCTCAACGCCAGCTGTCTCAACATTAATTGAAAACATGCATGGCAGTCTTCTCTCTTCTTCATATTTTATACCTCTACTCATCTTTGTATCTTATGCTGCTGCAAGCAAGTCCTGCCTGCTGTAAAGTTAACTGCCACACCTTTCCAGGTCAAACACCAAAGCTGCTACAGATTTCTGTTAATTAGTACCCTCCTTTTAATCTATCTCTTTTTTATTTTCTTAGGTTTTGGTGGTTGGTTTTTTTCTTTTTTTTCAGTCCCCGTATTTGGGCAGATGGTTTTGTCCCAGTGAAACCTCGATGCAGTCCAGGGGACCAGTCACAAATCAGTTCTCAGGATCTTAAACAAATTCTAGCTCATCATTCTGAAGCCTTGGTGAAAACATTGGGTTTTTTTCTATCCTGTGTTACTGGTTAGGAATACAACCCTACCTTCACTTGTGAATTTCCTGGAGAAAGCGAATAGCACTCCCTATTAACTTCCTGAAAAATAATTTGTTGTCAAGGGATTTTTTTTACGCTTGCTTTTTCCTTTCTTATTACAGAAGTTTACTGGATCACTATGTCGACAGGGGAGAAAAACAAACCAATCTCCCCAACCCCCCC
>VWZL01004326.1:611698-741732 GCA_013396915.1 Stercorarius parasiticus | reverse complement strand
AATAGCATAATATAGTTTTCTCAAGCACCTGGAGGGATCAGATTCTTCTCCCTATTTATTGCGTTTCTTATGGCAAAGGTTTTCAACCTGCTATGAAAGAGACAAACAGCACTTACAGAATGGCCCGTGCAACAGGGAGATAAATCAACTTATTTTGTGTTAT
Source organism: Stercorarius parasiticus (assembly GCA_013396915.1). Classification (NCBI taxonomy): domain Eukaryota; kingdom Metazoa; phylum Chordata; class Aves; order Charadriiformes; family Stercorariidae; genus Stercorarius; species Stercorarius parasiticus. The sequence continues at coordinate 741,569 of VWZL01004326.1, read as the reverse complement.
TCTCTAATATGGAACTATAGAGTATGCAATGTTTCTGAAAAAAAAAAAATAGTTTGTATAAGACAGCATCTCCCATTAATTGCACAATTAGTATCTCCTGCCCTAGGGTATCTTTCACCATAGCTACTTTTTCCAAATTCATCCAGTACAAGGAAAACACTATCCTGCTAGGATAACAAAAGTGTTGCAATAAAAACATCTTTATTAAACTCCATGGCAGAGGCAGAGTAGCTCTCCATAAAAATGAAATACTGATAAAAAAATCCTGTCAGCAACCTGATTACGTAACAGATTACCCACACAAGAGCAGAAAATCTTGCATTCCTGCACTCTTGCTCAGGTTTTTCCCACATAGCATTCTGCATAATACATTTATTACAATCCCAATGAAAAACAGCAATCCTGTATTAACTGAACATTAAGCCAGCACTGCAATACTCCAGAAGCACAAAACCTAAGGCTAGATCTGTAAACTTAATCCTGCTTCTTTGAACACATACATTATAAGGTAGAATAACCATACGAGAGAATATTAAAAACCACTGTACGTCTGTCACACATCTCCTTTCCAGGTTCTATAGAGCACAGAACAGCCCCCACTCAGATCAATGACCTGATCTGCCCTACGTGTGGTCAGCAGTCAGGAATCCCAGATGACCATCAACTTCTGTCATTCTGCCATGCCTCAGTAACGATGGGCAAAGGAGTTCATCTCTTCTTGCTTTCTGGCAAGGTGTGCAGGTGTGCAGACAATGGCAGTCATTTTCTTTTAGCTTCTAGTCTGACACACTCTCACTTTACCTTTGTGCTCTCTGACATTTTAGCTCCATGATCTCCATCTGTTCCTCCTCCAATTCAGCTGTGTACCCCTGTCCTCTTCCTTACTAGGATGAAAAGCATCTCTGTTTTATTAATGTGTCTGTCTGACCTAAATGTTCCTCAACACCTGTCTGCCTTTCTCAGCTCCAAATTTAAATAACTCCCAACTACTAGTCTGTTTGCTCTGCCAGAAGTTACACCCTGGCTAAATCCAAATTTGACAGGTAAAAGAAAGAAGTGTAATCCTGCAGATCCGCCATTCAAAACAAACGCAATTCTACTTTTTTAAAATTAGAAATATGTTTGATTAATACATTTTTATTTCTTCCACTTCCTCCAACCCCAAACAGTATTTTTAAGTATTTGTTTTAAGAAAAAATTTATACTGTAGAAGTCAGCACAAAATAAGCATGGTGACTTTGCAGATGAGTTCATAACACAAAGTATAATTGTCAATTAAAGCTAAACAGTTTAGAAAAGCATCGATCCCAAAGAAAATATTTTTTTTACGTTACTGGTTTAGATAAGAGGTAACGTCTATGTTGGCCTTAGATTATCTCTTCATTGACCAGCTTTCTACCCTTAGAAAAATCATGTGAGTGACCCTACCCCTTCAGTTGCTTCATCTGCAGATGATGTACCATTTTTCCTCCCTCTCTGTTTCGTAGCAGTGCAGACTAAAACATCAAGCTGTCAAAGCCTCTGGTTACATACAGTTATCCTAAGTTACATAGCTATCATTGGCTAGCTTTCTGAAACATCAAAAAATAGTCTCGAGTTTTCTTCAGAGAAGCTGATAATGCAAAGAACAATAACGCTTCCAGTCAGAGATGCTATATACAATAGGAGCACAAGACACACAGCAAAGAGTCCAATTCTGTAAGCACAAAGCACTTCCCAACACACCAATAAATATAACATCAAAGCATAAAAAATTGCATTGAAATGCTAAACACCACGGCAGCAAATACCTCCCTCATGATCAATACTCAAGCTCTGTATCATCATTTGAGAAAGTCTCAAAACTCAGCACATGTTAATGGGTCATAAGTATCCAGCTGCTCAGGGGTAGCTAGTTTGCCTTGCATACAAGCTGTTTCTACAAACATCCACAAAAATGTATGAAGGCCTACTAAAACAGCTGTGAAACAACAACCTACCAAGCTATTTGTCATTTACACAGAGGATAGAAGAAGGTCAAATGCAAACCATCACAGGAGAGAAGAAACAGAGAAGTGCCTGGCAGTACCTTTGAGGGAAGAGGAAAATATTCAGTCTAGTCCCACAAAGATAAACAAGCGACAAGGAAAAAATGTGGAGGGGAGGATAGAGATCCTATTTGATCCATGAAGCAACTAGCAAGAAGGTCGTGACGAAAAAAAAATGGAAACTTATCTGGGACTCCTCAGGTTCTCTCCAAGACAGAGTAAGATCACAGCTCTGCACACACAGCTCCAGAGGCTGTTCATTCCTCTCTCCTCACGATGCTCGTTTCAGTAGTATTCCAGGGTCTTAAAATGCTTTTGTTTTCTTGATATCACACAAAGATACACAAAGAAATAACAGCTTTGATATTCTTTAAGCGCTCAGAACACAGCAATATAACAGAACTCCTCATACTGAAATCAAATGGGGGTTTTTAAGCCGTATGCAATCCTCCAATTCTGTTTCAGAATATATGAAAGTCAATGTCAGAGGTGCTGACTGATAGTCTTTTATTTGGCATATAATTAACAGTTAATTGTTTTAAATTAATGTAATAATCAGCTGAGAAGTAAGCTCTCCTTGCTTAAAAATAAAAAAAAAAATCTTTACTGCTAACAGAGGTTGCTACAAGTCATGCATTTAATAGAAAGAGATAAACACTAATAGATACAAACAGCTTTAAAAAAAACACTGTTTTCTAAACTGTATGAAGCACAGAGGAAAAAAACATTCATGAAGATTCATGAATAATTCTTTCTTGTGAAACTACAAATGTCAGAGTAAGGAAATTAATTTTGCCCTATTATTTAAGTTGAAATAATCTGAATATCACAGAAAATAGTGGATAGAACTCTTCCACTGTTAATATCTTTCTGGATCCTCTTTAATGGATAGTAATAAGGACACATTGGCTCTGAAAAATCAAGACACATATTCTCCTTTTTTTCCCTCCATTAGAGAAAACAAGACTGATTAGTAAGAACTTGTACTTAAACCCCATTCAACAAGTAGCCAGGAGAGCAGAAATTGAGTTAACAAGTATCACAAGTTTCAGAATGTAATACTTGTACTTAAAAGTAGAAAAAGAAGTGACACAAAATTCCTGAAAATAGATTTTTTTTTTTCTTTTTAAAAAAGCAACCTTTTTAAGTTGTTCTGCCTTCACATCTTGCTCTCAGACCAGCCTTCCTAGAAGATAAACAGCTCATTCAAAGAGATCAGGCTACCATGCTCTCTCATACCAATGCTTTCTGCAACTTTTACACTAGCATACTTAGGTTACAATAAGATGGGATGTAACCAAGACCAACATAGCAAGGTCAATTGTGCCTGATCAGTCTATAATAGCTCTTTAAGTTCATCAATAAAACAGTGAATAAAGGAGAATCAGGTGACATTCGGTGATGCAAAACAAATTGCATTTATTCCTGGCCATTACAGCTGGCCAAAAAATAAAAATAGCCAGCTTCATGGGCATGGGAGAAGGCATAATGTGAATTTTGTTATCCCTATCAGAGTCTGATTGTTGCACCTGAGGTATGACACTCATTTCAGATAGAAGAATGGGTTAAAAATGCTAGTTAATGACAAAGATTGGGACTTTCCTGTTTGCTGAATCAAAGAATTGTGAAATTTACTTGACAACACATTTGCATGACTGATGAATGGATTGGAAAAGGGGACTCTAGTCACTCATCCCACAGAAGACAAAGGGACAAAAAAAATCAAAGGGTTCTTCAGTCATTCTCAACAAAAGGAAACATTATGAAGAAGCCATGGAAATTACAAACATCGAAGGAAGCATGTCAGACATTTTGTACAGATGGCTACACTGACTAGGATCATATGTCATCATTGAACAGCACAAGAGACAGGACGAGCTGACAACAGAGTACCTTTCCCAAACTGCAGCAGGCACTGGAGTCAGTGAAGTTCTCTTAAGGAAAAGCATAACTACAACCTATATACCACTAAATATCTCTAGCTGTCAGAGTGAGTGAGCCAGTGCAAGATGAGACAGCAACAAATACACTTAGTACACCCATCTAAAAAGGCCTAGTGAAACAAAGCACTGTCATTTTCTTGTTGTTGCATGACGACAGGAACCAGTACGTGACCAAATATTTGCTCCTAACAATGCAAATTAACTAACTTATTGTATAGCATACTCTAGCAGTAAAGGTACATTATCTTCAGTTATTAAGCAAATCAGTAACCTGGGAATCATTTTGACTTCCGAAGGGTATCTGCACATTTAAGCAGATCTATAGATATAGATAAATATCCTTTAGCCTGTAGAGCTCCTCAATATATTCAGTAGGTTCAGCCAGACATTTCTTGCCTTGAGCTTCTTCCTGCCTATTCCAGCCACAGTGAGCAAGAAAACCAGGCATCTTTAGGAAACGCTGGTGGGTACAAAACAAAACACCCTCTTGACAAGAGAGCCACAAGCTGTTCATTTCAATACTCAAGTGTATTTATTCAACTGAGGACCAGGGAATGCTAGATACTAAGTGTCCTGCATAGATGTTGTTCCTGTATTAACTGCACTATGCTAGAAGTACAGATACTAGCATTAACAGCGACCAAGCTTGCTCAGGCACCAGAGACCATGAAATCTCATCAGTTCACAGCTTTATCTAAGGCAATTAGCTTTGCCAAGAGGCAAAGCTTATTAGCTCAGAGTAATGCTGTGCTTACAACATCAAATTGCTTCCAAAAACCTCACGTGCTATCTCTGCAGAGAACTGTGATGAGCCACATGAATATATAAATCTACTCAGAAAGCACTGTATTACACTATGCTACAAGATTTAGACTGACCTCAGGGAATGCTCACCCTTACCATCGTAACTATCTTCAAAGTAACCACACACCAAGAGTGCAAAGAAGCTGACAACAAGGAAAAGAACGGAGTTGGCTTTAGTCTAAAGAAACGGTAAGGAGCTACCTGCAGTCAGTCTCCACAGGAATAATCTCTTTTTTTCAGTCTAACTTTTCCCTTAAAGTCATTACATGCATATACACACACGCATACCCATATGCTCAGATTAAGACAGATAAATATTTAAACCAGACTTACAGATAATGCTTGCACATTTTTGGAAGAGCTCACAGCTTTTTTTCTGTGCTCTAAAAATTAAGAGAAATGCATAACTTTCTCCTCCTCTGGCCCATGATTTCTACCAGTCAGTGGCACTCAGAGGTGACCTAAACAGACCTGATATATTTCTTGTAACTATGAATGATAGACTGTATGAATGATGAGGCCTTTCATTGATTTACTGTAGCTTACTAAATAAAATAGAATGAATGTACTGCATACGAGGCTTTGCCCAGAACAGCAGGGATCAGGATTCAAAACAGGTCTAGAAGAACAGCTTTTAAGAGACAGAAAGACAGAAAAGAGTAAGGGACAGAAAGACAGAAAAGAGTAAAAGGAGTCAAAAGAGTTCTCACTCCCCCTGCTACAAATAAATAAATTTTACATACTTACTAAGGAACAATAAATAGCAGAGAACTTGTTATTTTAACTTCTTTTTGCTATTATTAAGTAAGAATTATAATTAAAGAACTTTTCCTGGAGTCCTCATTCTCTGTTCTCCACAGGCAGAAGTGCCAGGTGGCACTACCTGCAAGGTCAGCAGAAGAGAGCTACAAGCATTTCTTGAGCTTTAGTAAGCCATACATGATTTGATGCCATATGTTGCTCACAAAACAGTTTTTCAAGTACAGTATTAAGTACCTTCTTATAGCCCCAGATTTAGATGAGAAAAATGTTCAGTGCCTCAGAGTGTTAAATAAATAAATCTTGATTACTGCTCTGATATATATATATACACACACATATATATGGCCATCTTGTCGCACCACTCCTCTTGTTTCTTTTCCTTGACCTTCAGCTGTTCTTTGATATTTTTCTGAACCTCAGGCATCCTCCTACTTCCGAAGGTGGAACATGTGACCTTGAAAGTAAAGCCCAAAGACAAAAAAACCCCACAACTTAGTGTAATTCTGCAGCTTTCTTTAAATGATATGTGAAGCAGGAAGGAAAGCCAGTCACCTTTGTATTCTAAAAAGCATCACACCTGACCCAACGCCTCAAGCAGGAATCATTTTCGCTCAGATTAAAGTCAAAGAACTTACATAGTCTGAAAATAAAAAAGGAAAACTTCTTCTATGCAAGAGCCCTGAAAGCATTTTTGCTACTGCTCCAATTATTCTCAGATTCAAAAAAAAAAAAAAAAAAATGCAGCTATGGACCACTCCAGATCTTATCTCCTAAAATTTTGGTACATGTCCGTACTAGATCAAAAGCATCAGATCTGGAAACAAGGCATGCAACTACCACGATTTGCGATACAGCAGACATAATTTCAGTTTGTTATAGAGGTTTTTGCCTGCATTTATATTGCATTATTACCTCCTGTCATGGGAATCTGCTTGAATATTTTATCCAGACTCTAACACTCTTCAGTCGCTCCCTGAAGAATAACCTTAACAACCCATTCCACAACATCTGTCAGCCACACAGACTGGAACAACCGTGTTTTCAACACTCAGCCTTGCAATCACATCTGCTGGAAACAACTGGCTGAACTGAAAGCCATTGCTTGGTTTCTGAAGAGCACCTTAGTACTTTTCAAATGTGCTCAAGAGAGCTATGTGGGTGCATATGCACACACAGAGGACCACTGATGATGATGGTTAACATCCATCCTCCTGCCTGTTACAAAGTTTTCCTCCCATTGCCACTACCCTAGTTGACAAACTAGTGAAAGATTTCCTAAGCAGTCTCTCAGCATAACCTCTGCAGAGGAAACATACACAGGAGCATGTAACATGCTCATTTCAAGAGTTTGCATACACAGAAATATTGTATGCAATATTACATACCTGTAATACAACGCAAACAAACTATCCCTCTCCTACATAGGGAACACCTATGTAGGTACAGTAATTTACTGTAGTAAGTTTTTTGCTGGTCTAAATGCAAGTTGCACTACATAAAGATTTCAGGACTAGACGCGGTAGATGTTCCCATGTCCACTCACTCCATGAGTTAATTTAATAAGAAAATCAAAAGAGCAAGCTGCAGGACTGTGGTACCCCATGGGATACCTACCCCTGCCAGGAGGCCTAGTCAATGGCTAATGCAAGCATAAGCAACCCCAGCTAATAAGGGGGCATCATGGTAGCATTTCCAGCACAAAAATTATTTTTGGCCTAACTACTTTCATTTTCACTTGTTTCTCTTCAAGAGACAAGATTGTCTCAAGATATTTTTCCTGATTAAAAATCAGTTCAAAGTTTTCTGAAAAATTCCAGGAAAATTTTGCAATAGAGCTGCTATTTTTTACTGAGTCCCACTGCTAGCACTGGATATATGAATTACCAATTTACTAAGCCCCACATTCCAGTTAGGATGCTCCAAATTCCAAAACACTAGCATAAAAATGGACACTAATATTACCTTAATAATTGATTCCAAAACAACAATGCTGTTCATGTGCTAATGGCACATCTGTCAAGGTATAAGGCAGGAAGAAGCACAACCTGCAATTTGCTTTAGTATAGCAAGCTTTTTAAAACTTGGTAGAGTAGGAATAGGTTATACTGGAACAGTCAATAGAACTAAAAACTGGATGGATTTTCCTGACAATATTCAGAGCATACCTAAGTCCTAAAGTGAGTGACTTGGTTTCAGTAGGGAACTAGAAATAGAGACAAAGCTTATCTTCTTTTGGAGGGTGAAGGGGTAGATTTATTTATTTAAAAAAAAAAAAAAAAATCAACTTTTTCTTTTAATCCTTTTGAGAGCTAACCAGACAGTGGAAGAGCTCATGTGACCTGAGAGCTAAGCCAACATGTCCTTTGACTTCCGACAGAACATAAGATCTATTAAGACTAATAGAGAAAGTAAAACAGCTTCCTGATATTGACAGTAGAAGGCTTGAACAAAAATCATTCACTTAGAAAAAAATAAAAATCAATAGAGGTACAAAATATGACCGCTATTCCAGGAAATGGCATAGCAGCTATGGATGGTATATCCTCCTCTAGGCTTCAAGAAACATCCCACAGCCTGTGAAGGAGTCAGTGGTACAGCAAGATGCTTGGCCACTAAAATGAGGCTTGGTATCTATACCCTACACCAGCATAATGGGGGTATAAATACTGAGCCTACCAGAAGGGCTCAGCAATTAAAGTACTAATGTTAGCTATATCAGGTGCATCCATATTACGCTGCTTCCCCAGCATTAGTCAAATCCCAGCAAAGTCCAAATCTTCAATCATGTTAGGGCACCGAGGACCACTTACACTAGGTAATAAATTGATTAATTATGTCTTCACACCTCCATTTATTTAGGGAACCATTACAATCCCACTCACATATTGTTTTGCTCTGCCGTTATGTACGATCTGTAACAGAGCGTCACTTGACAGAATTCAGAGTATTTTCCCCCTTACCAGGTACCACAGATTTGCAAAGAGAGTTATGGGAGGTCTGCTGGTGCACTCGGAGTTTCTTCAACACTATCATACCTTCATCCATTAAACAACTCTGACATCCATTTCTACACATGAAGAAGCTTTAAATAAGCAGCCTCTCTGGTCTATCATTACCTTTTCTTCCATTTCTGTGTGACGACTCCTCTTCTCCCGTCAAATGATTAGAACTTCCCAGAGATGTTTTTTCAGATGGGCTCAATATCAAGCAACAGAGCAGTGGGAAAAGCACATGTATTATGAAATTTTGCAAAGTCTGCCAAATTCCAGTTTATGGAAGAACTTAACAGAAAATCATCTGAATAATATAAATTACAGAGGTTTTCACTAGCAAAAGCAATAGAATTAGTGGGTTGTTTAGTGGGTTTTTTTTTAATCTTTCAATCTGTTCCTTAGAGGGAACTGTACCAACTGAGGACATGCTACACAAAGTAGGTAAATATCGTAACAATTAGTTTTACATACATCTGATTACTTGTGGTGTCTATTTGCCTGTGGGTACAGAGGAAGCAGCAGAGGATAAACAATAGCTTATTTGCTTCTTCTCATTGCTCTTCCTATCCTTTCTCTCTCTGTGTTGAGGGCTGACGAGCGACTGCCCTAGATGTAATACCAGCATGTGTCCATGAATCACACGAACAAAGGGTGTGCAGACAGTGTTGTGCAGCGGCAATATCAGAGCTCCCTGCTCCCGTCTCTCCCATGGGCTATGAATGCATCAATCCTCTAACCCACTTTGCTTTTACTGGTCTGGCAGCGTGCGAGCTGCTTTGGTCCCAGTAGACTTTAGAACAGCACAGGACTTGTTGAATATTCAGAGAATCACAAAAAAAAAAAAAGGTCTGGGAACTTGCCCAAGCCTATCCCCCTGCCTCAGGGAAGAACAGCTAGGCACAAATCATTCATTACAGATTTGTCTCACCTGTTCTTATCAGCCTCCAATGAGGCACTCACCACTTTCCTAGGCAACCTAATCCAGCACTGAGCTATCTTTCTGGCTAGTTTTCTCACCTAAGCCTAGAGAAATCTCTCATGATACAATGCGGTCCCATTATTTCTTGCCCTGCCCACCACAGCCATAGAGAACAGACTGTTCTTTTTCTCTTTCATGTTCCAGTCTTCTCCTGATTAAGTTTGCTCCTGAGAGCAAAATCTCTCAGGTGTCTCCCTTGCTGGTTATGCTCTGGATTCTCCACATTTTTCTTCAGGGTCAGAGTCCCAAATAGGGCATCACCCTATACAGAAAACTCAGCAATGCCAACTGTTAAGGTTACATGCATTACATGCATCCCTCCTATCTATGTTTTGCTTGCACCAGTATGAACATCATCATTTGATAGCAGGCATGAAAACATACACCTTTTATTTTCTAATAAAAAGAAAAAAAAAAATAAGCTTGTGCTTCCCTCATGGGAAATCTTCCCTTCTGGGAAATCTGAGGGAAGCAAAAGCATGTTAGAGGATAGGCTACATGTTATACCACCAAAGCTCAGAGACTGAAGAAGCAGAGCTTAAACTTACAAAAAGGGAACATTTTATTTTGATTTGAGCAGCAATAAGATAACTTAGTATCACTAATATGTTCTTGTTCTTTGGCAGCTGGATATAGAGCCAGCATGCTGAGCATCTTAACCTGACATTCCAGTCTGGTCCCTCACTACACCAACTGAGCACATTTCTGATGCCTCTATTGTTCCTTCTAAAAATGGACGAAAGAGAATAGTTGTGTAAGCTCAGTGCCAAGTCCCAGACTATGACAACATCTTCCCAAGCATGGTCAAAATCTGCCAGTTTCTTAGCTTCTCCCATAGCGCCACCTTGGACAATAACTGTTGGCAGCAGTGAAGTGGCAAGTGGAATATGAGGCACCTTAAGTCACAAGAGAGGGAACTGCAGGAGAGGGAGAACATTTATTACTTCTGGTGCATGGATCACCAAGATTATTTACTAGAGTAAAAGAAGAGCCTGCTGAATGTCTTGCCCATTCTGTACCTCCTGATCCACAGCACTGCAGGGCAGCAGTGTCTAAAACCATATCAACTGAGACTTAGGTCTTACAAATAATAAGGAAGTCCAACTGAACAGCTTATTTACAGAACTGTAACACCTCCACGCTCCCTCTGCCAAGCAGAAGGGCTTCCTTCAATCATGCCTTTCTTTTCAATTACCCTTTTAGTCTTCATAAAGCAGACCTTTGTCCCTGTCCCAGGCAGTCTGGGATACCAAGCCTCCTTCCTCATTCCCCTACCCTCACCCCAAGAACTCCTCAGGCTTCTTCCTCTTTTCCCAGGGCTGCTTACAACAAGCATTTGCTTCCTCCACCTGAGCCCTTGGTGGTTCCAGAGACAAGTGTTTGGTCAGCTCTTTCACTGACGCTTTTAGAGTTAAGGTTGTCAGCCACTGAATTACTGACCTCTCTCCTCCAGCAAATCCTTTTCAAGACTTGAAACAAAAAAATTTTACCAAGAAACCATTAGATGCTAGTCATCCATTGGCAAAAGGCGTTTTAGAAGCCACTGTGCCCACACAAGGATTTCTAGCTTCAGAAGAGGGATGGTTCAACCATGTAATACCCTTCCCCCCCAAGTTTAAGGGCCAATTCTGTTCGAAATACTGTTTATTAAGACTTGTACTTTAAGCTAGAAAGGTCAGAAAGAGAAAAATATTAGAACACCGGGCATGTCTACCGAGACTCTAGAAGAGTCTGTAGTAGGACTTATAACAGATTTGTATTGCCATATAATGCCCTCTACTTTAGCGCTCATGCTCATTCCCATATATGTGAGCCCCAAACCACCTCTCCTGTCCGTCTAGAAGAATAGCAAAACAAACACATAAGTTTAGGAACACTGCACTTCCACACATCCATTAAGCAAAAGTGAAAGTACGTGAAAAACTTAATAAACCACTCAGAGAAAAAATTTACATTTGAAGTGCTTTTCTGTAACCTCAAAAATTGCAGACAGAAGAGTTTGCTGCTGTTTCCCCAAACTTGAGAGTGCAACTAGCTGACCTGTCCAGACAGCAGTATAATTACCAACTAGAAAACTCTTCACGCACACCCTCCAATACCTTCAAGTGTCTTTTGCTGCTTTTTTCGTTTCCTGTCCTTAACTGGAGTCTTTCACTGTCAAAGAGCTGTTATGGTTTACTCTGAAAGCAACCGAGTAGCACTGCTAGCTGTGAAACGCCTTTATACATGACCAGACTTTACATACTACTATACATTACTATTTCCTCCAAAGATAAGTTAACCAAGATTTCCTCCAAAGTTAACCAAGATACTAATTCCTGTGACTAAACAGTGCTGGATTTTGGAGTGCATGCAGTGTATGTGTGCACATATATACAGATACATGCATGTTTGCATGTGTGTGCACGTCTGTGTATGTGTGTATATACATAGGAAGGTACACATACACAATCTCTGTGTAATAAAAAAGGTAAATGGAAAAAAGCTAGAAAAATCTATCAAGAAAGAACTATCAACTCTTCAAAACACAGAGCTGATGCTGCTATTAACAGAATGAATATTGGACCATAACTAACACTGGTAACCAAGGGGTTAACAATCTCTGGTAGTAAGCCACTAAAACATGTTTGTGAACTCTTGTCACACCAAATAGTCTATGACTCCTACATGAAATCCCAAGCAAAGGGCACTACATCAGCTTTAACAAAACTCCATTTCTGTCTATTTTCAGTGAAATGGCTGCAGAGCAAAATCCCTACAGGAAGGAGCTTGGGAGACTCAGCAGGGATGGCAGAAAGCCTGACTCACAGTCCATTGCTTCCTCTGGTCAACAAGCTTAAAGAACTTGCACAGAAACAACCCTTCCTTGCGTCCGCAGCTGCTGCTGCTTATAATGTTACACACATAGAATTAAAGTACGCTTTAAAAATACTTTTGGGGGGGTGAAATTGAGCAAGTCTTTTCAGGCAATGAAAGAAACATGTTGCAGTGAGGGAAATATTTTGCTCAACCAGAACAGGCAACCCACAAACAAATCAGAGTTCTGATTTTTGGATATAGGATTTGAAAACGGATCTTCTAGTTTCCAGCTCTTAGTTCAGTTCTTAGTTCACCTGTATAGCAACAGCATGCACTAGACTTTATTTTACCATGTCAGGAGACAAGTTGACATTGTTTAAGACATCATTTTCCTGCACCGTAGGTACCTAAAAGCACTAAAATAAACATCCAGACTGAGCTTTAACGGAGCTAAAGTGGATACTGATTTAAATTTTAAATTATGTTTTATTTTGAATCGCTGCAGGGAAACTTTTTACGTGAGAAACATTTAAAGGAAGAGGTTTTCAGTACCTGTGCAAGTAGTAAATGATACATAGCACGCAGTTTAGTGGGGATCCATACAATAATAAAAAAAAAGATTACAAACATCAAAAGGAGACTACATTTAATTTGAATTGCTGTACAGTGAACAGGCTTTCAAGATTTTGAGTCACTCAAAAGCTAATTCTGATATCTTATTTGATCTGATCAAATAAAAAAATGTAGTAAAGATACTTAGCACTTAAAAACACTAAGCTGCATAAGTAGGGCTTCCTACAATTTTAACGTAACAGAAAAGGGATTCATTGTGCGTCCTCTGTACCTCTAAATCAACATGCCATTCTGAGTTTTTTTGGACAAGTGAAATAAGGAAACATAAAATGGAAAAAAGAGATGGTAAATACTAATACAAATCTTTCACACAAATTTTGCCTCTTTGACTTCACCACTGTCTATTACAGAAGTGACAGACATTGTTCTGATTTTAACATATAAATGAAGAGAAATAATGAACAAAACCCAGTATCAATATTTTTATAAAGTGAGACAGGTTTCAGTGATCTTCTCAATTAAATTTCAGCAAATGTTTCTTAGTAACTGAAAAGAATGGTGGCTTTAAGGTCAATTGTAGTGGGGCTTTTAAGGTCAGTTCTCCTCCTCTAGAATTAATTCTAATTTTCACCCTCTGAAAAATTTTCAGGAAGAAACCATTTCCAAACACTTAAGTGTATTTATTATTCTCATTTCCACCCTAATCATGCAGATTACTGACTAGAATAAACCAACTCACCACATATTCTAACAAGGGTGCCATTATTGGCAATCACTGCAACTGAAGGACCTATACTGGCAACTTGCCTGCAAATGACAGTGAACTTGCATAAAAGCCAAAAGATTGCTGCTGTCACCTCTCTATCACAAGGGCACAGCCTATGAAAGGTACCAGCCTCAGCATGCATAGCCTAAGACACAAATCTGTGTGCAACTCATGGTCCAGGCTTGGCTTACCAAACACATGCGTGATTGTCCGATTCATCAACCACAGTAAATGCTAGCAATGAATCACAGAATTGTTTAGGTTGGAAAAGACCTTTAAGATCACCAAGTCCAACCATCAACCTAATACTGCCAAGTCCACCACTACACCATGTCCCTAAGCACCACATTTACCCATCTTTTAAATACCTCCAGGGACGGTGGCTCAAGCACTTCCGTGGGCAGCCTGTTCCAATGCTCGACAACTCTTTCGGTGAAGAAATTTTTCCGAATATCTGATCTAAACCTCCCCTGGCACAACTTGAGGCCATTTCCTCTTGTCCTGTCTTTTGTTACTTGGGAGAAGAGACTGACCCCTACCTTGCTCTACAACCTCCTTTCAGGCAGTTCTAGAGAGTGATAAGGTCTCCCCTGAACAACCTTTTCTAAACAACCCCAGCTCCCTCAGACGCTCCTCATAAGACTCGTGCTCCAAACCCCTCGCCAGCTTTGTTGCCCTTCTCTGGACACGCTCCAGTACCTCAATGTCTTTCTTGTAGTAAGGGGCCCAAAACTGGACACAGTATTCCAGGTGAGGCCTCACCAGGGCTGAGTACAGGAGTACAATGACTTCCCTAGTCCTGCTGGCCACGCTGTTTCTGATACAAGCCAGGATGCTATTGACTTTCTCGGCCGCTTGGGCATACTGCTGGCTCATATTCACCTGATTGTCAACCAACACGCCCAGGTCCTTTTCTGCCAGGCAGCTTTCCAGCCACTCTTCTCTAAGCCTGTAGTGCTTCATGGGGTTGTTGTGACCCAAGTGCAGGACCCAGGTCTTCATACCATCGGCCTCAGCCCATTGATCCAGCCTGTCCAGATCCCTCTGTAGGGCCTTCCTACCTTCAAGCGAATCAACACACCCAACTTGGTGTCATCTGCAAACTTACTGAGGGTGCACTCGATCCCCTCGTCCAGGTCGTCGATAAAGATATTAAACAGAACCAGCCCCAGTACTGAGCCCTTCAAATTTTCTCCCTGCATGACCTCATGACATCTTTGTAGTCCTCCTGAGCTGCCTGCCCCTTCTTCTAAAGGTCATAAATTCTCATATTTTTTTTTTTCCTGATTTCCAGACAGAACGAGCATCCAGTTCCTGTCTGCTGCAAGAGGTGGGTCTTTCTGTCTGGTTGGTTGGTTTTCACATCTCAGAACATTCATTGTATCACAGGCAGAGAGGAACTGAAGTGGTTTGATTTGTGCCTGTGGGAAAAAAATAATTAGCAGCCCAATTCAGAAAAAAATGATCAAATTCAATTTAGGTGGGATATGCTGCTTGAGGCAATTATCCCTTCAAGAGCTCAACTGCTGTGCACTAATGCATTCAAAGGAACCTAGCAGACAACCGAAAAAGACAAGTTCACATTTCTTTACTAGAATGACTCAAGAAGACTTGAGGTCAGTGACACCGGAAAATAAAACAAACAAAACTGCATAAATATCTTGCACATCTCAACAGCTTCTATCTTAGAGCCTAAAAGTTTTTGCAAATGATGCACTAAGCATAATACCTTCATAAGTCAGCAGAGTAAACAGCTAAATAATTAACGTTAGCATAAGCAGTGCCCTCTCTGTCACTGGGAACATTACACAACTGAAAGAAGGCAGGATGGACACTTCTTGAATGCTAGGATTCAACCTCAAATAAATCAGGGAAATGGAAAGCTACTTCAAAACTAAATCTCACAGGAAGTGTTCCTGGCAAAAATTATTTCAACTGTATGTCATAGCAATACAGCCAGGGAAAAAGTAAATGAATGTCTACAACTTCATGTATGTGGTACGAGAGAAATTAAGGCACATTTAATACATTTGAGAAAGCATTAATCAGATATATTTCTAGTCACACGTAGGCTATCTAGTATTTTATGCACAATTAACACACCCTAAAAGACAGGTGGTTCAACAGGACCTGCAAAATTTTAAGTCTGCAATACTTCATGTTGGAGTGTTTCAAACTAGAGCATTAGTGTGCTGTAAACAAAAATACAGTGTCCATGAGCAACAGCATTATAAGGTAAGTGAAACACAACAGACAGAGATTCAGAGATTTCGAAGTTGGAAAGGGACCGTTACCATCCTCTAGTCTTACTTGCGTACCGTTACATGACACAATCAAGATGGTTTAGGGTACCAAATAACCCCCAGTTTGATGACCTTATTGTAAAGGCAATACACATTCCACTATAATTAAAGCAGCAGATATCTGCAGAACTTACTGAATTCTAAATAAAAGCTACAATAAACTGAAAATAAAATAACAGATGGTGTATAAGTCATTAAGAAAGCCACCTCCTTAAACTAATAGGTTTCTCTCAAGATCATCAAAACCAGTGAAGTGGAAAGCAAGGCAAAAGCTGATGAAAATGCAATAATAAATCCAGAGTAAAGACTGAGAGCAGACACCCAGCTCCAATACAATCACTATTGCTTTTGTGTGAAAGGATTCACACACAATGGAAAAGAGAAAAAAAATGAAATTGAAGGTAAAGCCTTTCACGCCTTAATCAAAACAATGTTTTGGAACAAAAGAAGCAAAAGGATGGAGAAATTAGTTAAGCAATAGCAGAAGCAAAACCCACATTGGTCCCCATTTAGTCACAAATTCACAAATGCTACATATACACTGCTGATTCCCTGTGCAGCCCACAAGCTGTTCTGATGATTTGCTGACATCTAGAAACAGAGCTCCAACTACTTGATTGCTGTTTGGCTGGTCAAAGACTTCAATCTCCAAGCAAATCAGTTCAGCTCCTTTTATTAGTGCTAATGTCATTTGTCAATAAAGTTGAATTATTCCTCATATTAAAAAAAAAAACAAAACAACAAAATAAACTCAGGCACGTGGTCAAATTCATCTAAAACAACATGTTAGTAATAATCCCTAAGCTTTTCACATTGTTCATAACTGACATTCACTTGCTTAAGCAACAACTCTGTATCTTCATTGCACCACCTTATGCTTCAGAGGGTCTTAGGCATCTCTACTCAGGCACACAGCTTGTTCTGGGTGCTAACGGCTGAACTATTAGCCATCTCAGATGCGCATTTTCAGTGTGAAACAGAACTTATTTCTTAGATAACCATCATACACAGAAAACACAGAAAGGAATTTCTGTTTAGAAAGTAGCCCCAAAGCCCCCCCAAAGTCACAAAGACAAGTGAATAATCCAGTGAATTAGCACTCTCTTTTACTTTTTTCTTGAAAGCAAAATTCTGATTGAACATTAGCAGTGGGGCTAATTTCAGCACAGCACAAAAGAAGTAACACTGTACTTTAAGGGCTGCTTTGTACTGGCAAGCTGAAGTCAACTTTATCCCCTAGCTGTTAAGATGCCCTGCTTTGATACGTGGGTCTTATCGATGGAACAAGTTGGGTTTGATCTCTGCTGCCAAAGCAGATGAATTCCAATGCAACATATTTCTCACTCCTGGTGTTCTGTGGAGGTTAGAAACAGGCTTTTAATGTTTATTAAGCAATGAAGAATGATGTTACTCAGAGACAGCACTGTGACATAAATCAGTCCAATTTATGATCTAGAAGCCAGGCTGTTCCAAATCAGAAATTATCTCTGTTCTTGTCTGAGAGAGACTTACAAGCACAGCACTTGACTCCTTTGAGCCTTTTCCTAACCCATCCTTACTGTGATGAAATGGTGATCTCCATCAGAAAAAAAAAAAAAAGAAAAAAAAGTATCTCTGCATTTGGGAAGTAATTCAGCTCCTCCTGAGTAGAAAGAGGGATTCACTCCACCTAACCCAGGCAGCTACAAGACATGTAAGCGTGAGCTCTTTCCAAGCCACCCTTTGTAGTCAAAGGAGACAAAGAGGCACCTGAAGAAGTCATTTCATCCTCAAACTGGTTTCTAAAGCGAATCAGAGGAACAATTCTCTGGAGGTGCCAGTTTCTCTCCAATGACAGAAAATACAGGCTAGGGTAGCTAGTCACTCAGATGCAGACATGTTATTTTCAGCTACCTAAAGTCAGAAGATATGAATACCACCCTAAGTGCCTGAAAGAAAACCATAAAACTTCTGAGAACAGCCGTTGAGTCACATTACTTCGGAAGAAAGATCAGATGGTGGTGACACCACCCAGAAACAAAGAGCTTGAACAGAAGGCTTCTTCCTGCAAGCGCCGCTGCTTCACAGCATCTCAAAGATTTCCATGACTCTTTTTTCCAACTCCGCTTCAAGGCCTCCACTATGAGGACAGCGGCCAGTTGCTCAAAGCAAGTTCTACTTATTTTATCCTGCTGCAAGTTAGTTTCATAAGGGTGTTTCTTTCAAAATATTTTTACTTAAAGAGCTTCAGAGTCTAGGGGAAGGAGGAGAAATAAAAATGCTCAGCTCAAAACATTCAACTAATAAGTGGTGCTTTTAAGCAGAAGCTTCAACAGTTAGGGAAACTGCTCTTCAACTCTTTTGACTAGATTATTTACCCTTATTCACTAGAGCAAAAGTCCAAGCATGCTTTAGTCTCAAAGGGAAGAAATGTAAGAAAAAAAAAAAGTTTCCTTAACTTGCACTTTGCTATGAAGACAATTTCTCTTTATTCACAATATCTTTAAAGAGCTTTAAAATATTTAAAAACCAGTAACAGATGTAAGGAATGTGCTACATCAGTACTGTATATAATACCTTTGATATATTTTAGTATCCCTTCACGGTATCTTCACCGAGTTACATAGAGTATGTGTTAGTAGACCTGCTTAACAGTGGACTGACCCTCCTCTGCCAACTCCAACCCAACTGAAAGTAAAAAAAAAAAAAAAATCCGAAACTAAACAACTTCGATTTCAGAGAAAGAGAGCAAGGTATCTGATGCTAATAGAGAATCTTGAAATCAAACTATTTCTAATTCTGCCACAATGCTTTAATGGGATTAAGCAGGCCCCCAACATTATCTACCATATTTTCTCTACCTAGAAAATTTTCTTATCTTCTGTCTGTACCATCCCCATTCTTCAGCTAAAGAACTGAAGTAAACAAGGTAGATTAAATAGCACTGCTAGCTCTTACAATGTTTTTTGGGTATTTTTAAACCACCCTCCCTAGTACCTTCAGTACTCTGGCAATTACATGAGAATGACATCTCACTTCACAGCTACAGAGGAGAGGAAAACATGAATTTAAAGCTTGTACATACTTAATATTAAAAAAAAAATTTATCAGAATCTCAGAGAAACTCGCTACAGGTTTTGATAGACTTGCAGAAAGAAAATAAAGTGAGTTGTCTAAAGTCACACCACAACTCTGTGTGAAGTCCCCAGGGCATCTAGCCAGTGCTCTGTCTAGTGTCTCTCCTGTTCTGCTCTAAAAGGAAAGCTGCCCCAAGACTGGGTACTCAATCTGACTAGCAGTGACAGCTTGAAATCCCAGTCAAAGGATCAACAGAAAGACTAGACTCTGAATTGGGTGTGTTTTAGGAGGAACACCTTGAAAAAATGATTATAGCTCTGTTTCTCCCCCCTCCCCCCCCCAATCACCTGCAGGGCACGTTAAAAATTTATAACACTGGCTTTCAAGCTGCTATACCACACACAAAAGTAGTTTTACAACACAATGAAGAGCACGCACAACAGTTTTGCTTACAGGCACCTAGATTAATTTATAATTGCTACTTCAAAAACCATACAGCAAGACACCACAACTATTACAGCTATATCCATGCAAGACAAAAACATACAAATAATCTAAAACAAATTAGGCATAATGTTGTGAAACTGTCACACTAATATCAAATGCTTCATACTTATAAGAATCAATGGGAAATATCTGACTTTTTCCTCAAATTTCTCCCCCCGTTTCCTTTCTCCACAGACTTCAATAAGAACTTTTAAAAAAAAAAAAAACCACCATCCAACAGACGGATGATATTCTCTAACAACTGAATATTAACTATGTATTTCTACAGCGATGCAACAGCACTTTGAAATGAGCGCGCCATGTTTAAACAGCTAAACATAGAAATGTGAAAACAGAACTTCATACTCCCAGATCTTCCTTTTACTTCCACTGCAACAGTGACCAGCAAGGACTGCCTAGATAAAATGCCTCTGATAGCCACTAGCTTTTGAGAGGCAGACCGAAGGCTCAGGAAAGCTGGAAAGAGGCACAAAGATCTGAAGAGGAGATCGTGTTTTGAGCAGTATAAACTGGCATTAGTGAGAGATGCTCTTCACAGCTGTAAGCAGCCAAGCGCGTTCACTGTGAGCATTTGAAAATTCTGCAACTCACTGGAATTGTAGTTGCCACTGGTTACATGCGTACTTAAGCAGCATTTTGCAATTGTGGTGCCATAAAAATCCCCAGCCACCCCCTGCTCCAGCAACAGAGAAAATTATGTTTCCTCATGTCTTTATTTGAGCTCAGAATCCTTTTACTTAAAAAAAAAAAAAAAAAAAAAAAGTGAAAGGACAGGCCATACAATACATCTGAGAGATGACAGCCTACATGTTACAAAGCGGGGGCAAATATTTAGAAATGCCAATCATTCATGGTGCAATTTTATGTAGATTTCTACTGCACAAAGCCCTTTCTGCCATCACAATACAACAGTTTATGTATAAGAGCAGGAATCAACCTCTCACTTCAAGCAGGGATTATTGGTACTGGTTGATACTCACCAACAGCAGAAAGCACTTCATTAGGTCCTGGCATTCCAAAGCAATTGTATAATAAAAACACGAGGTTTCAAACACCCTTTCAAATATTCAGGTCCCATAATACATATTTAGAGATTGTGTTTTTTAAAACTAACTTGCTAAATTCTGCAGATCTCACTGATGTAGTGAAGCTCCTGGAATACTTAACTGGCCCAGAAGCCCTAGAACTTTAAACGTTTAAGTTTAAAACAGCTATTTGTTGTAATGACTTTGACAGTGATTGCAAAGACCTACACTGTCAAAACAGCTACTGAAACCAGCCAGTATTGGTTCCCAATACACAACATAATTTTTATCCTTTAGTAAACTAAAAAAAGCCATGGGCTTAGAGACTAGGAAATGAAAGTCAATCTCCTACCATTACTTTATTAAATGGTTTCTGAAGTGATCAATGGAACAAGGCAAATAAAAACAATTAACTAAACCACTGCTTCTGAAAAAGCAACTGACAGAACTGGAGATAGTGCTCTCGGCACCTAAAAATTTTTCCTCAACACAAGTAATGGTGTCAAATACGGTTGTTGAGGGCGAAGTCCCCCATGCTACTGCACGTAGCAAGAAAGGATTTCCAGAAATTATGCAGCCTATTTGAGTGTCAGATGTATCAAGCTGCTAGAAAAAGACACTCAAAATATGGCTCCTAAAACATCATGAATATTTTGGCTTTTAAATCAAACCATATTGAAGGAAGCACCTTTAAAGACCTAATTGAACAATCAATACCCTGACTGAACCTACACATATTCTAAACTGTCAAACTGATCGAAGACCAGAAGAAGAAACCCTGTCCTACCCCAGATTGATGCACATGTCCCCAGCAGTCCAGTGCCAGCACTTCAGTTTTCAGGGTTTGCAGTCAGAAGCTGACCTGACTGAAAATTAGCTTTTTATTTTTTGTTTATTTATTTTCAGTAGGGTTATTTTTTTCAGCAATGTTACCTTGTATCTGTGAAAGAAACAACTCTCTGTAGCACGCACTGCTGCTGACAGCTAAATTTCACTGGCAGCCAGACAGGAAACTCCATTGGCTTCCAGAGCAACCACATAAGAAGGATGTTACTCGTACCTGTTAAAACTTCATGACTACTGAGGAGGAGGCTGGGAATAGGCACATACCTTTGACTGAGATGAATTTCACCCTGGAAACAGCCTTTTATTTCCATTTGCTATAAAAAGAGGTGAGAGAGCAGCTCAAATGTACACGTTTAACTTTGAAAACCCGCTTTCCCTAGGTTGGCAAACGAACAGACAATGGGGTGGTATGTCTCTTTTCTCATAGTATTCTGCTTTGTTCTGCTTCCCAGTTACACTTCAAATACTTTTGGGTTGGATCTATCTGTCCCCATCTTTTCTAGGCGCCCACACTGAGCAGAAGTTAAACATGTGACCAATTAAAAGTTAAATATGCAAGTTTAAGCTGTTCACCCTCATCTCCTTTTACAGCAAATGGAAAGTATTCACAAAGAGGGAAAAAATCCAACTCAAAATATATTCAAGCAACAACATGTTTCTTAAAACAAAGGTTGTTGTAATGCAAAAAATGCCCAAGAAACAAAGAAAGATCAAAGTGCTACTTGGTTCTGATACCAGGAACCAAAAGTCCTATCTAGAGAGGCTGGGAAAAAAGTCTACGGATATGAATTGTGATGTAGGCTTTTTTTTTTTTCTATGGGATGGATGTAAAAGATAAAATGTTTCATAGATTGAGGGACCCACTAACCCTAAAATAATGAATGCTTTCAGCAGAAATATTCCCCCTGGCTATGAAAAGTAAAATAAAACTGAATTTGGCTTGGCAGTCAAATGATGACTAAGCAAGGTCAGATAAAAACAAGCTGGGTTGAACAGAGTGGTAGATTTACAACTGGAAATTATCAGTAAAATTTTCGAAAGCACTTTTGGAGCAGACAGAGGTTCTTCAGTCATTTGCATGCTTTCATGGCCTGAATATGAAGCAGCAACTTTAGCTAGAGACAGGAGAAGCACAAGCCAAAGATTTTGACACATTGGATATAGCAAAGGCAATACATAAGCCAGTCTACATTTTCTTTAGAGTAGGCAGATTTTTATGAGATGTGCCTGAGGAATTGCTGTAGGACCTGAATTAACCGGGTACTAGGGAGGTTTCAATCAATGTACCCTTTACGAGTCTTCCAAAGCAAACTGCAGGGACTCTTTTTAATGTGAGTCTTCTGATGTGGCAAAGGAAAGAAAAGCCCCAAAGAGAACTTAAACTGAATAAGTGTGAGGCTGCACAAACAAGGGAAATAAATCAGAGAACCTTCTCCTAAAACTTGGAAAATATCTACAAAACCAAGTTGCTGATGACTAGAAATGAGACGAAGACAGTAATTGTGAGTCTGTAGAGTGCTGCTTGGCCTAACAAAGACACAGAACGTTGTAAGACAGAGGGATTCCTGGGGTCCTGAGGAACACCACAGCATCTACAGTGCTCAAGCAGCAAGGCATGCCTTTGGAGACCTGGAGGCAAAGTAACATCTCTGACCAAATTTACCCTCAGCTGGCCATAATTAGATTCTCAATCAGAGTGCTGGCTGAGGACATAAGATATTGACAAGGAGAAAAACATTTTGGAACCTAAAACAGAAAAGCTATACACATCAATAGTCTGAGGGCTGGATCTGATAAAGGGTTTGGGTGTGCATGGACTAAAAGCTACAATCTCTAACTTCTAGTGCCTGGATCCCAAAGTGGGAATGAGAGCAGGACACAGCTTGACACCACCACTCTATTACCCTTCCAGAGCTGCTTCTCTGTACAGTCATGCATTCACTATTCCTACCCTGCCTCATGAAAGAATTAGTAGGCCTGTGACCACAGCCACATAAAAACACTTTCCCATCACCCTTTCTCATTTGATTTCCAATCAAACCAGGCAGACAATGCTAATTCCCACACATCAATATCACTAACTACACTGATAGAAGGAAGGAAGCAAGCAAGCAAAAACCTACCGAAATAGAAGTGTCAGGGAGCAGCAAAGACTGACTGCTCTTTAATCCAAGGATGACACCAGCACAGCCATCATCCTGACTTACTAGGGTTTCAGTCACAACAGCCTCTGAACACAGCAGGGAGAGCCGGGTACTGGTAATGGGTTCCATTGGCAATCCCAAGCATAGTAAGAGACCAAACCAGGTCCAAGGTCTGTCTAGGGGTCCAGCCAGAAGCAAAAGATGAGACAGACACCAGTCTGCAGCCAGGTACACCTAAAACATAGCTCAAGATAGGAGTAGAAGCTCAGGCCTGAGCTTAAGTGGAGCTCTTTGGTGGAGGTCCCAGGTGAGGCTGGTCAGGGTAATTAATGCCTAGCGGTGCCCTAAAGGCCCTGACGAGGATGTCTACAGCAACATAGTCTGAACACCTGTATTGTGTTTAGAGAGCAAGATTTTAGTAGGGGGTGCCTGTATTGAAAGAGGTTAGCAGCTGCCTTGTGCTCAACACAGCCAGCTCTGCCATGGCCTCATTGCTGGACAAAGCTGAGCCTGTAAGACACATGTGTGGTGCTTGGAAAATATATTTAATGAAAGGCAGAAAAAAATCAGACAGGTAGGACAGGAAAAAAATAGAAGTGAGAAACAACAGGGGGAACACCAACATCAGAGAAGTAGGGTGCTGCAGCAGATACCACAGTGGCCTGTGGAGGGCACCCTGCCAGAGCAGATGTCCACACGGCAGCTCACAGAGGACCCCGTATTGGAGCAGTTGGATATTTCCTGAAGGAACTGACACCAGTGGAGAGTCCATGCTGGAGCAGATTTTTGCTGAAGGACTGCAGACCATGGAAAGACCGGTGCTGGAGCAGGGGAACAGCATGAGGAGGAGGGAGCAGCAGAAACAACCTGTTTTGCATTGAGCACAACCCCCTCATTCCCCCTGCACTGCCCCAGGTGGAAGGGAGAGGAGTCAGAAATGAATGATTGAAGTTAAGCCTGTAAAAAAGGCAGGGGGAAGGTGTTGTTTTAATGTTTAGTTTTTGTTTCTCACTACTCAAATATGCTTTAATTGGAATAAATTAAGGTAATTTTCCCCAAGCTGAGTCTGTTTTGCCTGTGACTGTAACTGATAAGCAGTGTCCCTGTCTTCATCTCAGCCCATTAGCTTTCTCATCCTATTTTCTCCTCCAACCTGCTGAGGAGGTGCAGTGAGTGAGCAGCTGAGTGGCCATTTGTCTGCCAGCCAACACTAACCCACCACAACATCATCAATTGCCTTCTCATACCCAAATGCTTTGCAAATTTACGAGCCCTCTTCCCTAAATCCTACAGTTGGTGCAAAGAGCTAAAAAGAGCAAGTTTACACATAACATTGAGCAAAACAATGACTCCCTTGGGGAATGGAAACAAAATAAAATTAAACATAATTAATTGAAGTAATTAGTTAATATCATTTAATGTGCTAATTAGAATAAAAATAGGCAACAGGATTGAGAGCTGTAAGTACCTCTCTCCTCAATCTAGAGTCCCAAATCCTCTCCTGCAAATGAGATATAGCTACATGTAGAGACAAAAAAAAAAAAAACACTAAGCAAGGCTTAGTGTATTCTTTGGAGAAACAAGAGAAAAAGGTGTCACAGAGGGCTACCTTTAATAACCTCCTCCTTAAAACAGTAAGCTAGCATATAGGAGACCTGAGGTCAATGCTTAACTGAGCCTGACGGGATTCAAATATTATTTTCTGCCTCCTCAAGACGTACCTTACCCACTTGCTAAGTATGGCTAAATGGAGGAAACTTTCAGGGCACTCCAGGCCATGGTGCAGAGGGGAATGCAATAGTTAGCCCGTTAAGTCTTGCTGGTGATCATGAGTTCTGCTTCCTCCTCCTGTAAAGTCACTGAAGCAAACACAAGCACAGTTCAAAGCACAGACCTTAGGACTTTTCTCCCAGCTGAATACCCCAATCACTACAGTAACGCTCCTCTTGTGCTCTCTTTCTTTTGATCAAAGACTCTGACATTCTCAGTCGTATACTAGCCCTGTTTAAGGGAAGGCGGCCTGATTCAGGCTGGGAAAACAGCTTCCACTCAGTACTTCCTCTACTCCGGTAGGAGAGTAACAAAAGTTAAAACTCCAGCAGGCTGAAAAAGGAATTTAGCCCCGTGACACACTCTCTCAGTATGTGTTCTAGCCAATTAGGCTGTAATACAAAAGATGCATAGGTGGACTGCCACACCACTCTTGCAGCTTTGGAAAGGATGTGGTCAAATCTGCTTCTTGTGGAAGATTCTCTGTAAGCAAGCATTAACTGAAATCTATTTGATCTGATTAAGCTCCTGAAAGTTGGAAGAATGACTGCCCATTTTCTGAACCTTTATTACTCTCAGGGGACCCCGGTGCTAACAGATCCAGCTTGGGGAGAGCAAAGTTCAAAAACAACTCTAGGTCTCTGAAACTGCCACAGCAATGGGGAGCTACCGGTAGGGAAAGATGCTTGAACTCTTAGCTCTGATGGGCTGTGCTTTTGAAAAGGAATTGACCCTTATGATCTGTGCTTCTCCAACACTGAACAGGATGATCCTGTTCAGTTTTCAAGCTGAAAAAACACAGCTTAACTTCTTTGACTGGTTTATCAACAAATTTGCTTGCAGCTTTATCCAAGTATAGTTGATTGTTTATTAGCTTTCTTGTCTGTCTTGTACTAACCTTTCTGCCAGGCAGTTTGACTTCCAAAGTGCTTTAAAAAAATGCGTAGTCCTCATTCAGAAATTAAATTACACTACGTGAGCGTTCATGATAAGCAGTGTGCCCACCTGCACGCAAAAAATCACAGGGTTAAACAAACAGCTCTTTTATTCAAAGGAAAGAGCAAACCATGAAAACTCAGAATGTCCAAATAATGAATCAGATACTTCAGCAGCAGGCCTGACTCTAGCCTTTCCCTCAACATCTGCAAGTTGCTGCTAGGCCAGCATTAGCAGTTCATTAAAAGACTTCTCTCTTAATTATATCCCATTGACCAGGCTTGAAAGAGTGTATTTGTAGGCAGGCATGTTCCTTGACACAGACAAAGCCTACACTTTTTAAGTATTCTACTACCTATCCCAGCAGAAGCAATCACAGCTCTGACACTGAGCAAGAAGGACCTTGTCTGCAGGATGTTCTTAATGATGCCAGTATAGGCAGCAGGCTCAAGGTCTTCACAGTAATACCAGTCTCCTCATGCCACCTCCACTTTAATCAAAGTCCTTTCACTTCAGCTTACCAACCACAAAAACAACTTCTTTAGATACTCGGGCTTTTAGGCATGCAGAATTGTCAGTGACTTTTAAATGATTGTCCCTAAATTGTAGAAGAGTTGCACTCCTTTGGTATTTCCATCAGTTTTTGCCTTCCACAGCTGCATTCTCTGCCCATACCCACACAACACATCAGGATGAGACCAGGATGTGCATCCTTCCCTCCCACCCCCTGGTATCTCTTGAAGGAACTCAGTGGCATAAGCAAGGAAGGAGACACAGGTACTCCAAGATTTCTCCCCTCATACCACAAAGGTTCTTTAGGGATCTGTGTTCAACCATGTTCACACTGCAGAAGACAGTCCAGGACAGTACGTCTAACTTGCCTACTGGCTTTCAAAGCAACTTCATTCCACCACTTCAGCCTGCGGCAAAAAGGGAGAGCTCTCCAGTTAGGTGTGTAAGGAAATCCCAGACTTGTACCAGCCTCCCCTTCTTAATCAAATAAAGTTTTAACAAGAGTGTCCCAAGTATTTAGATCTACCAGAATCCTAATGTGCACCTGGCATACTCCCCCTGCTCCCCAAGCTGCTCCTTCATCTATATTCATCTGGAAATCTCACTTATTCTTGTCCATACTCACCATCAAATCTCAACACTGAGTCCCCCTAACTTTTTCACCTATGTTTTAAAGGAACATCACAGCCATGTCAAAGTTTGCTGAAGCTCTGTTTTTTATGTATTTGTCATGATTGTACTTGGAATGGCTGCTGTTCTCTGCATTAGAATTTGGTTTAAACTACCCAGCAAGTTCACATGTGCCCATGGTCTAACAGAACAAGGACAAGTTGCTTGTGAACTAAACTGCCAATTGATGATCAGAACTGGGATGAATGATGACTTTTCTAGTTCTGCCTCGCTTCAGTTCAGGTTATCTTTTCATGCAATTGCAGTCTACCATGCATCAATTCAGGAAGTAGTATATGGATATCAAAGACAGCAAAAATACCTGGAGAGCTTGGGTACTGTAAAACATGGTGCAGGCACTACACTGGCTGTACAAAAAGCCAGCTTGGGTTCAGCAGAGTTTGCCAGTCCGAACTGCTCACTGCCCCTCTCAGACCTGGACTATCTCTACAAGCCACAGTGTTGACTCTACCCCAGGCTACTGAAATTCTCCACTTTCTAGCAAGACCCATTAGCTTATACATGGTGCCGGATGGGGCCCTTAGCTAATGTGCAGACCAGACAGCTCACGCAGAAAGAAGAGTTCCTTTTTATGCTAGTAGGCAAGCAATTATGGTAACTAAGCAGTTAACCTGGCCGGTAACTTACTAAAATTTTAGGTGGCTTCCAGACAGCTGAAGAGGAATGGCTTGGCTTTTTGCTTTTTTCCTGGGCTTCCTCTTGTTAATAAATAATTAATTGCTTGGACAGTATTCAGCAGAAATTAGTCTTTAATTAAAATTTAACAAAATACATTCCTTTTGCTGGCTGGATGGACTTCCCTAAACAGTCTCATTATCCTTCCTTGATGGAGTAAACAGCACAGCTACAATTTTCAGAAGCAATTTAATATTTTTGCTTGTACTACTAAAGGCGCCTTCATGTTCATTTCCTAGCTTGGAATGAATGCCCGCACCACAAAGACAATGCAGCTTTCCTGTAATACGGTTAGTTGTGCCTGTGATGAATTACTTTTGGGTCTTAATGACTCTCAGCATGGGGTTTCTTTTCCTCCTGCTTCACTGCTTGGAACATTTGAGTTGTTTCTTTTTTTCCTTTTCAATTGATGTCAAATATCACTGCTTTGGGTCTTAATTAAAGCATTTCATTTTTGAGTTGATTTTGTTCCTTGTTAAGGTGCGACAAGATAAGGTGGGACAAGATACTTTTGGCTGGTATCATTTCGTTCTTTTTCTTTTTTTTTTCCTCTATTTTAAGGAGGAACTTTCTCATTGTAGAAACTTTACTAGGCTTTTTCCTACTAGGGGTGGGGTTCTCTTTTTATCACATGTTCTTTTCAGTCGTTCCAAATACATTGTCTCTAATCTACTGCCTGGCATGTCTCAATTCTCTGTTCAAATCACTTCAAAAAGTATTCCAAGCAGAATAATCAATTAGAATGACATGACTGAAAAATAAAAAAGGAAGTTTAATGATCTAGTTATAGCCCATGGCTACCTCATCTGGGTTATCTTCAGTTCTGCTTTCATGAACCCAACTGCATTCAATCATTTGAGCCACAAACTCTTCTTGCTGCTTGCTGTCATCTCTTCATGAGTTAAAAAAAAAAAAAAGGAGAGAAAATAAAAAGCAAAATGTCTGATCTTTGATCCAGAAGAAGCTGTCCTATAGATGCAGCACATCCAGTCATAAAAAATAACAATGACATGGGGAAGGGGACTTCACACTGATCAATGTTTATGAGACAAATGAGAGTTAATTCCTCACTTTTCATCATACTGGCTCTTTTGAATCAGCACAAATGAATTGCTCAATAGTCCTTGTCCTCGCACATGACACGACTCACTACGTGGATTCTAGCCACACTTAAGAATACAGGGGACTGAAACACTGCTTGCCAAAATTAAAACAGATGGATCCCATCTCATAAATTATTTCCTTTTTGTAACCAGCACCCTCAGAATACATAGCACACAGGCACCCTGACTTGCTTGTCATACAGACAGTTGCCTTTCATCTTGCAAGGTGGTTATGATTATCTACCAGATTATACTCTGGTAAGAAATTGGAATGCAGAGCTGTATCCCTACAGGGCTTCTGGCAACAGTTTGCAATGGGATCACCAGGGCGAATAAAAGCATACAGAAATGGAAAAAGTGGACTTTCTCCCATGACTAACTACATCTCTCACAAATATCCAGCTATCATTAGAAGCTATAAATATGATTACTCAAAACAAAAGTAGAAAGGTTCAATGCAAACCAGAAAAAAAAATAAATCTGTTCTCTGTGGGGGTAGAGGACAGACCAAATCATAAAAATTAAATATGGGGGTAAGGGAGAATTCATTAAATGCCTGAGACAGGCGAGTCATCAAGTCTGTGCTATGCTTCTGAGGTTTCGTGAACAAGGTGGAAAAAATCTCAGCTGAAATAAAGTACCACCAGGGCCCCCCGCCAAATATAACAAACAGTGAAGGCAACAGTGGGAAAATCACTCCTCAACAACAGGATATGTGCAAAATGTCCAGGGCATGATACCAAAAACGCGATATGAGACCAGGAAAACCACAGGAAGTAAAACAATCTACCTTGCTAGAAGATGTTAAAATGTCAGCCTTGACAGAAAGAGAAGGAGAACAATTATCATTAAGGACATAAGAAATCGCTCGACACCAGCTTTCCCACAGGACAAGGAAATTACCTAGCCTAGCTTGTTTCTGCATTTTATTTACACTGGTTGTTCATAGAAAACTGGTTAAAATGTTATTTAAGGCATTGCAAGAATAAGGGTTAAAGGTTACAACATGGATACATATGCCAAGTCCAAAAAAGCCAATGGTGGTGCCAGAAGTGGTGTGGGACCATAGTGTAGTAGGTAGTGAGTAGGTAGTGTAGTAGGTAGTGAGAAAGTACAAGTGTATGCCATAGACATTATCAACTCCCACTACAACTCTGTATCATGTAGGCTCGCATGGGCTCCCAAAGAATTTACATCAAGGAGATGAAACTCAGCACTGAAGGAGGAATTAGACAAGTAGGCTATGGTAAGCAGGGACTTCCTGGAAATCTTTGATTTTAGCTCTACAATGGCAGATCGTATTACATGTGCTATGGCAGAACCAGTTCATAAGCTTAGGAACTTAATTGGATGAAAGTAAGACGAACCTGCAACAAAATAAACTCCAAAACATTATTTTGCTGAGGTGGTAGTGGTGTGATGGACTTTAAAAACAAACAAACAAACAAACAAAACCCAAAACCAAACAAACCAAATAAAAAAAACCCCAACAAACTAAAACCTTATTTAAATGCTGTATGTTTTTTCCAAAGGTTTGTGTACATGGACAAAGGATCGCTACATCACCAAAGTGAGAGAGAGGAAATAAGAAAGAATTTGAAGGCTCTGGCACTTGTGGAAAAAGTCATTTGGGATCAACTACATGTTTCTGCCAGAGTATTATCCATGTTGCAGACAATATAGAAATTTATACCATCAGATTCAACAGCCAGACACTGACTGGGGCAATCCACCAGCAGTTTCAGGCTACAGCATGCAACCATGTTTAGTATGCATTTGTCTTCTTTTGCTATACAGATTTTGTCCATTTGTGTTTTTTAACCCAAAAAGTGCTATTTAGAAGAGGAGGGCAAAATGGTGTTAAAGAGCTCCTGCTGAATATGGGAAATAGTTTTGGCAGGGAGAGGGGAAGAAGTACATTCTGAGCTCAGTTTCCGTAGCAACTTTGAAAAATCAAAGCACAGACAAAAATTTGCTCAGAATGGTTCTAGTTTTGCCTCCCAGCAAGGTTTTGTGCTTTCTACACATTATTGACACCCTGAAATCAGTCATGCTGTCAGAGATTAGCCTTTAACATGTTAAGATCTAGGCTACTTCTATTTCTGCTAAAATACAGGATTTGAAATATACATTCAACTTTTCTGGCTGTAAATTCTCTTCTTGGCATCTTTTTCCACATTGCTGCAGAGCATGGGAAGCTCTCAGCCTGAGTGGCAAAATACCTCTGATTTTTCTAATCCTTGCATTCAGAGGGGAGAGGTCACACTGTAATGATAAAAACGTGCTGACACGTAGGAAGCCAGCTATGCTAGAATTAAATTAGAATTCATGCTCATCCTCTCTGGAACAACCTGACGGCTTCTCTTCTCCTTCATTAGCAGTAAGAGGCTGAGAGGGGAATGTCAGTATGCAATGGTATAATTTAAACAGCAAATTTGAAGTGGAGGGAATGTGATAAACACCAAGTAACTATTATAAAAGGTGACTATATGGAAAATGCCAGCATACAATCATTTCATTTTCATGCATTTCCCTTAAGGAAAACAATATAAAAATTAGACGTTCAAAGGATTTGCAGTTATAGAAAAAAAATGCCTCTTGGAGTAGTTACTCTGAATATGTGCCACACAACAGCAAATGTATTCCAGCATTAGCTTTCAAATTTTACACTGTCTGCACCTAAGGGAAACCTGGAAAAATAACAGTATACTTCTTCTTGTCTAATAGAAACCAAGACGTACAGCAAGGGATGTCTAGGGAACACAGCCACACACAATATTTATACGTCATCTATCTAATGAGAACTTACCCATAAGGAAAAGGGCACATTTCTAGATTATATTTTACTGTGAACTTTGGGTATCTCTGATCCCTTTCAGTGTATGACAGGTTGTCTGCTGGGAACACAGAAGATTGCTTTCAAATGGAGAAAAATGAGTTTGCACACAGATCTGAACATAAAATGGTGCAGCCCAACAAGGAACATACCCTGAAGAAATTCTTGGGAGTCTGTTAAGAAGCCAACCTACCTGGCCTCTTCAAAACCTTCTCCTTGATCTCTATAAGAAACTCAGATGTCTGCTGGCAAATACCTCTGAAGGCCATACTGCCAAGTCTCACAGTTGGCAGCTCTGGGGTTCCCACGTGCCATTGGAATTTGACCCCAAGCTTACTAAGTGCTGCACAAAAGGCCATCATCTGTCTGACCAGCATATGAGTTACAGGGGCTCGTCATTTTGGGAAGAGAAGAATAAAATTACGTTTGAAAATATGAATTGCCACAAGGCTTTTGAGGAAACAGCTTCTCTGACATGCAAATCAGAACTAAAAGGATAGCCCTTGTACGCCCTTCTCCTATTGTATTTGTTCACTGGGAGGATATATCTGTATCTTGTGAAAGGAATAGGGAGAGCTTTGTAAAGTAATATTGGTATATTCCCATCTGCCACTAGTTTTCAACACCAGTGGTCTAGGCTAACCAAAGGGATGAACGATAGTGCTGGTTTTGGCTGAGGGAGAGTAAGCAAGCAGCTGTGTGGTGCTCAGTTGCTGGCTGGAGTTAAACCACGTCAGCTACTTAATAAGGGATATTTACATACACTTTACATGTGTGTGTGTGTACCATTTCACACTGGAAGGACGGCTACCTCATTCAGAAACCTCATGGATGCAGCAAATTGAAACCCCTCCACTAAGAGTTGAATAGCCCTGTTGCTCTCTCTCTATAAACACATACATATATATATATATATGCTATATATGTTTCTATTTTATATATATATATATGTTGCTTTGTTGTTGGATAGCTACAGTTGCTTTAGCTCTGTAGTACTTCTTGGACAGCAGACAGGATCATTATCTCTATTTCACAGGCAAAGAGATATGGCAAAGCATCTGCCCAGGGTCACGCACAAAGTCTGTGGCAGGGCTGAGAACTGAATTCTGGGCATAAAAATACCTTTTGCATGTTGAGGGAAACCCCAGAACATTAATTTTTCTAACCCTTAGTGAAGAACAGGTGTTTCAGTGATGCAGATTTGGTAGACCAATCTATCCCCAGAATTACGATAAGATTCAGATCCAAGCCAGGACAAATCACGTCCTGTCTACAGTTGTCAAGGTAACAGGAATCTTAGGCATTCTAGCTACAGAGGAGCTTCGGTAACTCCAAATTCTTCCCTTCAGGAAGTTCAATTTGCCAAAGAACAGCAGCACTGTTGGAAAATAATACACAGAAGCTATAGCATAGCTCAAATACCCTACACACTGAAGCCAGGAGTTACACATGTATTTGAGTGGAAACACGAGGGAGTGCTTTTCTTGATAGGAAAGCCTCCAGTCCCTTTTTATGTATGAAATGCCACGGAAGGATCACGAAACTAACAGAAAAGGTACAAGGCTAGTCCCCTCTGTAGTCAAGGAAGAGAGACAGCTTTCTTTAAAGTATCATTTGGAGGTGAAGGCAGACACTGGTGAAATGGAGAAATAAAACAAAGAGTAGTAACACTGGAATAACAACAGTAGCCATCCCTTGCAGTAACAATATAGATCTAGTACCATTACCAAATCTCTCAACTCTTTGAAACAGGGAACTACAGTCTTTCAAAGCTTTATTCACCTAAAAGACATGGGACAATTTCCTAGGGGAAGAGACCCTCAGGTAAGTGTGAAGTTGCAAGATGGTAGAAGGGTCGCATTACTTGGTGGTGACTCAGGCACATACTGTAGCCTCAAAGGTTTCCATGAGCCTGGATCTTGAAGTGGAGAGACCTCTCCCTAGTCCTAGTGCTGTCCTGCGGTCCATCCCTCATCCCACAATAAGGCACAGCTGCGCAGCAGAACACAGATCAAACAGCAACTAGCACAGAGCTGGGCTACAGCACTGCTCTTGACTTTGCAGCAGGATAAAACAAGACCAGGTCTGACTGTGGGATGATGATGAACATGCACAACATCTGTCTCATCCAAACAACATGGAGTATGAGAGAGGTCTACCCCAGTGATAGGAGAGTTCATAGGAAACAAGTTTCCTATGAAACATAGGAAACAGGCTGCCATATCCCACATTCCCTGACACTCATACAGTGAGACAGGACTGTGATACTAGTGCAGAGTAGAAGTGGTGTTCCAGGCGTGTTACTCCCCAAGAGGGAGTATTTCCTTTTTTTTTTTCTTCACTAAATGCATTTCTTTCAGCACAGACACAGAAAACTCATTTCACTTCTGTTTACGCTTACTGGCAACGTAGGGTCAGTCCTTTGGGATTGCGGTTTTCATGCAGTCCAGGGAAATGCTTGCACGTTTTGTTTATTTTAAAATGAGAAGAATGTTTTCACCCTATCAGGCTTAGTATTTTTTACAGCTTATTTATACAAGATGTTAACAATGGGTGAGATTTAAGCTGACAATGTCTCCTTAAGTTACATCTAGTCAATTCTACAGTAAATATATGAACTTCATGCCAGGATTAGCTTGACTTTGGCAGTCTTTCACAGAAGGTTTTCAGGTCCCTTAACAAAGCTGATACAGGAATGGGGAGCCACCCAAAAGCTGAACCACACTTTGAAGGGGATCTCACTAATATGATGTAAAGGAGTTGCTTTCCAGCTAACATCAGTATGAATGTCTCCTCCTGTCTTGCCAATACAATGGCAGTAAAACTAGTAATATCATTCTTTAAATGGAGCTAGTTCAGCAGGTCAACAGGGAATCAATGCTAAAAAAAAAATAAGTGGCTTAAGAGCTAGCAAGAATATGACTGATTAGGCAGACCAAGTTACTAAGATACAGCTGCTGTTTAAATATGCCTGAAGAGAAACTTTCTGGGGAGTACCTTTATGCTGCTTTAATGTTAACAGACTCTTTTATACTGCCATCATCATCACTAGCAACAGCGCTATTGCATTCATCCTTCATCCATGGATCTTTCACAGGGGAAGGAACTGAGACAAATGGGTCATGCAAGGCCAGTACCAGCAATGTAAACAACATAAGCACCTTGTGTCCTCACTCTGTACTCCCTCTGTCTGGTACACTCCAGGCCTCAGGTAAGAGCAAAGAGGGACCTGAATTGGATACAGGGCACATCATTGCCTTTCTTTGCAGCCAGTCACACAGAGCAGAAAGGCTACCATTGCCTGTTACTTCTCACCAGGTAAATATTGAGATGCAACCCTTGGTTATTTGGGCATAAACTGTTCAGGTGACGGTGCCCTTTGGCTGAGTCCTAATGTTTTCACATTCGAACCTGTCATTCCAGTCTAAATCTTATGTGCAGCTGCCTAGTTCAGAATGAATGGTCTATTTTAACTTTCCAAAAATAAGTATTCACATCCTTTAAAAACATCCAAACCATTTGCGCTGCCAAGGTCTTTCCCTGTCTCCTTGACATCTCTTCCTGCATTGGGATGTAGGATGGAATTCTCTGCTCCTTAGAAAGGACTGGAAAGAGCTAAAGAACAAGAAGAGGAAGGGGAGTTGCTTCTTGCTGCTTTAAACGAGTGTCCTGCAAGTGTCAGTAATTTGTCCTCAGGTCTGTCCTTGCTCTTTGCTTCCAGTCCCCTCTGGCTTTAGCAGAACTCTACTGGAGAGTTTCCAACCATTTACAGGAATGAAAAGTTTAAAAATAAAATAGGAGCTTTGATCAAGAAAGACGTTCAGCTAGGAAGGAAAAAGGGAAACACAAGCACTGACAACTCAGGCAGAAAGCAAGGCAAAAGCAGGTTCATTATGAGTTGACAGACATTTCTATGCCTGCTTGCAAAGCCAAAACCCTCCCTGCTGCTCATTCTTCTTCAAAATGTTCTGCATTAACAGCGAAAAATATGCTTTGTTTTCACCTCTGGCTTTTCTCCATGTGCCTGCATTCTTTGCTTTTTCAATTGCAAAACGTTATTTTGCAGGAGCTGTCAACTGTACTAAACTCTGTGTGTGTGCGTGCACATGTACGTATATACACACATGCACATAAAAGCATCAGTTCTTCAATTTCTATTTATTCATAGGCAATTCTCTCTCCCTCTCCTCCGTATATTCATGTCATAGTTTGCAATAGCTATGCCAGCTACTGCTAATGGAGACATCTCTTCACTCTTGTTCTATTATAAACGAGGTAACAAAGCTGACATGAAAAGTTACAGTATGAGCCTCCTCCCAAATTTTTCATGATACACACAACCTAGCACACTTTGGATGACACATAATCACAAAATCCTCCCCCAAACTTTACATATCCAAAGCAACCTCCAGGCAAGCACCTTGTTTGCATTTGTGAGAGAGACTGAAAAAGCCTACTCGATACATGCAGTCTGCATCATTCAGGATGCAAAAAAATCAGTGCTCAGGGTATGCCCTAAAATGCAGACAGGTGAAGAACAGAGCAGCTCTGAAGAGCCGTAGTCAGGGTATTTATACTGCATTCATTATGAGGGGAACCAGGTCAACTGGCTGTCAGTGGGAAGGTGGTGAACGTCTGCAGAACGGATCTGATGGAGAAACCTTTGGGCAACTGGTAAAAGCACTCCTATCACTATATATTATTAACAATAAAAATAGAACCAAGGTTACTGTAATTCTAATCTTCATATTTTCTTAGCTTAAACCAAAAATCTGCAAATGAACTCTGAGCACCTCATCTTGAGCCCTTAATTTTTTTTTAAAAGACAATCACTGCCACGTCAATTAAAAGCATACGTGAATCAGAGGAAGATTTTCCTCAAAGTCATAAAACTACAGGGCTCATGTGACTAATTCTTTTGTTTGTTACACTTTTAGATCATATTTTGATATTGAAAGGAAAAAAGCACACATAATACAAAATGAACACTCTGCCCTTCAGAGTTCCAGTCTTGAGACACCATAAGGGTCCCTGGAAGGATGCCCTCTCTTCAAATTCAAATACATTATTTGACCTATGATTATTTTTTTTGCTTGTTTTTGTTTTTTTTAATTTATCATGAGAAACCTAAGGTACAAGAAAGGAAAATTACACCAAAAATATCAACGAAAGCAACTACAGATGCTGGAAACACCAGTGTTTTTGAGCAATACCGGGTTTCCATTTTGACATTTATCTTTATACTCAAAAGTGAATTCTTTTTACTCCATATGTAAATTAAGTAAATAAAAATTGCATATGTTGGCTCTGTACTATGTATTTTGGAAAGATGTTAATTATTGTGGAAGTATAATCTACTTACGAAGTTCAATATTTGCTATTTTAAAATTACTGATGTATACATACAGATGAAGGGACATGTTATGTGCATAGAGCTCTGTGTTTTAAAAGCAGAAATGACTACTGGATCATTTACTTCAATCTGCTAGACGATAAAAGCCTGCCAAGCCTGCTTCAACCCGACAACTTATATTTTGTTATGGTACATCTTGCAGCAAGGCATCACATTCTTCCTTGAAAACTTGAAGAACCTGTCAGTTTATCACAGTAGTTAATCACTCTCCCTGATAAAAACACGTGCACAGTTTCCCAAACTCAACTGTTTCTCTCTCAAACGGAGAGAGAGACTTTGACTTCCAGCCTTTGCTTCTTGTTATGCTTCTCTCTGCAAGATTAAAGGGCCTTTTAAGAACCCAGCATTTTCTTCTCATAAAAGTACTTGTGAAATTCACTCATCTAGTTACCCCTCCATGCAATAAAGCTAAACTAAACGGAGTTCTGGAAGTCCTTCACTGGAAGATGTATCTTACAGTTTTCCAGTCATGCTTTGTAGTCCTTTCTCTTCTTTTTCAATGTCATTCTTGAAGTGTACACAGGAGAACCAAGCATGCCATAACAATCATCTGAGTATGAAAACATTATAATCTTCCATATATCAATAAACTCCCACCTATTATAAAAGTGACAAAACCAAGGCACTGAACAGGATTGGCCCAACTCTTCGAGAAGCAAGTATTAGGATCAGGATACAAATACAAGAATAATCTGCCACAGAACTAATTCCCATGCCTTACATATGCCTAAAACTCACGCCTCTACTACAGCAGCTACCAGGTAATCTGTAACAGTGATTCATTCCAGAGTTTGATGGATCTGTATTATGAACAGCAAAGAAATCATGGAACTAGAGAGTGCATGCCTTGCCCTCCTCATTGCTAAGCTGACCAACAGAAAAGCACCCACTATTAGTGACAGACCAGGTACATAGGGCTGGAGTTCAGAAGCAGTTAAGACAGGTGGTTTAAAACAACAGCAGCTCATTCCAACACCTCCAGCAGGTACCACTCCTCAGCCTTCCCCCTCTTGTGCACTGCAGTTCCCATCTCCTCAGCACCTCCATCTTCCTGCCCTACAAAGCAACACAAGACACACCAACCTGTCACGTTCTTCTTCATGTCTAGACCCCACCAGTTTCAGTCATCTATATCTAATCAAGAGCCAACCTCAAAATACAATGGGAGCAGACCATTTTCAAGCAGATTTAAATGGCAATCATTCAAATCTCACCCTTATCTGGATTTACACACAGGAAGAGGAAGTTTTCCTAATAAAAACCCCAACTAAATGACTTAAAATTCAAATATCAGAAAAATACCACGTAGGAGGGAGGAAATTGTGAATGGGAAAACTCCAGCCTAACAAATCATCCATTGTAAATAAAAGTGAGGTAGTCACAAAACACCTCACAGACTGTCATTAGGCACAACTTGAGATTAAGGTAACAAGGAAATTGCACATTTATAGATAGTTGTATGCAATCCTATTTACTGCCTGTATGTGGCCATCCAAGGCTTGGTCACATTCACGTACTGTTTCTGTTTGGATCAGGTGGACCCACAGGAGACTGGAGACCTGTCAGAGGAAGCTCTCACAGCTGAGGGACACCACCCAGTTCCTGCACAGGGAGAGTTACAGAGGGTCATGAATGCTGCACTTCAGATTCCTCGGGCAATCACTTTTGATTTTTCATGTCTTTTCTTGAGCATAAAAAGGTATTGCAAGGTAACAGTGGCCTGGTGCAGGGGTAGCCAGTACATCCACCCGCAGCACTGTTGCTCTCCAGTTTTCCAACAGAAATGCTCACACCGAACACAGAAATTAGTTGGCAGCTAAGTATGTGCATGCCAGTTATAGTGTATTAATTCCCCACGCTGAGCAGCCCTAATACTGGGGGGTTTGTTTGGTGTTTGTTTTTTTTTTAAAAAAAAAACACAAACCCTTAGCCAAGTTTTCATTCCATAACCAAGAAAACAAGAATGTACACAATAATCTCACTACCTTTTTGCTACAGGCATTCACAGTCTGCATTGGTATTTGTAGCTGTAGTCCAGAAATTGCTCCTACAGCTTAACAACCATTCAACTCCACAGAGAGCTGACATTCAATTTTCTTTCAGCCCACTCTGTTGGATTCTTTACTCAGAGCTATGGTAATTGCTGTGCAAAATCTAGAATGGATCTTTGCTTCCCTAGCCGTCTACTCTACCCTTTCCTCCCCACCCCCCAACCCCCCGCATCTCTCTGGCACACCGACAACATGGTTGAATCCTGCAATTCAGAAAAGGCTATGAAAACTGAAGGAGTCGGGGGGGCGGGGTCCAAAGTGCAACGCTCACACCATTGCAATCAACCGGGGAATAAGCCAGGCCAACCAGGGCAGTGACAAATGTTCCTTAGGTACGTCCCAAGATGTGAACCAGAAGACAAACCACTCCCCAAAAGGCATGCTTGCACATTCATGTATGACAGTCACTTTTTCTAGTTAATGTTCTTTCACAGTATTATCAAGAGGACATCTCTTACCAACATTACATCTGTTAAATAAAAAAGGATGGGTGGTGGAGGGTGAGAGAACTATCATTAATGCAAGATGGGTATTATCTTCTGATTCTTATACCATTTCACACACAGAGTTGCACAGTACCTGGCAACCAGATTACTCCAGGAATATTATTCTGGGGCTTTCAGCTGAATAAAGAGGCCCCCAAGCTTCAGAGAGGTTCGGATGAGAACCAAAAAAGAGGGGCCATAAGAGAATACAACAGTTAGAAAATACATCACCTAGTAAAGATATATGCAGGCATTGCAGGTTCACTTTATCTGTAAAATCACTGCAGACAGCTTTTTAAAAAATATAGTTTGGCCCACAAAAAAGCTTTGTTTCTTTCATAGGATCAACCAAAGACAGGTCACAGCAAATATATTCATCCTTCTCTCCAGAAAGTTAGATGCAATCAAAAATAATTAAAAAAAACATACTGTAGGTTGTAAAGAAAATTTCTAAGAACTGCCATGTTTTAACCTAATTTATTTATGTGGTTATTAGTCATGTTAGACTATCTACCATCCCACCAGTGATCTTTATTCAGCCCGAAACACTCCAAAGCCTCCAGGAATACATGGTTGGGTTTTTATATTTAGTTTTTAATCTATTATTTAAGCTGCAACGTGGTTGTGAAAACAGAGAAGCTACATTTCTACTTACAGGTACAAATTGCTTAAACATGTTGCAACACTTCCAGTGCATTCATAACTGCTCTCAGGTATACATGATTTAGAAGCAACAAGAAGTTCATTCTCTCACTTCCCTTCAAAAAAATTGAGAAAAAAATGTGAGAAAAAGTACTGTACCTCAATGGGTGATTGGTGAGTGGTTCACTAAGGGTTGTTGTAGTTAAATTGCAAAAGATCAGACTTAACTCAAATTCACACACTGTAATTGAGAAAGTAAACAATATTGATTTTAGCTCAGTATCTTCTTTCCATCAAGGACAGAGAAAAGTGAGACTTGAAACGTTCTGACCAAATCAATTTTATGTAATTAGCCTTGAAACATTTCTTTGCCATCGTGATTGTATCATGACAGTGGGAAAATAAGACTGCAAACACAAAAGCATATTATAGAAAAAGATGGTCATGCCATACAGGTACTTCCACCACAACTAGATACAGCACTCGTGCACACACTTTTTAACAGCCACATAGTTATCTTATCAACCTGTCAGTCTTCTCCAGAAGTGTTTCACAAATACCTTTAGAAATAGTACAAAAATATCTACAGGAAACGCTTCCGAAAATTGATGCCTCACCTGTCAAATTTGCCGAGTCTCAGAAATAAATACCTTTGCACACCTCTTTAAATATATATAAGACAATAATGTATGTTCCCTCATTCTGACCGTGGGAGGAAGTTGGTAGTGTCACAGAGCATTATTTTTATGGCAATTAAGCCTTAAATAAACGTGTGTAAGCAACTTTCTTGTTGAGCAAGTTTTTTTCTTTTTTCTAAAAGGAAAAAACCAGAACATTAAAGTTGAACTTCTCAGAGAAAGTCGAAACAAAATCTCCCCTGATCATACCAAAATTTTTGTCTAAATAAAATACTTCCCTAATCCAAATAAAGTGTGAAGAAAATGAATAAACAGCTTCTGAGTTATCCACCATGTAACAAAATATACAAGAGTGATGCTTCTGAAGGTGACATGGAGAAGAATTAACTTGGAGTTTCTGAAAGCTTTTGATAATGATCATCAAAGAAGCTTTACTTGGAAAAGTCAGTCAGTCAAGCCTCCTCTCATTAGCTCACAGTATGGAACAAAAGTAGGAGAGTAACAGAAACCAAACAGATAAACAGCCAACTTCTTTACCTTGAGCGAAGTCAACAGCAAGGCACGCCAGGATGGTTGCAGGAACAAGAGGTAATTTATATACTTACTAGTCAATCCCAAAGAACATCAAATTAAGTTTTTGGATGACATCAATGTTTTCTAGTTGTTAAACACTGTAAGAAGCTTTGGAAAAAAACATATTGCATTACAGAACTGAGGAGCAAAGTGGCAGAAAAAAATTTGCTTTTTTTATACATTTATAGTAATTAGAGCACTAGCAAAGAACAAGCATTCTTCTCAGACATGTTAACACACTTGGAATTTTCTGACAATCTTCAAGACACGACTGTGATGGCAGTGGTAGGTCAATAAGAACTTTTCAGTGAGAAATGTGTACAACTTTGCAGCAGCAGGTGAACACAAAGCAATTGGGACACTTAAGTTGGATAAGTGCACAATCAATGAAGTATCAGAAACAGTGACATGAGCAATGAAAGGAATGTCACAAAACACGTTCCTAGGGTTTGTAAGAGTGAGCCAACCCTCACTAGAACAGCGAGATAAAACATGTGAGTAAATAGCAAAGGTGATCAAGTACCATTTTTAACACTTCTAGACATACTGGATTAGAACTTGTTCATACCTAGATGATACACTCAGCGGAGGGACAATGAATAAACAAAGGAAAGAAGTCTTATGAAGTCTGTCTGCAGAAAAAGAAGCCTCTGACTGAGCACAGTACAGGTCTGAACAACAGGAATGGTGCTTGCACTGGGAACTGCTGTTCCACAGGAAATAAGAACATCTGTGTGGTGAGAAACATAGTAGGGCTCTACAAACATTCAAGACAAAAGAGACAGGTGAGAGAAAAGCAAGCCACTATAATTTGGAGTTCCACGAGCCGCCACCACGAGGTAAGTAATACTGAGCACAACTTGCAGAGGAAAGAGGAGTTTTCCAAATGTTTCCAAATGTTTCCAAATGAGCCAGATAACTAGGGTACCCTGTAAAGATGTCATCAAAAAGGGACATACCTGGAGAATCAGGTGACAACCCAAATGAAAGATAAAGGGCTCTAAGACTCAAAAAGTTCTCAAACAAGCAACAACCAGATCTTGTGAACTTGTAAACAAAGAGAAGCATTGTTGTTGTTGCAAGAAAGCCTAACTGATCCATGGAAAAGCATGAGCCATGTGCAGATTGAAATATGCTGATTAATTTAAGAACTCCTCATGATAATTCCTATATTTTATTAATTGCGATGTTGCTTGTAAATTCTCAGTATTATCACTGTTTGCCTGGGAAAGGAAGACACACAGAACCGTGCTTGAAGATGCTCTATGTAGTCAACTGGAAGCAGCCATCATGTTATGCATATTCCCCCTAGATATAGATCAAACATGAAGGCAAGGGTAGACTGCATGGCATATTTACAAATATACAGAGAGGAAGCTCATCACCTAACACTGGTGCCTAAATTATCCAGATCCCTTTATTCACTGTTACACATGTACAGGGCATTTACACAGTGTTCTACCAAAAGCAGAGGGAGTTTTCGATACCAATAGGGATAGAAGTCAGGCTACTTCTACATTTGTGAAAAAATTACAACCAATACTCATTCCATTTTCCTACTCACTCCTATATTCCTTTTAATCAGTAGGCCATTAAGCACTCCACAGCAAGAAATTTGCTGATGGAAAAAAAACAACAAAACAAAACAAAACCCCAAACCCTGCACATGAAATTGTTATACCAGCGTCACCACCTAGCAAAGCAATGGCAGAAATGGAAATTAAATTCAAGTTGGAGGAATCTTAGTGAACCAACACAGTGGACACAAAGATGTATGCCACACTGCCAACTTCAAGTGCTTCAAAACATCATTAAGTTAATGTAGGATGGTTTTACATTCCTTATGCCACAAAGCTGGATTCAGTTAATAATTGCCATTATCTAGGTTCCCTAGGTCACTTTCAAGCATACTTTCAAACCTTATCTTTTTTGTTTTCAGCTGCTGATGTTTTAAAAAGCAAAGCAAAGCAAAGCAAAGCAACCAACCAAAAAACCCAAACCAAACCAAAACCAACAACCACTGTGACACAACAACCACAATAATGGCAACAATGCCTGCCTTAGGAATGGAAGAAATGCAATTGCTTGAGCTGGGTCTTTCCTTATTGACCTTTTTTTTTTTTTTTGGTACCTTGGATCTGTTACATTCTACTTCCATGACTATCTCTAGTTCTGTCAACTCTATTACAGAGATATCATACATACCAGATTTTATTTTACTATAAGGTCACAAACTCAATCTGCTTCTGAGACCTCAAAGAGCAGTTCCACAAACCCTCAAAGGCCTCACCCATTCCAAGCTACTGTTGCCTTTGAAAAGGTATATCAAATGTCATCTGGTAGCATTTCCTG
This sequence comes from Stercorarius parasiticus, assembly GCA_013396915.1. Taxonomy (NCBI): domain Eukaryota; kingdom Metazoa; phylum Chordata; class Aves; order Charadriiformes; family Stercorariidae; genus Stercorarius; species Stercorarius parasiticus. Next base: position 697,364 of record VWZL01004326.1, on the reverse strand, counting down.
AGGCATACAAGTCTTCCTCTCGTGCAGAAGTGGAAAAATGAGGCACTGATCACTCTGTTGTGGATACAATCCTGCAGGAAAGGACTAACCCAAACTCACACCTCCTCTCCTTCTCCCTCCCCCGTCAGCACCTCTTATATATTCTGAGTCATTGGATACAGTAGTTGTTACATGGTTCTACACCACTTTCCCTCCCCTCCTGTTTCCAGCAGTGACTTAGCTGCATCCAGCCCTCTATACTTATTAAAATGCACTTAAATATTGTATTTGGTACTACAATACAAAGAGATATCACAATTTATGACAATTTTTTGCTTGGAGCTCAATGTTGGTTCCAGAAAACTTGACAGCGCCAAGCATTCTTGATGGTCCTAACTCCTCCAGCCTGTAACGGAGAAAAAACTTTCCCCTATTGTATAAAACAGAGAATTGCAAAAGGCAGATTCTTTTATTCTTTTCAGCAAGGTGCTTTCTAGGTACTGGCCAGTTTATGCTGTTGCCAGAAATATGAGGCAGCTGCTCCCCTAATAAGATTGGCATATACAACTACCCTAGGCACATCCTGTAAACTATTCATGCTTAGTGTTTATTTGAAGTTTGTTGATATTTTTTCTTTCTCTCCCTCTTTAAAACATGTCGAAGCATTTAACATGGGGTCAATCTTCCCCTTTTCTCCTCCCTCCCCCCTGAAAAATTCAGGAATCTGGAAGTTTAGAGGTTCACCACACTGAAACTTGCTGTACACAAAACCTGGATTTCACTTTACTAAAAGAACATCTGTATGTCACATATGTCTTTAAAAAAAATAAACTTTTTATGCTGAAGAATATAAATATCCTACAAATTTTGTCTCTGTTCTTCAGCTCTAAGGATACCTAAAAAATGGTCTGGTATTATGAAATCCACCACTTTTCCATTTTCCACCCCTAAATCCTTTATTCGTCTCTTGCTCTGTATCTGCCTCCTCCTTACCGATCTCCACACCTGTTTCACTTCTCTCGTATCTGGCTGACATGTTGAAAATAATCACATACAGTGATTATCTCCCCTGCCACTGCTGGTACACCACTTCACCCCTTGAACTCCCTTATCAAAGTGCTTTTGCAACTTTCCCAGCCTTAATTACTCATACAAGGCTCTCCGGTTACACCAGAAGTGTACCAAAACTCATCTTCCAGAAAGCATTCACATTTTACTCACCCCCTTCAGTCTCCCCTGCTGCACCCTCGGGTAGTGCTCTCAAGGCTTCAGTTCACCTACCCTCAGATCCCACATACTCAGACTCTTTTAAATCATCTTGATCTGAACAGGGGCCATCACAACACCTGGCAGACCAATAGGTTTGGAGTGCAAAGCAAAGGGGGGAAGAAAAAAAAAGCAAACAAAAAAGCCCACGTTCAGCCCACTGAGTAACAGCCAATGAACAACATTGAAAGGAGGTGAACTAAGGAAATGCTTTCTCCTGAGTTTACTTCTGTCTCTGCTTTCAGTGACACCGTCCTCACCCTCCACAAATACATCATTGCCTTGTTCCAGCTGCACAAAACAGACTGAAGAGGCCTCAGGGACGGTGCTCATCTTGCATCTGAAAAATGTCAAGCAGATCTAGACTGCAATAGAAGGTGAGAGGTGACAGAAAAGGTTGTATTTTTATTTAGCTCTAATTTAAGTATCTGAAGACCAAATTAACACACAAGTTCAAATACATATGCATGATAAGCTGAGAAGTCACTCTTCTTCATAAGAGAACCTGTCACCTATCACTTGGTTTTCCTTCCACTTGCTAATACCTCTCTCCTCAGCACGCATTTCGAACGTGCTTGCCATCCCAGTATGCCAGCATAAATGCAGCATGCAAAGAACATAATCCCGGTGGTCGATGTGGCAGAAGCTGGGCTGCTGAAAAAGGCAGTCTAAACTGGAGGCAAGGTCTGTCCACAATGATTCCTATTTTTTGCCACACATCTTCAGAGCAGCGGCAGACCAGATCTTCAGACTTGAAGGTCTAGGGGTGCTGGAAGAACCTGGCACGCAGCTCCTGCCATTGGGCATGTTACTCTCTTGCAGACCTGCGCTCAGACTCAGTGTCCTCACAGCCCCTGCTCACAGAGGCAGAGCCCTTCTGAGAAACAGACATTACAGCCTTGTGTTTGTACACGGGCTAACGTGCTCTGCCCATTTCTCCCAGCTGAGCTCATGAAGCTGAACTTGCAATCACACGCGAACAGCAGCAGCCTTTCTCCTGTCAAGGGCAGGATCACCCTGATGACAGCAGCGCCTGCAGACCCCAGGGGAAGTGCTCAAACACTTCAGATGCTGCAGCATAAAAAATCAGAAACACAACTGATCACAGAGGTTGCTGTTTTGTTAAATATTCTCTTTCTTCACATTCACTGGACTGCAAAATCACTTCCCCTTGCCTTGAGCTCCTTTATCAAGTGTTTCCCTAAGGAAATAGTTCTTATTACCCAAATCAATATCCACTGAAGTGGACTTAAGAATTTTAAAGGCCTTGATGTTTGCTATTAACATCAGCTTGGGTAGCTACTCTGTTAAACACACATGCTTTCAGTGATGATTCATTTGCAAGAGCCTGTGTGCCCTAGCTAGTGAATTTATTTTCCACCAGAGTATTCCATACCAGCTTCTAGAAGGCATCACTGGATTGTCACTGTTTGTGGCAGCAAATTGCTTTGTTAGTAACTAGAGTGTTTGCCTGAAAGCATTAGGCTTCTTCCACCTATCCTACACCATCACCCTGAGACTCCTACCTACTTTTGTGATGTTGGCATGAACAAATCATCCACAATGCCTATTGGATCATCATGAAGCATTCAGAAGAGAGAAGAAAGTCACAAACACTTTGCATAATGTAAGCATCACATTTTTCCACATCTCAAATTAAGAAGTACCTCAGAGATTTATGAAAATGTACAATTATTTTCTTTGTAAGCTTTTGTTTACCTAACAAACTGGATTTGTGCCTACATTTTCTCAAAAACTAAACAAAGTTTTATAAGAAGTCAGAGTGCCTCTGCTCCCCAAATTAGTATGTCTATTAACTATGCATACTTATGTTAACAATACACAATATGCCTAATACCTAGCTCTTAAATACTTTCACATCATATGCATGCTGTGTTCACATATTTGTGCATTTTTCTTCATCAGTGAAAAAACCTAGCCACAGAAGGCTTGACCTCCTGAATGCCAGACACTCCTGGCCGCTACTGAACTTCCACATTTGCAGGTGCTCAACGTGTCACAGAACTGAGATCTACAGCAGTATAAAGTGTTTCAACAAAACCAAATGCACGTGCAACAAGGCACCAAAGACTAACTATATACAGGCAAGCACACACTGAGGCCACTCAATAGCTACAAAAACTGCATGAAGCTGTACACATGAATACACACAATACTAAAACTAAAAGTAAACCTTAAGAGTTTTTTTCCATTTCTCGTGACTCTACTGAACCCTTTCTCCTACAGTCCAAGGCAAAAAGCAGGCTGGATGAGAGGGCAGCCTGTTGGTCACAAAAGGGCCACCACGCTGCATTCAGCTCACAGCCTTCTGCATCACGTACCCCAGGCAGACATATTTCTGCAGAAAGCGGCTCGTGGCTGAACCAAGGTGCAACCCAGCCTAATTCAAGAATGTACAAGCAGATGGTCACCGAGCTAGATTCTTCTCAAGACATCTTAAAATTTTCATTCTTAAGGTTCGTTTGACTATTTAGGGACTAAATAACTCAGCTGTTATTTACAAGTCTGAAGGGGGAAAAGTGGCTAACTATGCAAAAAAAAAGCAAAGCCTGTTCCTCATGACAATTAGTTAGGCCCAGAGTGTCAAAATACACATGAAGACTTAACTTACACTTACAGACTCTCAGAAGTGTAGAGAGGCTTGCTGTGTTTCTCTCTATATTTCTTAAACCTATCAGCTTTAATTGATTCCAAAGAAAATCTTACCAAAACCAAATCTTATTTCCCCCTCATATATACCTCCTCCTTCACAATGTATAGAAAAATCAAAGCTTAAAGAGAGCATAAATGCAATTAACCTAAACTCACCTATCTATTCTGGGAAACTGAAGTTCTCGTTTATCGAGCTGAACATATTTAAATTGATGGACTCCTACATGGTTCTAAACTTTTAAAACTTCCTAAGTTGTTCTTAAATGGCAGATGAATTATTTACTTCAATCTTTATACTACTTCCTGTCTGACAAGTACTCATGTAGAAGAAACTGCAGTTTTAAAATTAAGGAATCTGATGATCCATTCCATATGAAACATTCCAGCTGTGGAATGTGTTCACTGTGTATCACTGATGCTGCCACAACAGAGTTTCTAACTCAGATAAAATTTGCAGAATTTTACATCCTTCCTGATTGGTTGGTTTTTTTGGATATTTTTTTACATTATCACTTAAGTTACTTAGATCTTTCAAATTCTTCTTGCGTATTTCCTTATTTAAGTTTTACTGAACATTTTAAAATCAAATATGAAATAGTAATTGCATTATACATAGTTAGGCAAAATGCACCAACATATTTTACACTAAGAGAAAAAAAATTCTTTAAATAGACCTCGTGTATTTACATAGCCTCAATTATACTTTGCACTTCTGCAAAAAAAATCTCTAAAGAAAGTTTAACTCTTCATGAAAGACATACTGAACAGTGATTTGGTTGTTTTCCACAGCACCTCATAAAAAATCCATTCAAACCATTCACAAAAGTGTAGCAAGAAATATTTCGGGATACTTTTTTTTTTTTCCCTACTGCACTGCTTTTACACAATTTTTCAGACAGAGCAAGAGAGAAGCCGAGAGAAGTCCATTTGTGTGCCTTCATGGATTCAGAACCATAGTTTGCTAGCTTTATTTTCCTCATGAACTAGGTTCACCTTAAGAAATCCATGCCAGCTTCATCTCCCATGCTCCACAAGCTTTTGACTGGAACATGCTGCAGACGGCATTTACACAGCAGCTCACCAGCACTGAACCTCTTGGCATTATGCAGCAATTACTATTGTCATCACTAACCAAAAGCTCCTTTAATTCATTGATTGCACCTTGAATTCCTCCCTCTCCTTTAAACTGAAAGCTGCTGACCCTCATTTTAGAAGGAAGGGAATTTTAAATTTCTGCTCTGACACAATGCTGGTAAACTACTGTGAACGGATCACTTAAATCACAGCTAGATGACAGGCAGCTTTGGACCAATAGTTTATACTAATGGAAATCAAATCAGCTGAGGGAAGACGAAAGACATTTGAGAGGTACACATGTAATATATGTTTTGAAAATTTACAGCAGAGTGGGGAAACAAAACCCACAAAAATTATAAATTAGGGGAATTTGTACCATTTTTCCTTTTTTACTAGTTCCATTATATAATCTCTAGTGAAAGGGTATTTGTAGCTTACTCATATAATTCTCAAAACTAAAATCTTTACATAGAAAATGTCAACACAAATTTCATTATCTAGGTGCAACTTCAATCACTTAAAATTAGAAACAAATCAGTCTTCTTCAAATGCATCGATCTACTCTTTCACTTCACAACCTGTTCTAAATGAAGAGTCAGGCTATTCAGTAAATAGATTAAGACAAAATAACAAAGACCCTGCTTGCAAAAACACAGTTTCTTATATCAAAAGCAAAGCTCCCAAGGAAGGAGAAAAAAAATCTGGAGTGATTGTGTGTGATTCCCTGCCACAGAGAAACAGCAGCACTGAAGTACCTTTTGGTTGACATTTCGTCAGGCAGCGTGTAACTCGGTTAGTTCCACAACAACAAACTGTATTCTTATACTCCAAAAATCTAAGCTCTTCATTACACTGATTCAGAGGGATGATTACAAATAACCAGTTGTATGCACTATCTGCATTCACCGAAATGGAAAAAACTGCAGATGTTTGATAAATACACAGATGTAATTATCACTTCAGATTTTTCAGCTAAAGCTGAAGAAATTCTTTACTCTCTCTGCAATGCACGCACAAATACACAATAGCTATGACATTCCTTGAACACTGCCCTCCAGCTGTTTGCTCATCCAATACAAAAAATTACTTTAATTATTATTTTGGATAAACACACTTGATTGATAGTTAAAAAAAGCTTTTCTTATTTATTTCACTGCAAGGACTGCAAAAAACCATCTGATCCCTGTTGTCCTTAGATCTCTTGCAGCGGCATTACAAGGCAAGAAGAAACTACGACAAATTACATCTAATTCAATCGGGTTCCCCTTTCTGCTGCATCTCAGAACAGCCCTTTTCTGAAGTACAAGCTGAATTGTATCTTTTCTGAAAGCATACTGAGACCTCAAGATTATCATACACAAAGGATATATGTTAGCAGCTCCAAGTCAGCTCTCACAGGGCATACCACACATTTTCTAAATAACAGCATTTAGACTCCATGGGCAGCATTGCAAACAGTATTTAGAAAAGTCAGAATTTTTTAAATTTTACACTTTTATACTCTAACTATTATGAAGTAAATCCAGTGGTTTCTTAACTTTTCCCCTTTATTCCTGTTAAAACAGAAATTATAATGCAAAGTTACAGCATAAACTATTTATTTCTGTGCTTTGCTACGCATGCAAAATGTATTTTTCTCCTATTTTTTCCAGAGGTGACACCTTAGGGCTCAGACACACAACCAAGTTACCTTTGGCCCTGTGAGCACTAAAAATAGCTGATGGGCATGCTGTAATACCAGAAAAAATGCAAAGTAAGGCAACTGTCCTGGTTTCAGCTGGGATAGAGTTAATTTTCCATCTAGTGGCTGCTGTGTTTCAGATTTGGTATGAAAGGAATATCAGTAATGCATATTGGTTTAGTCTTTTCCAGGTGATGTTTATATTAGTCAATGACTTCCCATAGAAGCTGAGAGGGAGCACAGACAGAACAAGCTGGCCAAAGGAATATTCCATGCCGTAGACGTCATGCTCAGTATATAAATGGGGGTTGGCTGTGGGGCAGGGATCCACAGTCACTTCTCTGGATGGGCTGGGCAACAAATTCACCAGGTGCTGAGAGTGATTTGTGTTGTATTACTTCATCTTGTATATTCTTTTACCATTATTATTATTATTATTATTATTGTTTTCCTTTTCCATTATTGTTCTATTAAATTGTCTTCATCTCAACCCATGAGGTTTTTTCTCCTTTCCCCTCTTTTCCAGCTGCCAGCTGGAATTAAACCACAACTGTAACTCTGCTGAAACACCCTTTATTAAATCAACTTCCCTTGCATTTGCCCTGGGCTAAGAGCACACATGGAGACATACAGAAATGTCGTAACTCAGTCTCATACCTGAATGAACGCTTGGCCTTGACAGGGTGACTATCAGATGACTCCATGTTACCTGGAGTCAGAAACTGAAGAAAAAGGCAAATATCTCTATCCCTGGCTTCCACCTAAAACCCAGTCATCAAACAGGCTAGGGTCTCTGTAGCTACAGCATTTCTCTACTGCTTAAATTAATTGTTAGACACAACAGCAGAGATCTGTAGCCTGCCTCTAAAGCAGAGATGCACCACACTACTTACCTGCACAAGAACCTCTCCCTTACCACTAGGCTCAAGCATAAGCTAGGACTCTGCTCAGGGTTAGGAATACTAATGGTTGAAGAGCACTCTTCCTTCCTTGTCTCAAGTGGATCTTTCTTGAAGGATACATACAACCATGCAGTCAATGTTGTCTTTTATATTTCCTTGTTATAAATCCAACTAAATCACATTTAGACATGTACAATTTGCTCTGACTTTTTTTCCTCATAGGGCCATCTATAGCCTCTGGATTTCTAACTTGTCTTCCTTGGGATGCAGCTAAGCTCTCCAAAGGTAACTGGATAGTACACTGTCAAAATGAAGCTTTCCTATACCATTTCAAAAACACCTACCAAGCAGTTCATGTCTTCTTTCGTTTGCGTCTCTTCCTTTTGTTAGGCCAATGACAAGATAGACAGTATAAAACAGAGCATTAAAAAGTTACAGCAACACCTGAAAACCCAGTGAAAACTTTAAGTACCCTTCCTTTGACAGACTTAAGAATGAAAATGGAAGCAGTGTCACATTTTCTATGAAAAATGTACAGCTTGTGGTGGAAATGTTCAGCTGACAAGGGAATATACGTGTCTATATGAAAAGTTGCATAAGAGTTGACTGAACAGCTGCCAGCTCCATTCTGTATGTGAAAGCCATAGTTCAGATTTTAAAAAATATTTTTATTAAGACAACAAATAAAAAAATGATTCAAATGCACGCCGGCATTATCTGTTAAATGCTAAAGCTTTCAAGTGACCTTTACTTTCAGATGTTAATTATGCATCAGACAACATAGTCTTCCAAGTTCCTGCTAAGACAAAGCAAATCAATATAGATACTTTCCCCAAGAAATAACAGCCGTAATTTAGAACAGCTAAGTCTGTTGACAGCACTGCATACTAAATTCTGAAATAATCCACTGGAAGTAGCAGTTTCTCCAATACTGTTGGCTTAAGAGTTAACCAGTAATTGCCCCTGATGAGTACAGGATACTCGACTGTTCCCAGGAGGAAACTATTTGCTGCTGCTGAAGATCATGAGATTATTACTATTTATCGAGTGTCAATGAGATAAAACTGTAATATATGCAAATACAACACATACCTCCCAAGGTATTTACAGTACTTACTAGAAAGATAATACAGTTTATCACACCACAGCAAGTAATTAGATAAACTCACTTCAAATGAGGATGTTTTCCTTGGGAGTCACTGTTTATTCTAACGATGCCAAGAAACCAGTTTTGCAAACCACACTTGTCCTGAACCAAAGGAACTACCTTTATTTTCTAAGGTCACTGCTGAGCCCCTATTTTACAAAAGCTTTTGGATTAAAGAGCTATATTCAATATGTAGTGGATTTGGAAATTCCTAGCTTGGTAAACTACTACAACAAACAGTATATTCAAATACTTCTTTTTTTTTTTCCAAATCATCTGTTTGTAAGCTAAGCATAGGATTGATAGCAATGCCTTTATGCAAAAATACTTCCATTTACAAAGTTCAAAGCTTATTTGATGCTTTGCTGATTTAGTGTCCTTTTGCTTCCAAGGTGATGTTGGTTTCCCTGGCAGTACTGCTCTTTTGAGGAGAAAAATATATCACAACTGTGAACTAAGGCAGGCTTTGATCAACATTATCAGAAAGTGATAATATTGACTAGCAGTAAGGACTGTGCATGTTAAACACAACCCTTATGAAAATTCTTATAACGTCACTTGTATCTGTTTTTATTTACTGAAGTCTGTGCATATTTCTCAAATAGACATTTCTACAACCAATCATATTACACTATTTTATATCAACCATTGCACTAATCATATGCTGTGTCTACAACCTTTGCTTACAAGTAACTCCACATAACATACATAGCTACTCAAACTAAATTTCTAACTTTTTTTTTAACAGTTTGCCTAAATACTTATTTCAGCTACTGTTCCAGACTGGTCTGAGAAGGAAGGTAGTCTTGAATGAATTTGTTGCTTCATAATAGGTAGGTATTCCTCCTTACCGTTCATGACATTCTAGACCAGCATATTTTAACTCTTTCTTTACTTGACCACACAGTATTAGTCTAGGTCAAAAGGTGGAATAAGGAAAGCGTAGAGTCTTGAAATTTCCTTCTTTCTTCAGACTCTGCTTTAGACTGTTATTTAAGCATGAAGCTGTATTGAGAGCATCTTTCCCATGGTCAACAGCCACTATAGCAATAGACAGTAGAACTGCCTGGGGCTGGCGTTGATACTGTTTCCTGGGCTTACAGGAACATTCCCCTAATGGAGCCATCATAAGGGCACACAAAGTGCCCTGAAGATCGACAGACCCAGAATAATCCCTTGGATCTTCCTTATCAGAAAGGACTTTTCAGAGCAGAATCAATGAGAGCTTTGACTTTCTACTTCACGAAACAAGCAGCCTATTAAGAAACATTCTTCCACATCTTTTGTCTGTTGTTGAAGATAAGACAAAATTTATATTTTAATCTGGTGCACCCCACAACATGCCAGCAGTACATTTTTCTCTGCCGGACTTCTTCAGTTATTCTCAATTATCCTCTGAACTTGGGATAAATTTTGCATAGGTAAAACTCCGCTTAGAAGCTTCTTAACTGACTTTTTTTTCCCCACAGAAATGTGACAATTCCAGCAAACATTTCAGATAACTGGTGAGGAATATTCAAGTGATAATTATGGGTTCAACACAAATATTTCTTCAATATTCAGCTTGGGAAAAAAAAATATCCTGAAACTTGGTCAATGACAGATGAAAGCAACTCTAAATTTAGTTTTCAGGAAAAACACATTTTTAGTTTGCCATTTCTGGTGGGGGATTTTTGCATTTCCATTTTGTGCTGTTTTCCTATGGCTTCGCTTGCTGTTTTAATTAAAACTTTATTCTGAAACATCAAAATTCTTTGTGAGATGTTCATATTTTCTAAAGAACTGCAGCTCCTAGAGAGAACATGGTCAGCAGCACAGCTCAAAGAGCAACATCATAACCTGCTAAACATGAAGGTCTTGACAAGTTTCTATTACGTAAGCTGTGAAGTAGACAGTCATTAGGAATTTCATTTTCAACTGTGCAGTCTTACTCCGCTGTAAGAAGGTTTACTCTTCCACGAAAACAGATCTACTGCTGAAAATGGAGTATACTGCACTGCCAATGCTATGCTGTATTTGCTTTTTGGAGAAATGGCTAATATTTGAAGAGCAGCATCTGCTTTTCATGTAGTTCTAACCCATTCAGGAACCTATTAAGCAGATGTTCTGGAAATGGAAAGTTAAATGGACATTGCTACAGAATTCACAATCATACCCTCAGGTTTTTTTCTTCCATTCTCCCCCAACACAGACAGACATACTCTGAGCACTACCTCCTGGACATTTATGGCAAAGATGCATTTTACATGCATTTTCACTGGTACTTAAGTGACGTTGCTTGGCAGCATTGTGGCAACAATCTTTGGATTAGGACCAAAAGCTTGGGACCTTCTGAACCTTGCCTGGATGGTTGCACACAAAATGTTGAGTTAGCAGCTCGGTGTACAAGTGGCAAGCAGTGATGAGTGGTATTCCTCAGGGGTTGGTACTGGAACCAGTGCTGTTTAACATCTTTGTTGGCAACATGGACAGCAGGATCGAGGGCATCCTCAGCAAGTTTGCCAATGACATCAAGCTGTGTGGTGCGGTCAGCACACCTGAGGGATGGGATGCCATCCAGAGGGACTTGGACAGGCTTGAGAGGTGGGGCCGTGCAAACTTTATGAAGGCCAAGTGCGAGGTGCTGCACGTGGGTTGCAGAATTCCCAAGCACAAATGCAGGTTGGACAGAGAATGGATTGAGAGCAGCCCTGAGGAGGAGGACTTGGGGGTGCTGGTGGATGAGAAGCTCAACATGAGCTGGCAATGTGCACTCGCAGCCCAGAAAGCCAACTGCATCCTGGGCTGCATCAAAAGGACCATGGCCAGCAGGTCAAGGGAAGTGATTCTGCCCCTCTACTCCACTCTCGTGAGACCCCCTCCTGGAGTACTGTGTCCAGCTCTGGAGCCCCCAACATAAGAAGGACATGGACCTGTTGGAGGGGGTCCAGAGGAGGGGCACAAAGATGATCAGAGGGCTGGAGCATCTCTCCTATGAAGACAGGCTGAGAGAGCTGGGGTTGTTCAGCCTGGAGAAGAGAAGGCTCCAGGGAAACCTTATAGCAGCCTTCAAGTATCTGAAGGGGACCCTACAGGAAAGATGAGGAGGGACACTTTATCAGGGAGTGTAGTGCTAGGACAAAGCGTAACAGTGTTAAACTGAAAGAGGGTAATTTAGATTAGATATGATGAAGAAATTCTTTACTGTGAAGGTGGTGAGACACTGGAACAGTAGAAGTTGTGGATGCCCCATCCCTGGAAGTGTTCAGGGCCAGGCTGGATGAGGCTTTGAGCAACCTGGTCTAGTGGGAGGTGTCCCTTCCCATGGCAGGGTGTTGGAACTAGATGATCTTTGAGGTACCTTCCAACTCTAACCATTCTTTGATTCTATGATTCTCCTAAAAGCACTTTTCCGATGCAGACCATCAGGGAATAATTCTTTTCTTATAAAGCAGACAAAACAAAGAGGGTTGCATCCAGCCCCTTTTTACCCAACTGTTTGAACATTTGCTTAGGAGGGTTCGATACTCTTTTCTGCCTAAAGGGACTAAAACGTTACTCTTTCCTCCTCACTGTTTCCTCCATCTAGAGCTGGGAAGGCAGTTTCCTTTCTCAGCTAAAGCTGTTCTGTTGCACACTGAATATTTAAATAGCAATTAAATCAGAGTGAGCAGCAGCCTCTAGCCAAGATATAAAAATAAATTCACTTACTTCATATGAAGCCGCTACCAGCGCAGCAGCAGGGAATTAGGATCCTCTTCCACACAATCTGCTCTCAGGAAGAAGAGTAAGCTGAACTTGCATCCCCAATGAATATTTAAGTCACCAGGCTAATTTACAAGGGGGCAAAAAATCCCATATATAATGCTGATATTGGCTATGCTTTACACTACAGTGTCACTCACTTCTCTGTTGGGCCAACAGTCCAAATTCAGACATGCAGAGTAGGTCTACTGAGAGCACCTGAACTTCGCAGAAGCAGAGGAACAACAATTACAGTTTCGGGAGAGCTCAGGTCCACGTCTGTTGCTGAGCTGCTCAGCTCTGCCAAGCCAACGGGCTTCTAGGCTCATCCAAGAATGGATTTTGGGGAACACAGTAATAAAAACAGTAATACTATAAACTTTAGCTGCCTTGAGGATTAAAATGAACTCAGTAGTTCATCATAGCAATTGTGATACTGGACATATAAATCCCAGTTCCCTTTCCAGATCTGACCTTTAGCCAGTGCCTCCATTCTGTGTCTCTGTGAATGTATACTGACATACGCTGTATGTATACTGTAACAGCCTCCCTTGCTTGTCAGTATCTTATACTTGTTGGCAAACAAAAGCAAAGGGTTGCCTGTAAGGAAAAGGAGAACGAAATCCCAAAGATAATTAACACCATCAGTGGCCAGATTGAGAGCCCAAACCTTCAAGTGTGTGACAAAGCCTGAGGAAACCCTGATGCAGCAACACTGCCAGAACCATCAGCAGAGCCATGATTACCTTTTAGCCTTTCAGTGGGGAAAAGAAGCTGTAAATGCAACCTGCAGTGGTCAACAAAGGCTATTCAGTAGTTTAGAACGGCTGTGAACATTAAGCAAGCCCAGAGAAGTTAGGAGGGTGCCCGATGGGCCACAAGGTGAATCCAGACCACGTCCAGGAGAGGGGACATCCACTTCCCACCAGCTGCTCCCATTCGACAAGGCCACAGGGAAACGCAGTGTCCCAGGGATGCGGGGCAGCCCGCATGCCGGATCCCCCTTCCCTCAGCCCCCCATCCGAGGCACGGCCTCACGCAACACAAACGCCTCAGGCCCCACGCAACCCCACAGCGGCCGGTCATGGGTTCACACAAACCTCAAAAGGCTTTAACCAACAGAATCTAACTGAGAGCTAATTAGAAAATTAACTAGCCAATGAGTTCAGGCAGTGGAAGCAGCCGGGAGGGCGGGGAGGGTGCTGAGGCCTGACCCCGTCCCCAGTCTGAGCAGAGGGGCCCGGCTGGTGAGGGAGGCCGTGGGCACAGCCCTGCGACAGGGAGGCCCAGTCAGCCACCTCCACCTCCACCCCTGGCCCAAGGAAGGGAGGAGAAGCGTTGTCTCCTGCCACACATCTCAGGGAGGCAGCAAGCACCATTTCGGGACTTGGAGGTGGCAGGGCGTGAGATGGGACAGTTTCGGGAGGCTTCACATCCAGTTACACCTAAGGACCCCTTCAGGCCCTGTAACACATCTGCCCAAATCGCTCGGCTTCATCTACGCAAATCCACATTATCTGCTGGAGAAGTAACATCCCAAAGTCTGTTTCAGATAAAGCAGCTTTGATGGTAGCAGGTACGCATAAATGTAGCAAACACATGGTGTATCCTGTATACAGGTAGAGCACATTGGAAAACAAAATCCCTGATCCTTCTACCGCTGTGCCACTTGCTTCCTCCATCTTCAAAGCAAACCACGCAGGCTGGGATGTTTTCAAAGTCACTCAGTACATTGGTTCAACTCTGGTGCCACTGAAGTATCTGATTAAACTCCCACTGTTTGTAGTGAAAGCGCGGTTATACCAACACTGTTTATCCCACCCTGAATTTCCCACTACCTCATTTTTTCTGTGAATAGTAAACAATTATAAACAGTCTCCCACTTCTCAGTAGGCTGAGATGTGCTGTTAACAAGTTACCCAAACATCCTCGCCTGGAAAGAAATAAAAGAAAAAGAACTGTCTGGCGGCAGGAATATTCATCGTTTTCCACAAAGGACTCTATGCATCGGCAAAAATGTTCCTTTTTTATTATTTTATAAAATACTAGGATTATGAGGGAAAAAATGGTTTTAAAGATAAAAATCAGTCACAAGCAAACAGTACATGAAAAGAGTCAGTCTCTTTACTAAAATAGCACCAATGCTTCAGTATCACTTAACCATGATAAAGAGGCTGCAGCCAGCAACAGTTTACCCAGTTCCTCTTCTGAACTGGAGTTCATGGGGAGGAAAAAAAAGGCAACAAAAACCCAGTCAATGCCAGTGGAACTTTCCTATACTTTTACCAACTCAACGTCATTCTTGTGCACCCTACAGCACTATGGATTAGATTGCTCCTTCACTAAAGAGCAATTAGTACTTTGAGGAGAGGTGGACACTACATGTCATTCCAGAAAACTTCGTGACTCTGGAAAAAAATGAAGAAGTGCCTAAGCAAGCCAGAAAACTTGACAGCATTTTCCAGCACCACAAGCAACAAATGTTACTGTTAAGAGAGATCAAGGCAAGGCATCATTTTTTTTAAAAATAAGACGAAAAAAGCAGAATGTTTTTTCACTCAACATCACAGATCTTTATTTGGAAAACATAAAAGTCAACAAGCTAACATCAAAGTAAAACCACACAGAACTGAAAAATTTATCTGGCTTCAGCATGACTCATGAACCTATTTCCACTCCTGAATCCCCAGTAAAATGCCTTTTTGCAACCGCCCTTTTTCTGTTACAATAAAGATGCATTAAAGGACAAAGATCAGTAGAACGCAAGGAACTATGATGAAATTTCAGGTGTTGATCTCTCGGCTGCCAAGACGGCAGGCCTTGCTTATGTTTGCAACAACTGCAGATGCTTTAAGTACATCAGGGGATTTAACTGAATGAAACATTCCTTGGTTTACGCATTCACAGAATTTTGTGAAAAAGGGATTGTTCTTGCCCCTGTTTTCCTATGGCCTCTGTTGTGTAGCATGGATTTTTTCATTCAGAAACTCATTTGTCCTAGACAGTGTAATGAATGATTTGAAATCCTCAAGGATGATTAATACCTTCATCAGTGAGAATTTTCCATTGGTTAACTAGTGTTAAAACATGTGCCCTAAATCTAGTCCAAATTTGTTTAGAATCAGCTTCCAGCCATCTGATACTGACGTTTTTTCCTACTTGAAAGGAGGACTCTTTGATTTTTAAATGTGTTCTTCCTTAGAGTTTGATCAATTCACTTGTCAATAACCCTTTTCTTAGCTAAACTCCGATGACGGAGTTTCTTTAATCTCTCATTAAAAGGAAAATTTGTCAGGCCTGAATCACCCTTTTTTCTTATTTCAGAACTTTTTCTACTATCCAACATGCTTTTCAATGCACGAACCTCAGGACTAGCCCAATTATTTTCTCAGTCCTCCCATTAATGTCATAGACATATAGCTGGTGCTATCATTTTACACATCCAAGGATCATATTTGTTTTAACCATCATGCAACACCAGGAATTTTCATCCTGTGAGAGATCTAAGATGAACCACAAACACTTTAAGGATGCATTGACTTCCAAAATATAATCCTCATAACAGATGTATAATTCCAAATGCATCACCTTGCATTTGGACCATTAACATATACATTGTTCAAATGAGACCAGTTTGACAAGTGACCAAGATTTCTCAGAAGGAATTTCTACCCATCATTGCAAATGCTGAGATATATTACATTTAACCTTCTAATAATAACAGTTTTTCTTCCTATCTCGATATACATCAAGAATATTGTGATAGACAAATAACAGTTTTTCACAGGAACCTACAATGCTTTCTAGAACAAGTATTCTCATTTATGCTTTCTACAGTCACTTGACTAGTGTATAATCCATCCAGTTTCACGAGTTACCAATTTTTTAATCTTGATGCTATTTTGAAATCGTGTTTGTCAGCTCTCACGGGAGTCTACCAGGTCAACAAAATTCTTCATGGTCAATCAAATGAAAGTATTTCCTTAGGCAAGACCTGCCATGTGCATGACTGCCCAGAAGACAGCAATCCCCTTTATCAAAGGATCATTTCAGTTTAGCCAAAGAATTCTTTTTTCATGTTTTATTTAATTCATACAAATATTCAGAGCACTTCTACTTTGAAAGATAGGACATAACTGTAGAAATAAGCTGCCATATCTAGGAAGAAGTGCCTTTGCTCTGTGGCCATGGATATAGTGGATTTTTCCCAGCTGGGAGAACTTAACCTCAGAATCATTTTCTTCAAATATTCATTCCTGAGAGATAAAGAGAGTAGTGACATTTGAAAGTGCGCAGGCAAATCAGATGTTCTCCTACAGGTACTGAGAAATATTTGTTTAGCTACTTGGTAACTACCAGTGCAAGGTAGTTCATTCTGACCAGAAAATGAAATATATTGAAAGTTTTTATCACCTCAGGACATTGATTTGCTCTCATAAGAGAGCAGAAGTGCTCTGAAGGCAAAGGCAAGCTTTTTAGTGCTTGTAAACCAGTGGTAATGGCAAGCAGAGAGTTCAAATTAATTGCCAGCTCCGTAGTTTTATTAGGAACACATAGGCATAAGGTTGACAATTTCTTAGATAAATATGGCTAGGAAAAAATATAGGGCTTCATCAATTTGCAATAATTGGCAATACCCCAAAGAGAAAATCAAATTTATTTCATCCTTGAGGCAAAAAAATCTTTAATCTCTCCAGGGAAATTGGCTTTACAGCGTACAGGCGGTTTATGGTTTGTCAGCATGTATCGAAAAATGGGAGGAGACTAACCACCGCTAGAACGATTGCAATAGTACAGCAGTGACAGTCTAGCTACGACTATCCACTAACTGTATTCCATCAAACAAAGAAATAACTTATTACATGTCAGTTACAGACCACTGAGAAGCAGACGAGAAAATATTTGACATTCCCAGTGTATAAGCTTCTGAATTCCCCTACCGCTGTCTCAGTTCTTGAAGGCCTACATTAAAACCAGCATTTGATGAAAGCCAGCAGCCTTGCTCTTCACAGAACAGAATGTCTTTGAAAAATTCTGTAGATCATTGACTTAAAGAAAAAAAAAAAATCTAAAGAAAATCTGACATTGCTGCCTCCTGATGGGGTTATATACTGGTTATAGCCTTTTACTCAGACATCTGAAGAGGAAGCTGGGATATTTTACCTGGTTGAATTGAAATGAGTAGAACTGAACTGTCCTGACCAAGAAAAAGTTCCATAACACCACCGGGAAACATGATTTTTTTTTTTCTTTGACAGGGATCTAAGCAACTATTTCCTTTGATAAAAATCAGATTTAGATGCCCTTTCTGACTTGTACAGACTGTTTTTTTGAAACGCATCACATTTAAGCAAAATCTTATAACAGAAGCCCATACCACATAGTCCTCTTGGAGCATCGTACTGTTCTCCTTGCAAGACCGATATCCCCATTGTCACAAAACACTGCGGCAAACGTCCAACCAGCAAACATAAAATAATTAAGTTACCCTTTAAGTATCAATCAATATAATTCAACTATTTTGTCCTGGTTTTGAGGATCCACAGACTTGTAACCTGCATGTGGACACTGTTTG
The DNA here is from genome assembly GCA_013396915.1 of Stercorarius parasiticus. Taxonomy (NCBI): domain Eukaryota; kingdom Metazoa; phylum Chordata; class Aves; order Charadriiformes; family Stercorariidae; genus Stercorarius; species Stercorarius parasiticus. The sequence goes on along the minus strand of VWZL01004326.1, from coordinate 679,341 downwards.
GGAACTGCTATGCATTAACACCTATCTTGACATTTAGCTTATAAAGCCTCTCTGTCATCAGTCCAATGCTAAAATCCCTGGGATGGCTCTGGCTGGCAGGGCTGCCATCTCCTAACTTTGCCATCATTAATTTGAGTTCTAATGCTACTGAGGGCAAGTCTTTTCTTGAAAATCCCTCTAGTTCAATAAAACTACCTGGATATAGTCTCCCAGAAGTAGTACTTACAAACATTACATTGTTACAACTCATTGACTGTGGCATCTTAGAAAAGATTAATTATTTAAACTGCAGCAGGTAGTCACCTCTGTTGGTGTAACACAGGTAGAAGAGAATTATATGGAAATACTTCTTTGCCACAATACTTTTTGTTAATTCGGCAATCGTTAACCTGTTTGTATCATTAGTTACTCATTAATTTCCAAATTTCCATATCAAACGCTCTTAGCCTTTCAATCCATAGTCCCAGACTGGGGGAAGCAGTTTAATTCACTAGCATAAGGGTGTACGCCCCAAGAAACTGCTGAAGTTCAAACAAGCCCAAATTACCAAAGTATGCCTTTTCTGAACAACCCCAATTACACTCACAGCCCTGACAATGAAGAGAATTTTATTTCTTTGGAAAACTGAGAAACACAAAGATGCAAAGCTTGCGACCTACAGTGCTTGGAGCAAGCACAGTGTGGAGTCAGCGACAGCAGCGCTGTAAAAAGGATGCGCTCAGTAAGGTCACACAAAGGTTTTCAATTAAACTTTTTTTCTCACGTAAATAAAAAAACAAGAAGGCGTTAAGTCAGGCCAGCCAAGATTATGTGCAAGTTTCCCTAAAACTTGTCAGACAACTTCAGCTGAAAGATACTTATCAACAAATTATGAAAGCACCAAAAGGTTCTTACAACTTTTATCACAATGGTCTTTGCTCTGCTGTTCATCTTCTTAAGTAAACAAAAGCAGGTGTTAGCCCGAGATAATTTTGTTTTTATTTTTTATTAATAAAAAAGATTAGATTCTGGTAAGAAAGGCAAAATTGAAGCAAAGAGCCTGTTTTAGTTATCTAAGGCATAAGGATTTGATTCCGCCTCTGAACCGAGAATGCAAGTGCGTGCAGTGTTCTAGATCTACAAGAAAGGAAAAAAACCCACAAAAAACCCACAAAACCCACCCCATGCAGCTTGGACCCCAGCTTTCACCTTTATGCATTGCAAATGGCTTCAGTGTTTAAAACTGAGTTATACCGAAGGGAAAAAGAACTAGCTGAGGGAATGGATGGAGTTTTTTTACAGCTATTACTACAACACAAAGAATCTTGTAGAAAGAGGTGAAGAGTCCAGTGTGTGTCATTTTGTTTGTGCATTACACAGGGGGACAGATGCAGAATTCCTGCCAGGCAGACCATCAGCTCTGTTGCATGTGGTCACAAACACCAGTTTTGGATGGGGTGACAGTGAGGGCAATGTCTCCATAAGGAGTTTCCAATAACTGTTGCTGCCTCCAGGCATTTCCAGACACAAAGCCTGATCTCGGGACTACTCATGTATTCTTAGCTCCCCACTGCACCTTGGTACTATGCTCCTACCCCACACACCTGTGCTCAAGCTTATTCTAGTCAGAACACTGGGGAACACAGCACAGATTAACAGAAAATAAGGAGCCTAAGAGATCCGTAAGGGAGTTTGGGAAACAAATAAAAAATATATTCTTCCTTTGCTTCATGGCTCCCATCCTCTCTCTTTCTCTGCTCCAAGGCAGCAGAAACCGATGCAACACATTATCAGACAGAGCTCTGAAGGACCTAGAACCACTGGGGTTGTTTGCTTAAGACAGAGTTTCAGCCCTACACGAGGCTGTGCACTCCACTGCAGCCAACAAATCAGTAACGCTTGCGGCAGGCTGTAACTTTCAGAAATACACCCCTCTCTTAGTTGAACAGAGCTGTGAATTAGCTGTTTCCTACCACTGCACACCTGCTAAATGCATTTCTTGTGTCTTTCTTAAACCGTCTTGCATCCACCAACTTGACCAAAACCACTTGTGAGCGTGCCTGCTCAGAACTTCAGGGAAGTGGAACTGGACCTTCAAAGAAGTCATCAGGGTCCATCACAGCACAAATAATGGCAGCATTACTCTAATTTCAAAGATTACCTCATATAAAGGAAAAAAAAAAAAAAAGACGAACTACTTGCTATGATGTGAAACATGAATGTCCTTGTGAAAAGTAATTAGCACGGAGTAGCTTCTGATTTGAAATGGGAGAAGAAAGCTATTAATTGTTTCATACAAAGCTATCTCAAAGGATGTAAACACCCTTCAGTCAAAGGTAAGAATAAACTTAATGTTTCATATGGAAGCTCAATTCTTTTTACATTGGATACGTTAGGATTACATTTATATTTCAGTTGCAGCATGCAATTTTATATGGCACCATGAGATATCATCTCGGTGTTTTTCTGAACTGCTTTCATTCTTCATACTGTTTTCTTTGTTATCATTCATTGTGTGTTTGGATTTATGTCAACTAGATGTACTTGAATGTCTAGGGTATATTTTTCTCAAAACGTCAATTGCTTTTTTTATGAGTGGTAAAGCCAAAAGACTGCAATTGCCTTGTGAACAAGGGACTTCAATTTTCATGAGATTAAAATAATGATAATAATAAAAAAAACCCTTACTATCAGTTTTCAGTGCAGTTTAATTAAAAAGCAAAACTTAAGTGTATCCCTACAGTCCTCTGAAGCAGTAAGAATAAAACCAGTTGAAAGGAATCTTTGGAAATCAGTGAAAGTTTCAATCTGATTTTTTCAAATGGAAAGCACTGGCTGTGTCTATTCACCGTCTAGCAAAAGATACTCCAACCTTACAAAATAAACACCTTCACAGCTATTTGTCCAGACCTGAAGCTTCGTAAAACTGTCTCTATATTCAATATACTCAAAATAAATGCACCTGAACTATATGCTTTGATTGTACATACACATACATGTCCATGGACATACAAGAGAGTGCATTTTGACACGGGGAAGACATGGCGTTTAGTACAGCAGTTGGTTGCTTTGGCCTCACTAAAAAGGGAGGGGAAATTCATGTGTCACTGCTCATCCTGAAAAATTTGCAAAAACAGATTAGAAACCAACCTAAGATAACATTTTGTTCCAATTTATAACACAGACAACAATTATTATTTCAGAACAAATGAAAAAATGCAATATATGGTAAAGGCTACTCTTCCAGTTTTAGTTACTACCAGTCCCAAAAACCAACAGATTTATCTTGCAAGTAGCAGCCAGCTACTTGCCATAATTTCTTCTCACATTTTAATTAATTGCTAACAGCTGAAACCATCTGATGGAGGGGCTTTTACTACCGCTTCCCCAGCAATTCATTTTTAACATTAAATAAATTGCAACCAGCAGAACTGAGGAGGGAATGGAGAAAGTGTAAGGCCTCCAGAGGCTTGCATATATTCAGTGCTCGTCCTCCTCAAAAGTGGCAGAGGCATTCTAAAAAACACAACAGTTCTAAGTAGGCAAAGCTGACTGTTCTAAGGTTTTTTATTTTTTCTTAAAAAAAAAAAAAGGTCATAAGTATGAAAGAGAAATTAATCTCCAAGGAAATCGACTACAGTATAAACTACTGTACCAAAAAAGCTTTGCTTAGATTAACAAGCCAATTGAATTCTCCAAAGAATAAATCTGTAGTTTGGAAGTGATGATGACTTCTTAAAATGAAACACTTATCTTTTAAATTATATCTCTAGTCAAGCTCAAAATACATCAGTAACCTATTTCTTTCAGCACATTTTTTGCCTATGTATCTGCCTGATAACTCTCATATTCTCTGCCCTCCCACCCCCAACAACTACCTTGTACGCATAACTCCTGAACTACTTTGAAGGAACAGCTGAGACTGACCAAATCGACTGCTTCACTGGTGCTACATTATTATAAAGCTTTATCTGCTATGGGTGCTGAACGGACCTACCCGTTTTCTCTTAATAAAAACAAACACTGTACCTGCACATTAAAACCACTAAAAAAAGAACCAAATGAGAGCTGAGGAGTTCTCACAGAAGTGCACGTGCTTTGGGCTGCCTGATTACAGATGCACTGGTCTTGGTTCCAACTTCAAAAAAAAATTCTGAGCATCTTGGAAGACTTGCCCCAATTTAAAAAAAAAAAATAAAAAAAATCATAATTATGTTAGTAGCATCAATCACTAACCCACCACCACCACCCCCCTTGTATGCTCTAAACTAAACAAGTTTTGATCCCTTCAGAGAATGGCAGAGGTATTAGCCAAAATCGACTGTGCTATATGAATTACTTCAACGCAATGAGTCTGGTCACGGAACAGTGAGAGGGATGAGAAGTGGAACACCAGCCGTATCTCTTTTGAAAAGGTGTGAGCAGTCATGCAGGGAGGATTTGATCACTTTTGCTTTATAGTCAATAGAATGATCTAAAATTATGCTTAGACACTAAACAACCATTTCTGTTTCAGAGAGAAAGCCATAATGGAACTAACTTGAATTACCTACAGCTGCTGAACGTAAGCTTTGGTAGGGTCAGACGCATGGTTGTGTCACTGCAGGCACCGTAGCAAGTTGCCAGATGTCAGCTGAACGACAGCTACTGTTGAGGCACGTGTCCTTCCTTACCCAGTGGAAAAAGTGGAGAAAAAAAAGAAAAGTACAGCTTCTCTCAGTAAAATTAAGTTACGCTCAGGGATTGCAGATCCACTGCCATTTTTGTACTTTGTCTCCAGCCAACCTGTTGTTTCACCAGATTACTGCCGCCTTTGTGGCTCATTCTAAAGATCCCATCACTCAAATCAAACAGTTTTCTTTACATTAACAGCATTTTATTTCAAAATATATTAACCATTCTGTGCTTACAAAGGACTGCAGTGTGAATACAATATTAAGTTAAAAGCTTCTTAAACCTGTTACAAAAAACTTTATTAGGAAGAGGACTGGTACATACAATCAAAACTATTTCAATACCTCTGCAGTCTACACGGGTAATTCTCAATCTTAACTCACACGTTTTATTCTGCCACAGATGGACACAGGGGTTATATTTTTAATATTACACACGCAAAACCAGGTACTGTACCAAAACCAATTACGGTAACATTAGTTTTGAACATAGTACCAAGTCTGAAGATGTATCACACGTACAGTTACAGAAAAAATTTGTGTTGACAACAGAAGTTATTGCTCCAAAGCCCCACAGGTTCTGGGTAGGGATGCACGCCTTAGAACAACCCATGCTCTGTAATGCACAAGATCTGCTGTTATGTTTGAGTAGGATCTAGCCAGTCTTAGTACCTGACGTCAAAAGCTTCTTTGGATTTGGTTTGGTGAAATTTATCAAAGGGAAAAAAACCCAACTTCCCTAGTCTTCCAACCAAACATCGAACACTAGTTAACATACATACATATATATATATATAAAAATATGCATATATTTTTATATATATATATATATATATATAGGTAAACACCTAACTGTTAGTATAAAGAGTTGGTTTCCAACCATCACTGAAGCAGAAAAAATTTGTTTTTAAGGGTAACAATCTGAACAAATTGTATGCTTGTAGAATATACTAGTGATGACACTGGAAACTGCAAACATTGGTTTACATGGCCAGTAAGTTAAAAGCAACACAAAAATATTTTTTACTGATACTTCTTGACAAAGCTTCAGTTTTGGGCTGAGACTGGCAGAAAGGAGGCCAAAAATTTGGATTTTGTTTTTCTGACCTTATGGCCTCAATGTCAGTTCTTAAGCTTCATGAACTTTTGGTCTGTGGCTACTTTCTAGCTTTGTGATGCCTCTTACATTCAAACTACATCAATACCATGAAAAGTTGCCTTTAGGTCCTCATAGGATCATTGTAGACAATAGTCAAGTGGCAAAAAGTGAGGCTAGGAAAAGAAATCAACATTTTTGCTATAAAACCATCATGCTGACATTTCTTCAGATATATACATGGATGCTAGAGCACTCACTCCGCCTTTCTTAGCTTGCAAATGCATCCTGATGCAAGTAAACATGCCCTGCTTCCAACTCAAACCTAGATTTGGTATTGCTACATAGTGCTACATTCAAAGAATAATCTCTAATTCGATGCAACATAAATTCTGTTTGTCCAAGTCTATCCATATACAGAGCACATCAAGGATGCATTTACTTGCCAATTAGCAATTCCTTCCTGAATTGGAAATACTATTTCAGTATGGACATTCAAAGCATGCCCTTCAGGTCCTGGAATCGATTCCCAAAAGAGGATGAACCAATACTCTCGTGTACTAAACCAGATTCAAAACAAGGCACCAGATGAGGTATGGATGAGGTTAAGAGATGGGGGAACTGAAGACGTATTTCATGACCTATTAATTTTGGCAGCTCTTTAGCGGATGCGTGCAAATACTTCTAGGAACAGTAATCTCTTAGCAATGGATTACTACTAGATGGAAGAACAGTTTTTCCCAATTTTAACTACAACAAAACAGTTCTAGCCACCCTATCAGTGTTTGCTTGGCTCTTCCTCAGCGTCTATCAAGTAAACATTAATTCTAGAAAACGCTGCTTGTTTTCACTATATACAGGTACTATTTTGCTCTCAGGTATCTTTAAAAAAAAGACAGGAAAAAAATTTCAGTTAAAGTCTGAATAGGACAGACACTGCTCATATTTATATAATACTGCACATTATTATATATATTTATAAACCCAACGTAGAATCCCTGAATATGCTCGTCGCTTCTGGCACTGTTTCTGGTTTCAAAATACCAAGTTCATTTTCCACATTAGCACTTAAAAGCAATTTTGGAGAATTTCACTATAAAGCATTAAGGTATTTTCTTAAAAGTGAAAAATAAACAGTATCAGGTTAAAGATCAAACCTCCCTAAGATTTGTCAAGAGTTTTAGGCAATTCTAGTTTTGTAGAAACAGAAATAAGAAGGGAATTTCCGAAGTACGCTTCACAAAAAAGCGTGAGAAATAGTAATAAGAAGAAACGCTTTGAAATACAAGCCAAGATAGAGTTTATAAAGATGATGCATCCATGGATTTAAGAGATGCCAGCTGTCACTCAATAAAGATTATTTAATCGGGAAACGAGTTTTCTCTTGTAAAATTGCAAACTTCAAGGCAAACAACTGCATCTCTAGAAGAACGGTACCTCCATTATTAAATATAATGAACGCTAACTCCAATCCCAACAGCTTTCATCACCTTCTGAAGGAAGTTGTAGCTATTTCCTGATGTAGTGTCTATAAACGTGGTATTATCCGCAGTGACAAACCTGAGCCAGCATTACAAGCTTGGGGAAGAGTCGCTAGAGAGCTGCCTGTCAGAAAATGACCTGGGGGTGTTGGTCGATACCCCGCTGAATATAAGCCAGTAGTGTGCCCAGGTGGCCAAGAAGGCCAACAGCATCCTGGCCTGTATCAGGAACAGGGTGGTGAGCAGGACTAGGGAAGTGATTGTCCCCCTGTACTTGGCACTGGTGAGGCCCCACCTCGAGTCCTGTGTCTAGTGTTGGGCCTCTCACTACAAGACAGACATTGAGGTGCTGGAGTGGGTCCAGAAAAGGGCAACGAAGCTGGTGAAGGGTCTGGAGAACAAGCCTTATGAGGAGCGGCTGAGGGAGCTGGGGTTGTTTAGTCTGGAGAAAAGGAGGCTGAGGGGAGACCTTATCACTCTCTACAACTACCTGAAAGGAGTTTGTAGCGAGGTGGGGTCAGTCTCTTCTCCCAAGCAACAGGCAATAGGACAAGAGGAAATGGCCTCAAGTTGCACCAGGGCAGGTTTAGATTGGATATTAGGAAAAATTTTTACACTGAAAGGGTTATCAAGCATTGGAACAGGCTGCCCAGGGAAGTGGTTGAGTCACCATCCCTGGAGGTATTTAAAAGACGGGTAGATGTAGTGCTTAGAGATACAGTTTAGTGATGGTTTTTGTCAGAGTTAGGTTGATGGTTGGACTCAATGATCTGAAAGGTCCCTTCCCAACCTAGGCAATTCTATGATTGTATGATTCTGTTATGAACACAATGTTTGAATAAAGACAATTGTGGGAGCATCTTCTAAGACTCTCAGTAGAATAATGGTATTTTGCCATCCTTAGTATATCAGGTCCATAGGAAAGGCAGCACTCTGCAGTAATCTGTCAGCAGTACTAGGGATTAGCAGCACAGTAATTCTGCTGCTGCTTTTACTACAGAACAATTTTATTCAGTTTTGTATTTTCAGGCTTGCTGAAAAACAATGTTTAACATGGCAGCTACACACCTATTTCAGAAGTTACACCGATATCCACAATATATGATACTGGAGACAGCATCCAATTTTCCCTACACAATGCTTTTTTTCTTACTTTATTTAAGTAAACACTGGCAAAATACACATAAGTATATCTTCCTCACCAAAGTATTGAAGAGAAGCCACACAGTCCTTGAGATCAGACAAGCCTAGATGTGCCCCGAATGAGCTGCAAATACAAACCATTGCACATGGAAGTATCTGACTGCTGTTTCCATTATTAGATACATGCGTATTAACTTATTGTCTGGAAAACGCATATTGTATATCTGACTATAATGTGAAAGTTTGGGGGTTTTTTTTAGAGGAAAAAAAAAAAACAAAACAGCCTTTCAAAATAAGTCATTGCTGCTCCCAACTGAAGCAGTAATGGTGCATCTGTGCTGAAAGTCACCATATTGTAGAGTAAGGCTGACAAAATTAACATGTGCCAGATTCTCACCCAGCGCAGTTTGTTTCTTCATGTATTCAATTAAGTCAGTACCTACAGTGACCTGAAGTTAACATGCTGGGCTGTAAACTGGCACACATTCACTTCTCCTAGCTCTGCTACAGCACAGGAAGGGGAGGAAGGGCAAGCTCAGACTCAGTGCAAGAAACAGTTACCGCTAGCCCTATGGCACTACACTTACTTGCAACAAGCCTGATTTGCTAGAAGAGAATGATAAAAAACCAGCACAGTTGTAATTTACAATACCATGAGACCACATTGTCTTGGTTTACTACAAGCATTCCCTTCTGAATTCTAAATTGTTTTTGTTCAAACTTATTACTGAACATACTAAATACAAGTAAATACCTGCTCCTGGAATGACTGTTTACAGTAAAGCTAAAGACCATCAACTTCTTGCCTATAAGCATTATGAAAAAGATGGTCTCTCCTAAGAAAACTATAGTTTAATGCCACTACAGAAAAGGGTGTGTGTGGAGTTTCGCCTCCCCCCCCCCTTTTTTTTTTTGGAAACATAGAAGCCATTTAAAAGCTTATCCCACAGAGCTGCTGCTTGCTTTTGGATGAGGCAATATAATCAGGAACTGGTATGTTACAATGACCAGAAGTCAAAATGACCAGCTTGATTATTTTCACATTGAGATTGATCTAAATGAAACTGTTCTTAAAAAGTCTGAGTCTTTTCAGAAAAGAATATGAATTCTTAAATATGCAGGGACAAGTTTTTCTGTTTCTACTGGTAATTGGATTCTAACAACAAACCATAAATAATCGGTATGCTTTTTCATAAGCTGCTGTTTCCGCCTTTTTTTTTTTTCCTAAACATGGCAAAATTCAGTGAACATTTCATATTCTACGAAGGTATTATTGGAGGTTTTCTTTCTTTTTTTTCTTTTCTTTTTGGCAGTATACTGTTACGGTACCACCACTGAATCATACACTTGACTCCTTCATCAGGCATGGCACATAGCATGAGCTCTTTAAGCTACACCTACTGAGAAAGACGGTACTACTGATGGTTCTTCGAGGCAAGTCTTAGCTGAATTTGAAACAGGAAGCACCAATATGAAGCCTCATTTAAAAAAAGGGCCAACTAACAAGACTACATCAGATATGAATTCTGTACACAAAACAATTTCTCTTCACATAGGGAAAGGAATGTTAGAAAATAACAACGTATCTTCTCAGCTGATTTTACTGGTTTGCCATTACTGAAGATAATTGTGTCTGAAACATCATTTTAATCTTCACAGCAGAGACCCTTCTTTGGTCTCAGGAGGTTGGATGAAGGGGAGGAGAGGGGGGAGAAAAGGAAAAATTAAAAACAAGCAAAAGAATGCTTTATGACAACTCTTTAAAATGACTATGTTGAGTACCATAGGAATCTGAAAGATTGTCTCAGAAATAACTGGTACAGCAAATGTAGACAATAGAATGTCTTGACCAGTGAGTAAAGAGGAGCAACGGAAAACCAGAAATACATTAAAGATGCATATTTCTTGCTGGTAATCTTCTTTAAATGCTAACAAGAACACAAGATTTCAGTGCAAAATTCTGAATTAAAAAAGAAACGTAAGAAAGAAGTTTCCCAAGTATCACAGCAGTCTCATTCAAGCTGGTTAGAATGCTGCGGGAATACTTAGGGACAGCCTCAGGTTCTTTGTCATCCTCCACCCTAGCCAGCAACAACTATAAAAATGTGTTTCATTGAAGATTTTATGTGATCCACAAAACCAAGGAAATTAAAACACTGGACAGTTACTCAATTCAAGCAATATACCTTCCTATTCAGTTATTTGGAACTGATGTGTAGGACTTTCAGAATTTAAAATATTAAATGGGATGTTTCCGTATTTCAATGAACTTGAGTCAAACCACTAAATTAAGCCTGAGTCTGTCCTCCAAACACATACCTGCAAGTTCGCAAGTGCAAAACCAGCATGCTTGAAACCCCCCATTTAAGCAGAAAATTTCATCAGTAAAATTGCAGCAGCTAATTTTGAGAATCCGAGGAGCAGGCTATTTGTGTCTTAACAGGCAGCCTGTTTATTGCAAACCTATACCAGGACTTAGTATCAGAGTACTTTCCAATCACTTTCTATGGCAATGTAGCTTTAGAAACAATGTAAAACTACATGCAATCTCATGAAAATATGAGCCTTCTGAATCTATTGGCACTTCTGCAACTCAAGTAAAACAAACATCTAAGTTACTGAGAGCTGTTTGTACACAAATCTTAGATATTCTTATCCCTAGATAAGAACGTATTTTTCTTCACCAGTTGCGTTACTGTCAACAATAAATGCAAAGCATGCCTGTATTCTGTATAACTCATTATCAGTCAAACTCTGAAATAAATCCAAGAGGAGTTACCGAAAGGTGGTTCTTTGGTTAAGCATGTGCATCTGCTACTTTGTACCTAGGGCCTCAATGTATTTGTGGAAAAGCTGTTCAAGTATGAAATTTCTACCAAAAAACCCACTGCCTATTTATAAAAAGGATCCATTTGTAAAGATCCGTGTGTCAAAACATTTCAACAATCAATACAAAAGGCCTTAATTGCCACAAAACCTGCAATTTAAGCAAAACTACATATGGTAGAAAAGCACAAGAGTAGTTTGATGCTGTGATCTAGGCAACACACCATTTCAGGAATTTAAGAACTCTGTTTATTATCAAGATATATCTTTTATCTTAGTAAGATATTTGGCCGGAGGCTTACAGGGGGAAAAAACAAACTAAAACAAAATCCATGCTCTCTCCCCTTCCTCTTTGGAAATAAACTTACATTTGTTTGAAAAGTTAACTGAACTCAGCAACAGCACTTGAAAACCAACATTTAACAATCCCCTTCAACTTCTTCCTATTACTGGAAGTAGACATGACAATCGTACATTACCTTTGCCTGAAAACACTTGAGGTCTTCGATTAAATTTAGTTGACAAGATGGCTCTACTGGGATGGTGGGTAAACAGCAAAATGCTATCAGATTTCACTGCAAATAAGGGTAAGATTAAACTATGTAAACAAGTCCTCCTATTTCAATACGAGGAAGCCCCACATTTAACAATTTCCATGTCTAGCAATTTCAGGAAGATATTAGAAATACCAGTCTCCAACAACATTACATTCAGTGTTTTCAGTATAAGAAAATAATATTTAGGTGCTATTACAAGTTACAGATGATGGTCAAAGCCTCTAAAGAAATACTTTGAGGAGCAGCAAACAATTATATTCTACTTTCATTTAACAATGAGTGGTTTACACCTTTTTTGTCACCAGATTAACTGAGAATAAATATTTTGGAATTAGCTTTCTTTAAAGCTACTAAATAACCCAATAAATTAAAGCCAAGTTAGTCATTTCAGCAGATAAGATAATGTCTCCAGTGGATATACCTGTCCTCTTAACCATTCTTTTTATGAAGACAGAAGGTCTTCAAGGTCTTCAGCAAGGCAGTTAACTGTGTGTTATTATGTAAAGCCATGGGAAGTAGACATTCTCTCCTGAAGAGGCAAAGTGCACAATAATGTAAGGCCAGCAGATGTTCGAGAAGTGGCTTCTCCTAAAACCCAAGCTATGCTTCCCTGCGAGGTGCCCCTAGGCACAGCTGGAAAAGGACAGAAGGCCATGGCTGTTGTGAACTCAAGACAGAAGACAGCGATTCTCTCATGTTGAATACGTGCAGCGCAGCACCTTCATCACTCTGCAGCCATTTTGATCTCCTCAGGACTCTCTCTAGAAGACCTGGGGGGAAAGGAGGGGGGAGGAAATTAAGACTCAAATCTGTTGAGTGATCACAAGTATTTAGTTTCCTACAAATGAAACAGGAAACACACACATATGCGAATTTTTGTGTGTACTGTGGAAAGCTCCATCTACGGCGTACATAGAAAGTCTTGGAACGTAACTTCTACAAGTCAGAGACTACAAACAGGTCCAATTAGTGGTTTTTCTCCTAAGTACCCATATGACAGATGACAACATTATTCATGTGAATGAAGTAAAGGATTATTTCTGACAAGCACAGAATTCTCTTTAAGATATATGTATAATGAGCTAACCTATGTAATTGAACAAGACAGTAGAGACATTAAAATGGCTACTGTCATTAATAATTTCACAATATGATTTCCAACTTTAATTAAGTATTCAATTAGGAGTTTATTCATCCCATTCCTTAAAGGTACAGTTTAAAGATATATTTCTATATTCTATGTTCGGTAACTTCAATAAACAGATTAATCAAGATCATACTTCTAATGGAATAATGGGATATAATGTTTTCTCATCTTTTAAATTCAAGTATGTTTATTTATATTTTGCAGTATTGTACAGGAACACATAAAAATGCAGCATTTGCAAGCAGGCCTCTTATTAATGCAATGAATACTGACTATTAGCTATCCATGAATAATAGTTTTACATAGAAAAAAAGATGTTCAATCATCTCCTAGCGCAACGGCAACATATAAATTATAGGATACAAAGGAATTATCAGTGAATTTTTTAAAAGAGCCTTCTGTAAGAAGCTGAGAGACATTAAACAAACACTTCAAGTTTACAAATTCCAGGGAGTATTTTACTTTACCATAATTTTTATTTCTAGAATATAAGATAGCTGAATCCTCTCCAAATACTTCAATATGCACGTAGGTGTGTATGCACACTCTTATAGAAAACTCATGCACACATTCTCTATACCTATGCGTACATACACTGATCCATGTAAAAACATAATGCACACACGTATATCTTACCGGTAAATCTGTAACGGCCATGCTGCTTGTGATGGAGTGGGCACTGAATTTGTTGGACTCACCAACATGGCACTATATATGTTTGAAGCTACCACAAGTATACAAAGTAGAATTGGTCCTATGATGGCTCCTTCCAGTCCCAGGTAATATGCTCCACCAGCTACCGCAAGACCTGTCAGGTAAGGATGACCACCTCTGGAATTATAGCACAATCAGAATAAAATTAAATTAAGAACAACAAACAACAATACTATCAATTATGAAACATGCATTAATCATAAAGTTTTATTAAGCTTAGAAAATAACATAGGTAACTACAGATACCCCTATTCACACTATAAACTGCTGTTTGAATGCCTGCACAAATATTCCAAGCTGTATTCTGTGCTATATTTGCACAACAGATCAAACAGTGTTTTATTGCATCTCACACTGGTAATATCCACAATGGAGTAGCTACTTTATAGACACATGAAGAATGTCTGGAGGAGTCAATGGCAAAAACATTTCAATTTTGAAAACGGAAAGATGATTGATTGCAAGGAATGTTTGTGCTTTATGGTCAAAAATTGTTAAACTTTAAGACAACTAGCAGCATGTACCATGAGCGCCCCTGGGCAAAGACATCAATTTACACAATGATAGGAACTTGCATTGCATCTTTCAAATAATAATTAGCATATATTCTTTAAATAAACAGTCATGCCCTCTCATTTTGTCACAAAACAACCTCTCAGATTGAGTGTTTGTTACTATTAGCTTTTAATGTTTTCAGATGAAAAACAAAACCAAATTTTTATGAACATATTAATATTTACTGGAAAGTTGGGGCCAATGGAGCTTTTGATAAGCTCCATTTTTTATATTATAGCAGCAAGTGATCCATTCCATTTTTCATTTCAGATGCACAACACAAATCCCATCAACAACATTTACACAAAACCTGCTCATCATGCTTAATCTTTATAGCTAAAATAATGATGGCAATACAGAATTATATGAGGAAAGCTACAGTTGAAACTTAGCACCCAATTTTCAGGAAGTAGTTCTAAATTCTGAATGTAATGGAGTGAAAATACCAGCTAGTCCGTTTAGAGCTCTGCCAGTTTCTGCCTATTTCATCACCTGACAAAACAGGACTACAATATAAATTTAATGCATTTGGAAAACCCTGCATAACCTAATTATAGCTATTTCAAATAGATTTAATCTAATCTGCAAGACAGCATGATCCTTACTGTACTATTTAATGGGAAGAATACAATTTTGCTCCACCATCAGAAAATCTATTGCCGCCATCTATATTTTCTGGACAGTAAACAGAGCCTGCATCCCCTACAGCCAAAAAATGTATTCTAATAAGCAGAAGAATTATTGGCTCATTAAATAGCTACTAGTCTTAAATTTATCCACAATTTCTTGTTGAAAAAAATCATAATTTGATTATACTTCACTTGTTAGCTTTAATTAATGCAAAATAACTAGTGCCACGGTCTATGAAAATTGTTATTAATATTGTGCATATTATCATTAGGTTCTCCCTGTTCAGTGTAATTATATTTGGTGAACAAAAATATTAATTTCTAACTTAACACTGAACTGAAACACTAAATATCCTTATTCTACATTAACTCCACTATAATAAAAATCAGCACAAATGAGGGACTAGTACCAACCAGCATGTAACTAAGTCTGGACCACGAAATTCCCAATTCAAACAGTTTACTAGGACTGTTTCTGATGACCAAGAAGCAGTGACTAGAGGAATACAAATTTATACCTATTTTGTACACGGTTGTGAACATGTCTTGCACATACGAAACTTGTCAGTTCATATCTTTGCCAGCTCTGTTAAACAGCACTGCTTTATCTTCTAATCTGAATTGCATAAAGGGATTCACTAGATATTTCAGTAGCAGAAAATGTCAGTGGACATTTCAGTTGCACTCCAGATACAACCACAGACGTTGACTTTGTCTCCGTAGTCTGGAGTTTGTTTTCTCTGTGTACAAACTCAAAGATGAAACAAGGAGACACTTCAAGTCAATAGAGGCAGCCAAACACCTAGCAAGGTTTTTCAGTAAATCTGTGCCAATCTCCCACAACAGGAAAACGGCGCTGGCTACTGTCTCAGTAGGAGTCTATCTTCAGTTTCACCATTTCCTCTGTCTCAACACATTTAAAGATCATTCCACAATCAGTAGATTTTTACATTATGGTATGGTGACACAAGACAAAGGCTGGCTTCAAAAAAATCCTCAAAATTCTCACAATCCATTCTGAAAAATTAAAGTATTTTTTTCAGGTCCCTAGCTAGCTCATGGATCTCTTGATTGTTCTGCAACATCATCTGGCATTAGGTGATGTAAAGGAAAATGCTACCCATCTTCAGTCAATGATTAGATAAATAGCAAAGGTATTCTTAGAATTACTTTAGCGACCACAACAGTTAATTTTGCTGACTTTGAGAACGAGTTTAAGACCTCTGAAGTGACAAAGTTCACAGAAAAGAACCCTGGGAAAGTAAAGGCCAGTAAGACTTTGTACTATGAGGTGGTATCACTACACCTATTCCTATGCTTGAAGATACTCTTCTGCATGCTTCAGAAAGTAAGTTTAACTACAGGCATCGACGATCATTAAGTATTTTTACAATACTAACTTTTAAAAGTCTTCAACGTACTTACCCTGATATATCTGAATAAATTGCTGTGTCTACAAAATAGGTTGGCAAAAGGTGAAAAACCAAGAGCAAAATGGCTTTGCATCCCTGTCCTTGCACAAGCCACAAATCTAGGACTGCAGGGATGGCTGCCCAGTACGTCCCCAGAAACGGCACTGCTCCAAGGATTGCTGCTAATGCTAAAGCACACAGAAGCAGAGGTGAGAAAAAGACCAGAGAAACATATTTCACAAATATATTTACAGTTACGTTCTGATACTTTTGCCACACCGGTAGTCCCACTTCTATCACTGTTGTAAAGAAGACTCTGAAGAAGTGCCACATAAGCCTATTGGTGTTTTATTGCTGTGATTTAGGAGAAAAAGAAAATTAGACTATTCCCCATACGGAAAAGCTTCACCAACTGTCACTCATAAAGAGTTACTTCCCAAAGAGGCACCAATTCAGAAAAATTTAAAGTTATACCAATCATGCACATTTCAAACTTCTACGTAACTACAAGTTAGCAACTGTGTGCAAGGAAGTATACAAGCAGAAGTCTCATTGTAACTTACCAGATCTCCTTCAGTCAACCATAATAAGGTATATAGTACTGTGAGAAACCAGGCAAATATAAAATCCATGATTTATGTATTTCTGTGTGCACACGTGTACACATAGGCGCACACTTTCTGATTATACAAATACCCCTTGTAATCTAAAGCAATGCAGTACTGCTGTCATTCTCATTTAATGCAACAGAAATGAACATAATACAAAAAATAATTAATTTTTTCCCCTTTTTTAGTCTCATTAACCAGAAAGCAAAAAATTTTTAAGATTTTGCATGTAGCTGAAAGAAAAAGAATGATTATCTTCCAAGTAGGTCTAATGACAACCAATGCCTATAAGGTAGTTACATTTTATAATACAGCCATTTCCAATTATATTGGGTTTTGCTGCTTTATAGCTTCCCCTTCTGTTCCCTCGAACACGAAGGTACAACATTTGTTTTAATTACTATTATTATTACTATTTTTAGGGGAAGAGAGGCAGAAGAGGAACAGGGGAGAAGATTTTTCAGTGAAAACTGTTCAGCCATTTCCAAAGCTAAGGTTAAAGAATAACAGAAAGCCAGAGGCTAGTAGTCAGGCAACGGTACTGAGAAAAAGAAGCACAGCTCTATCGTGCATTTTTGTGACACCACATCTTCCTGCATTTAGGCATCTTGAGAAATCAGCACCTGTCAACTATGGAAGAAACAAAAGCCAAGGCAGGTAGAATCAAGTTAAAACCTGGAAAGACTTGGGCTGAACAGAAGGGAGAAAGAATTGCATCCAACAAAAGAAACAGACAGGAGAAGTAAAATAGCTGTCAGGGGATGTGTTGTGAAAACAGAAAAAGGCAAGGCTCAGAGGTAAGACAGCAATCGGGGACTTCTCTCCACCCTGCTTATGGCAATCCTGAAACATCCCTGGACTAATTTTTCAGCAGCACTACATACATTCACAGTTGGAACTAAATATTTTGAAATTAAGAGTTATGATAAGGTATACAGTCTTCACAGAATAATTAGATCTACGATTGTTTAAATTAAACTTGGAAGCATCAATCAATACTAAGAAGTTCTTCGGAACTACAATGTGTATCACAAAAGTATTAAACTTTTCATATATTTTTCATAGTGGGGTTTGAACAATAAACAGGAAATAAAAATGAGATTATATATTAAACAGGAAATAAAGAAAAAAATTCTGAATAGCTAGCTACTCATTAAATTCATACCATATTAAGGTTCCCTACACAACTCCCATTCCGATAGTTGCCAGCTTCTGATTTAGTGTTCTCTAAAAATACCTTTGACCAATCTTAACAACATTTAATCCTACTTTTATCTTGTACAATAAATGATTACGTAATATTATCTATAAATAAGATTATAATTGTTCAAATTCTTACCAGATGGTATGAAGACTATGTTAATCCCAAATATAGTGTGAGTCAACCAAGTGTAGAGTCCATAGAACCCAGCCATTTTGAGAGAAGCATCAAATACACCTCTAAAACAACCAAAGAAATTCTGTTAAGTCTTATTGGCAATAGGACTCTGGGAACTATAAAGCTGCTTTGAAAAACTGCAAAGCCATTAGTGCCACAAATACACAACTCAAAACGTAACACTAAACCCTTTATGCATTTGTTCCTTATGAAAAGAATAAGCATCCACCACATCTGTCACTTAAGGCATTTAGACACAAAAATCCCAGACTGTTCTTTACTGTACAACGGGTTCCAGGGATAAACTCCTTGAAAGAAACTGCTCAAGCATCAGACCACATCCTCTGTCAAAAATAACCTTTTACCTACGAGAAGCAGTACCATTCTATGTACAAACTACTTTTTCTTTGCCCTTTTCCACTTTTACATTTTCTTTACCTGCTTACATTTCTATACCTGCTCATTCTCACTGGATTAAAACCATTGGTCTGTGAAGTGAAATAGGCTGCTCAAACTCTTACTTTCCTACATACTTACATGGCTTTCCAGATGAAAATAACAGTACCTCATATTCATTACTGGATTTCAGCCTCAGTATCTTTATATTTCTAGCTTTTAGGTTGCTTACTAGCTTACATTACTAAAAACCAAATAGCTAGTCTGATAATCTAATTCAATCCTGCTGAATCTATGTCTACTATGCTGGCCACAAAACAAAGTTCTCCTCTCTTAACTGTGACCACAGCTTCCTGAGACATCAAACAGGCAGCTAAGCGCATCATTTTTACAGCACTAGCACACTTACACATGTGGAGTATCCTATAACTGAAAACCTGTGCCTTAGGACTATTATCACAAAAATTATACTCTAAAACCGGTATATCCCACCATTGTATTATGCCAGTTTTTCAGCCTTATTTGAGAAAGGCTTGAACTTTCCTGAAACCACTATTCTAGCTTGGATCTAAGCTAAACAGGGATCAAACTACCGCTGAGTTCCTCTCCCCAGAACAGTCCTAACAGTTACATCATTGCAGAAGTGGTGGCACACACACCCTCCTTGCAAAGATAAATGCAAAGTTTGCTGATGATAACTTCCCATTTTACATTTCATGCATTTTAGTTACACTGCTTGTGTCTTCACAGTTTCGGGAACTCTGGCAGGAGGGTAGAAAGGACAGGAAGACATGCAACAGAAACCACGGAGACAGATGGTTAGTAGAAAGGTCATTGCAATTTGAAAAGTAACACAGTCTGCACAGAAAATGACCCTTTCTGGAACTAAAGCCCCTAAGAGCACAGTTTTTTTCCTCTGTTGAGTCGATAAAGCTTTCTAGAAAAGAAACCTTCTCTACTATTAAACTACTAAGTAGAATCTTCTCTTCTGAAGTAGCAGCAAGAACTGCAAGACTCCCAAATTTTTGCTTCTTTGGGCGCTATCCTCATTATTATTTCCATGGGCAGTTTGCATATTTTTGCCCTCCTTTCCCACCTGAAGACACGCATAGATTCCCAAATGACTGATGAATCAAAATTATCTTATTTAAAATTCACCCGTTGGAAGTTATGAGTGCATAATAAACCTCACACATGAACACTGTTGTTCAAAATGTGAGATTACCTTGACAGATGAACTACGAACAGCTGTTGTCAGCCGTTTTCCCCCAAAAAGAGGGAAAGGGAAAATGTAGAAGAAGCAAGCTTTAAAGAACAACCTGAAATAACAAATCAAACCTCTGACAGACAAAAACTATGTGGTGCATGAAGAAGTGGAAAGAGTATTTACAAATATGTGGTGGCCTCAGTGAAAAGCACCTGAATACTTTGCAGTTTAGATAAACTTCTAAAATAATAAAGTGGGAAATCACAGACCAAAATATATAGAATCTACAGATTTTGAAGAGTGAAATACTTGCCTGTGTTTTAGTTGTAGGGAAAGTAAGCTTCTGATGTAAAAAAGTTTGGCAAGGAGGAGAGATGACCCCAAAAACCAAAGCCACAGTAAAATTGATAATGTGAATTTGTATTAAAAACTCAGTACATTTTCACAGTTTGGCTACTCAAGTCTTAATTTTCTGCATTTTCTGTAACATTTAATTCATGCCTGCTTTGTCTGAGGATATCAAATGAGCACAATATTTTTGTAACAGGAACCTGTTTATTGATTGAAATGGGTTCCGTCAACCATCAAGAATAAACATCATATAAAAAAGGGCGGAAAAAAAAGAATCAATCTATCAACATTTTATTTAAGGATACCTTACAGAGGGCTACATACCACTTTAATCCAAACATGCAAGTAATCTGTGGTTGGATTTTAAGAATTTAGAACAAACAATTACAAGAGGGTCTTTGGCAATGGAAGCCTCCAGGCAGCTGGAGAAATGAAGTGCTATCTGTACTGCAATGATCACGAGGGTGCAACAAAAAAACCTCATCACTTCTCCTGATTGCACTAAAGATACATTTGTTCAAACTAAACCCTTATGCTTTTGTCAAGCCAACTTCCTCAGCCTTGTTGGTCTCTTCAATCTTAGACCTGTCCCACAGAAATCCTTCTGCACTATAAAGAAGGTAACTCACAGTTTCTGAAACTCTTAATTGGTGACACAAAGTTTTCAACTTTTTTTTCAGATGCAATTTGCCAGGTCCTTCTAAAACAAAACCAAAAAGAAAGAAAACCCAACGTACCCAGAAGAATTTGTTAGAAGGAAGCATTGAATCTAAATATTTAATAGCATCTATGAGAATCCAGATTTCAACTTGCTATAATTAAATCTTCAAGTAAATCTTTTTCCTATAAATCAAAGAGGAACTGTGGCACAAATACACCTCAGTTGTCAAAAATATTTTAAAATTGTCCTTGAAGTATCTCCTTATTTTTCCTACAAAGATGTTTTCTGTACTATAGTAAAATTAACAAGGTGTCGTGGTTTAACCCCAGCCAGCAACGAGGACCACGCAGCAGCTTGCTCACTCCTGCCCCCCATAGGGTAGGGGGAAGAAGGAGAAAACGGGGGCAGGGGGAAGCAAACAATAAAACCCCTCGTGGGTTGAGATAAGGACAGTTAAATAGAACAGTATCGGAAGAGGAAAGAAACAATAATGGCAAAAGAATATACAAGGTGAAGTAATACAACACAAGTCACTCTTACCACCCGGGGAATTGGTTGCCCAGACCAACCCTAGCAATGATTGAGGATTCCTGCCCCCTAGCCAATCCCATTTATATACCGAGCACAACGCCTATGCTATGGAATATACCTTTGGCCAGCTTGTACTGTCTGTGCTCCCTCTCAGCTTCTATGGAAAGCTGAAAAAAGCCCCGACTAATGTAAACATCACTTAGCAACAACTAAAACAATATGTGTTGTTCTCATACTAAATCCAAAATACAGCAGCTACTAGAAAGAAAATTAACTCTATCTCAACTGAAACCAGGACACAAGGTCTTAACAACTTCTGTAAGTATGCTGCAAAACTACATTTCAGTATACAGGAGATGAGGTGGGCTTCTGGCTTGAGGCAGGTATCTGAAGTATCAACTTCATTTGAAATTAAAATATCCATCTACAACTACAGGAAAGACTTACTTTTTGAACAAGCAATCATTTTAGATTTTCCCACAGAGACTACAAAAGAAGGGAAGACATCTTATTATGGTAACCAAAAGACAGACAACAAGCCACAAAAATGATTCCACTAGCCAGAATTAACTGCTGTGAATTTAACTATGGTAGGGAGTAACTGCAAAACCGCTTCTCATTCACAAGAAAGGATCCAAACCTGCCATTCTAATTTACACAGTTTTCACATTTCGATTCAGACAAGCATAGTTTTTTATCCTCAGATTAATTTTGTTCAAGTTTGAATTCAAGTTCAATGTTTTTGCTTATGTAGTCATGCAGCTTACAAGTCCATTACTCATTACGGATGCACTAGTAGGATAACAGGAAAGTTAATCATGGACCAACAGCTATGTCCTGGTCTCATGTCATTCTGCAAGTCGATACATAATTTATTTCAATAGCAAAATAGCATATACTGCTAAAAGACTGTACAACATCTCTCTAGGTCCTTGCATCTAGCACACACAACAAATAAGCTGAAAGGAGAAGGCAACACACAGTTCTGAGGAAGCTAGGAGGTGCCAGTGATCAAGTAGGAAGCAACAGAAGGCTACATCTAATTTTATTCTCCTTCACTTTTCTTTGTGTCTGCCTCAACTAGTCAGAAAAAAATTGCAGGGGACCCTACTTTGTGTCAAGTGTGGCCCAGGAGATCTCTGAAGTCTCTGAAGATTCATGTTTGTTACTTCTCTCAGAAAAACTAAGAATCATACCTTAAAGTCTCTAGAAAATCATATCCATTTGACTTCATGGTTACGGCAGCTAAAAAAATAATGCTGAAAACACTAACCAGAATCTTCACCTTCAGCTACTCCGCATCTGCAATACCAGATCTTAAAGATGATGTGGTATGCTAGCTCAAACGCTGAATGAATTTATCACCATCTGTAAAACGCAGACCTCCCTGGTGAAATTATGACAGTAAATTAATTTCATCTCTTAATACATTATTGGCATACATACAGCTTCCTTTTATATACAAGAGTAATTGCATGTTTCAGAAATCAGAAAATCCAATTGCTACTCATGTCTCACTTTGGCACTGTATCTGGATGAACCACTTTACCTGCAAGAGCTGTCATCTGCAAATGTGTAATTTATGAGCACTTCATGGCAATTTGTTGTAAGGCATACTTAGACACATATATTCCATTTTACTGAGCTTTGAAAAGCATATAAGATTTAAAAAAAATAATCAGAGAATATGGGTTATACTTCACATTTTTCCGATTAAAAAAAGAAGAAAATCCTGTCAAATTATCAACTGTTTCTGCATAGCTGGCCTAATTATATTTTTTTGTTGTTGTTGTTAAAATTCCTTCTACTTCACTGAAAAACTAGGGAATTTGCTTGTGGATTTCAGAAGGGTAAGTGCCACCTTTTCATTTTATGAATTTTGTGGGTTTCAGTAGATTTTTTTTTCCCCCCCTCTTTTACTGAGTCTACAGCTTCCCCTTTGCTTCTACTGAAGTTTACATTAAATGTATGCCCACCTGAATTCAGGTTCACTTCACAGAGCCTGCAGGTAAGATCTGTTCACCATTAGCAACATGGTGAAATTTCAAAAATTTCAAGCTAACACTGCAACAACCTCATCTGAAAGGAAAGAGGCAGAAAAGTCAAGACTCCCGTACAAGTGTGGTACTGTATCTTTGTTGCAAAATCTTCCTGTATACACAACTGACTAATTCAAAATGATGCTTTTAGTAACTCCAACTACTCAATTTCTTTTGAGAATACAACCTTCACATCTTAAAAGTAGAGGTAGAAAAGCAAATGCAATGCATTCCAAACTTCACAGCACAGTTTCGTAATTTATTTCAAATCAGGTTAACTCAGAACTGCCACAAGAAAAGAGCCCTCCCATTCCCCTGTCCAGCATTCATTTCTGCCCCAGACCACCCTTCCTCTATCTACCTGCCCCAGCAGTCTCTTTTATGTGCTACAACGGTTTTTACAATGAATTCAGCTAATAATTATTTTTTGCTGGGTTAGTTTTAACTAACTAGCTCGGACCTCTACTCCCCATCCAGCTCATAGAGCAGTGGCATAAATAGCTGCGTTCACACCAGGAAAGAAGCCAGCATGCCCACGGCTGGAGGGCTGGAACTCTTCTTTGCACAGTAGTCATGTCTTATCCCAGCTGAAATGAACAGCTGCTGTCACCATAACTTCAAAAACCAAATAACTCATTTTCTTCCTTCAGACACCACCAAGACCCCTTGCAAAAGACAAGCTGCCAGTGATGATCAAAGGACAGCTATTGTCTTAAAAAAGACCAAAGTATTCTTCTCCTACAATGATCCCCCAAATTTCAAGTGATCACCAGGAGAACACTGAAGAATGAAATGACTCAACAAAGTCCTTTTGCAAAAAAACTCCTAAGCTGTTCTTTGACTCTCTCTAAGGGTTCTGTTCTTTTAGCAATAAAAGAGACTCTTATTTTTCAGTTTCAAATTACATATGAAAATAAGGAAAGAGAGCCAAGATATACTCCAGCTATGGATAACGCAGAAGTGGCAGTGTTTTTATTGACAGAGTAAGATCATCTAAGGAGCAATATAAATATGCAGATGATTTTCAGAGATGACTCCGTGACAAGATTTCAACAGTTCTGCTATGAAATTAATTTCTCCTTAGGAATGGTACAACTGAACAAAGAGAGGTAACAGCTCGAACAAATGGAAGCAGTAATGACACTTGTGAGACAAAGTGATATAGCCTTGAACAAAGCATAGGTCCTTGAGATGGTGTAACTGATGCAAATATTACACCTCTCAAGGCAGGACAGGGCTCCAGTGACTCTATCAAAACTTCAGACTTTTAAACAGTGGGAACTAGCCGGAAGGACACAGCATTGAACAGGCTTTCTCCTCTAACAGAGAAACTTCTACATTCTCTGAAAGAGAACAATTAACTTGTAGTCCAACTTATAAGAAATTCTACATGTGATTATTTCTTTGTAATACTTCGCATATTTTTAAATGACTGTTTGGGCTTGGTCATATTTACTGCATCAACTTACAATGATTCTTCTGAGAAGCACTTTTGAAATTGTTATTTCTGAATCTACTGTTTTTAACACTTCCAGCTTTTTAAAGGATAGTTTCTCATTTCCTATGGTGTTTGTAACTTGCTGTTCAGCTATGTAGTCAGTCTTCCCTTTCGCCTTAACTCAAGCCTTCCTTAGCAGCTGGTGTGCACTGGCACTGTATGTTTAACATTTATTATTCTCCACACTGCCTGTAAGGATATAATACTTTTAGATGCCCATTTTAGCTTCAAAAATTCATGAATGAGAGCAGCAGCTAGCTGGACTCAATAAAGCTTGAGATCCACTGCAGTCTCATATTAAGAAACTCCCAGTCTGTTCATATTATTACTATTATAAAATTATGAATCACAAGCATAAAGAAGTGTGTATTTTGATTACTTATGCTGGTAGAGAATAAATAATGGATTGACCTTATAATTCGACCTAAGATGACAAAAAAAGCAAAAAGCTAAGTCTGTGATGTTAAATCTTTGAAATGTCAGGAAATCCTGAAGTTTTCTATCAGCTTTCATGCTGCCTTCTTACATTACAATAAATCAGTATTTTAAATAGCAGAAATCTAAACAAGGTTATAACAATATATTCTGCAGCCTTACATACACACATAAAGAATTATTAGATATGCAAGCATAGAATCCTGCAATGTTATACTAAAAATAATTCTCATACTATCCCTTTATTCTTAGAAATGCCCGATAGAAGATCTCTTTTCTATATATTTAATAATTCTTTCAACAACCCTTGTCTTTCCATCCCTCCAAGTTAGCTACTAGGCCTGCCTTAGAAGCAAAGAGAAAAACCAACTGGCCGAGCCGAATTCCAGATGCAACTAAGTGTCACTGGTTTTACTGATACAGTCTATGTCACGTACCAACTGAACTTTCATTCAAATAAAGATTATAAGTTCTGACATACAAATAACTGTTTTAAAAAGTTGGTGTTGTAGAAAAAGCAGCATATATACATAATTGCATAAGTGCAACAAGTAATTACAGGATTAGTATCCGAGATGCAATGTAGTTACATTATTCTTAAAGACTGCGTGCAAATCTGCTTCTGTGTTTAAACATGTGCAGACACACACACACAATAACCTACATCCTCTACATGTTTACAGATACCTTCAGTCTTAAACAAACTGGACAGTCACAGAATTGCAAACTACAAAACCGCAATAAGAGAAATCGCTGTTAGAACATACAGAATGCGCCATCTGGAATACAAAACAAGCAAATGGTAGAATATTGGCACTGCCTGATATAAAACAAGGAAGCCCTCAATAACCTGTCAACGTGTTTGAAAATACACTGTACCAGTCTGCAGGGAGCAGAGAGAACTGTTTGTTTCAGCATCACATTATGCACTTAGGTAACCTTGAGAATTAGGGGTAGTAAACTGTAAAATTCCTACAGATTTTGTGACATGCTTGAGCCAAATTATGTGTGTACAATAATGAATATTTTTTCATAGTTCCAGGTAAATTTGGAAAAAGAGTAAAGGTTAAGCATGAGCCAATCAATTATTTTCAGAAATTTTCTTTGAATTCTTTGAATAATTTTTTTAAACATGGATATGTAAAGCAATATACAGACAGCTGTGTTTAATAAGAACAAGTAATTTTGATATAAAAGAAAAAGTAAATACAGGTAAAGACAAATTTTTTTCATATAGGAGAATATTTAAGACCAAAATAGTGGTATGAGCAAATCATGTGGTTATTGCTACTAAAACAATCGACCAATAAACACTACTATCTATATAGTAAATAATCAGGTTACAGCTACTCTCAGTTTGGTTCTGCAAATGTACTGAAACATTGCAGCATCTCTGCTAGATTTGTAGACTACATTCTATTTATTATTTTTTTTCAGTAACTCAACTGAAGCTTTTCCTTTCCTCCATGTAATTAAAAAAAGTTATCTGTTATTCCCGGTTTTAGGCTAGGAAATTATTTTATTAAGACAGAATAATTTTCAATTCTGTTCCCACCTCTTAACACAAACCATAAGTAGAGCTTATAAAATTTCAGTAAGGTCCTGTTAAATGCATTCCTGTGACAAAAGAGATTTCTGCAAGGGATACTCCTGCTACTAAAAAACATACATTGCATGCAAAAATTCAGTCAAAACATAATCAGTTAACAGTTGTCTTTGAAAAATTATTCTGAAAGTAAAACAAACAAGATCACAAATTTTGCTTTTTCTAAGCATTAGCTTAACATGCTGGAAGATTATTGTTTTCTGTGGGAATTGTATCACCATCTCATTTTCTCCATCATTACTGCTGGGATAGCACAGCAAACCAGCTAGATGCTTAAACAGCCGAGATTGTTTTGTTTATTTGTTTGTTTGCATGTAGATCATTTCAGATCTCTTTAAATGTCAATAAATAAAATTTTAAAAGCCATTAAGAACTTATTTCAGCCACCAAGGCACTATAGGTTTTCTTCATATCAAATCTCTCTGACTTTCTGGCAAATTTCAATTAAGGATACGATTACTATTTCCTCTTTAGAAATGCCTAATATTTTAAGTAACTTTTATATAGCCAATGAAAAATCTGATCAAATTTGAGGTATACATGGCAAATGAAGAAAATGAAGCAAATAATGATAACCCTTCTCAAATTGAAAACAAACAGTACTCATCTTCCTGGCATTACAGAACAAACTTCCACTAACATATGTTTCAAGGCATCACTCAAAATACTGATCTGGGTCTAAGACCATTTCACAGTGTAATTAGGCCCCACCAAAATTGAAAGCTGCAGTAACTTTAAGCCACAGCCATACCCGTGTGCATGCACTCATGTGAAAGTATCGCACACACTAAATTGCACTGAGGCCGTGACAACATGCAACTTAGTAATGTGCAATATCTCCACCAGAGCAAGCAGAATGGGAGCTTCAGGGAAGAAGGGTATGGTGCATTCAGGAAGAGAACGACATGCTGCTCAGGGAAAGGAAAATGGTTCAGGCAAAGGTGTGCATGCTACTACTTTGGAGACCTGTGAATTGGAGAATTCCTGCTTCATCCATTCAGAGGAAAAAAAAAAAAATCCAGACAAGAGCACCACCTCCCTATTTCAGCAATACAGGACATAATTCTCTACTTATGCAGTGAGGTAGGCGACTTACGAACTAACTAGATTTTACAGAACCTTTTTGAACAAAGCAAATCTCTCGCTGACATGGGCAGATAACAACGTCCCCCCCAACCCTCAAAATACTACATTAGCAAGATAATTATAATTACAATGAAAAATTTCACTAACTAGTATTGAGAACTAAAATTATCTAAATCTGGTAAACCTATCCAAGTGGTTCTCACATTTCTAGGGGAGTACTCTTCCTAACTCTCACAGAGCACTGCCAAAAAAATTCTTGCAGCTCAACCTACTCTGGCATATCCCTTTTGCCGCAGTCGCCAGTCCCCTCCCTATTCCCATTTCTCCACTGGTTCCTGTAGCTGACTTTTAGTACTTTCAGTGAAAGAAAATAATGTATTTACTATATTCACAGGCTACTAAACACCACTGCCAGTCAAAGACTCTTACACATGATGAAGGTGCAATACTACCTTCATAATTCATCACATTTTTGTGCTGATAATCACTTACGAAATATGGAAAACTGGAAAAAAAATAAAAGTTAAGGAAAAGAACAGAATGGTCAGAGGGACAAAAGGCAAAGGGCAGATGAAGCATTTATCAAGAAGAAGAAATAGTAACTAAGTGTGGCCACACCAAAAAAGTTAAAATTGGAGTGAGAAAGACCTGAGATTGATTGCAAACCAAAGAAAAAGAGAAACAGATAAACCAACTGGGCATGAAAGAGCAAAACTATTAGAGAACAGAAGCTATTTTGCTACTGAGGTATTAGTAGTATTCAGTATTATTACCATATTCCTGAATTTTTATTTCCCACCCCATTTCCAGGCAATGGCATATGAAATTCCAGCACAGAATTCGGCATTGTAAATTCTGAATGAGTTCCTTTATTTGAAGTAGCACCAGTACTTCATACATTAACCAGAAAACCCTGCAGTCACACATGGCTTTGGTAGTGATCTTCCTCCCAGGCTTTTTACTGTTTTTTACAGAATCATCATACAAATACTGATCTTCCTTCTCCCTCCCCCCAGATTAAATGCTGCCTTCCCCAAGATGCAACCAATCAGAAGGAGCAAAGGCAGTATATGGCAACAAAGCATACACAAGTGCTTACTCTAAAATGATCAGAGCGTTTTCATCATGAAAGTTACTCAAAACTGGGAAAACTGATTTATGAACAGTTTGCAAAACCATATTTGTTCTGTAGTCCAAAGACCGTTGGTCCCATTCTGGAAGATTACTTGGAGGCTGGCAGGACTTACCTGTGAGAACTAGGACAACTCCAGAAAAGAAGGTATCTGGGGCAAAGGCAAATGCCAAGCTTACAAACAGAATCACATTCACAAGATGGGGAAAGACCAAATCAGCAGCAGGCCATCCTTTGTGTTTCCCTTTGCTTCCTTGTCCTGGGAGAAGCCTAGAAAGACTAAATTATGCTTCCAAGCTGAGAAGCTCCACCCTGAGCAAAGGCATGTCTTGCATCCCTCCCTCTCCTCTGGGTGTCTAAAGTCTTAGAAGAGCAAGAGCTTCTTGAAGCCAGACACTCTGTGTCAGTGCACAAAGAGCAGCAACAGATCAAGCAAGGACATTAGAGAGACAGCTGCTGCTTTGGAAAAGCAGAACACTACAGTTGTGCTAGAAGGAAGTGCTAGACTTTACCCTTAAGGTCCCTTCTAGCTGTTTCATTATGAGTTCTTTTCAAGACTGGGCAATAAACCATTAAAAAAAACCCCAGACAATAAAACAACAACATAAAAAAACCCCACAGTAGAAATGAGGCATTTCTCTCATTTGGCACCTTCATCTGGACTTTTCTGTCTCCTCTTGGTCTCCACAGCCTAGCAAAAGACTTGTAGTCCCAGCCCAAAGCCTTTGAAATGGTGAAGGGCACACCAGGGGCAGATGGAGGGAGCTGCCTCTGGTATGCATCAAGAAGGCTCAGGGTGGACCTGACTGCTGACTACTGCTGAACGAGTGGCACTAGGCCCAGAATGCATCTCAGCTAGGCAAAAGGAAAAGATTATCACCATGAGGCTACTCCACCACAGCACAGGGGGACAGAGGGGCTGTGAAGCCTCTGTCCTTGAGGGTACCCAAAAATGACTGAAGAAACTCCCAAGCAACAGGATCCAACTGGGGCTGCTCTGAGCAGAAGCTTGGACTGGAGACCTCCAAGAGTGTCTACCAGCCTCTGTGCTTCTGTGGTTCTTTGAACATGAGCTGTCCTGCCTTCCCCAGACGGGAAGGGACAGCCACAGTCCTGTGGAAGGCAGCCTGTCCCACCACCACCCAGGCCCTTACTTCAGACGCACAGCCACTATCGAGCATGGGGGCTGTGCCACTTTGCGGGGCACCAGGTCGGTGAGGGATCACTGAGGACCCCCAATCCTCCTGCAACACTGCTGCTACCGTCTTGTCGAGAGGACCCCAGGCACAGGATGAGGCAGGGGCTGGAGCCCAGGGTTCATGAGGGGAGCTGGAGGGTGGGCGCTGTCTCCAAGGGGCAGCCTTTCTCTGGAGCAAGCAACATGGCAGATCGGAGCAAGCCCCAGGAAAAGGGGCCCTCAGCCCCACCGACCCTCGTCCTTCTCCCAACATTTGGGCATGTTTCAGGTCACAGGCCCCCCATGCCCAAACCTGCTGAATTTGGCCACAAGCATCAGCCACAGCCACAATCAACATTACAGTGGCCTCCTGGTGTCACCAGCCACCTCACTGCCTGTTGTTTGGGACCTATAAAAGCAGGGGCCTATGCAGATGGCCCACAGTTTGCCGAGATTCCTGGCCCTCCAATGCCAAGCATGGCTGGAAGGAAGAGGAGCCGGAGTAGCAAGGTGGATGGCTGCCCACCTTGGCGTGGGCTGCCCCAGAGCTGCTCCCTGCGACTGCGGCAGAGGAAGGCACCTCCCAGGAGTAGGAAGCGCAATCAGCGCAAGAGGAGGAAGAGGAGGAACATCACCCCTTATGGCATGAGCGCCACCGTTCTTGTTTCTGCCATCAACCGCACACAGTGCCTGGCTGTAGGCCCACCAGGGAACGGTGTGCAGTCCAAGCGCGTCTGCCTGCCAGGGAACAGTGCGAGACCCAGGTGTGGGCATGACCTGGCAGTCAAAGCATTGAAGAACAATGCACAGGCCACGCGTGTCAACCCACCAAGGCATGGCATGTGTCCAACAGCTGCCATTACACCAGGCAGCAGCGTGGAGCCCATGCAAGTGGCCCCACCTCAAGACCAAGAGGAACCCATGGAAGTGGGGCCACCTCAAGACCAAGAGGAACCCATGTAAGTGGATCCACCTGCACAGGGATAACCTGGCACTAAACCAGCACACCCTGGCTCCTTCCATGAGATCGCACCAACGGCCTCGCAGGAGCCACCTGGCCAGCTCCCTACAGGCAGCCCAGCCTCTGCACTCAACATGAGCTGGAAGAAGAAAAACCTCTATGGACAACCCACAGGCTCACCTGCAACATCTCCCACCAATAAATACTTCTGTTGTTGATTGTCAGGATTGCATGGGCCCTTCTTTCCCATCACCCCACCACCGCCCCTTGGGAAGAGGCGCCACCTCTTCTGCATCGAGCCCCAGAGGAGAGGAGAGAAGGAGGCCAGGCTTCCATTGAGCTGCTGCCTTCCCAGATGGCAAGGGACACCCAAAACCTTGTGGAAGTTGGCCTGCCCCACTACCACACAGGCCCTTACTTTGGACCATCATCAGCATCAGCCCCACCACTGACCTCAGGCACACCACTACAAACAGCTGCCCCACAGGTGGGATTTGTCCTGCTGAGCACAAGGCAGTGGTCCTCCCACCTTGTAGTCCCTTGCTCCTGTCCGTGCCTCACCCATCTGGATACTGTGGGAGGCTGTGTCATGGGCCTCGCTGAAGTCAAAGGCTGTGGCTGCTCTGCCCTTATCCTGCTAGGACAGTCACCTCCTCAAAGCAAGGCTCATGTTGGTCCCAGCACAACTTGGCCTTGCTAAAGCCGTCCTGGGTGTTCCCTGATGTCACCTTGTCCCTCACGGGCCTCCAAGTGATCTGCTGTCATTCACCACCCTGCCCTTGTACCACCACTAGGCTAGACAGCAAGCTCTTGGGTCAGGCATGGCATCACTTGCCCTTGGAGAATCCCTGCTGGTTTCCACCACCTGATACTCGCTGCTGGCATTTTGCCTCCCTTCTGTCCTGGGCAAGCAGATTTCCTGTCAAAGGCCAGGAGGGCATGTCATCCCATGACTTGTAGGAGGATTCCCTTCAACTTCTTTAAAACTCCTGCAGGGTCACCACAGCTGCATCTTTGTTTCCTCCCACTACTCAAGTGCAAACTTAACATCGTCAGTATTGGGACAGAAACAGATTCAACACTTGGCTCAAAATAGGCTTCAAAGCTTTCTTACCACAATACAGCTCAAATCAATTGCGTGAACAGAGAACTGTCAATGTCTTTGTAAACTCATCAACAAGGGAGTTAAAAAAATATTTATAAAATCTATAGCTATTTATAGTCTGGACAAAAAGAAAAAATAATCACAACACAGCTCTAATAAGAGTAACTGCAACGGGAAAAGGTGTTTGTTTGATAAGGTGCTTGCTGGATAACAGCTCCAAGTTAAGGGATTTCTTGAGCTATAGAAACCTTTTGCTGATTGCTGCCTTCTTTCCCCTTACTCTTCTCTTCACAACTAAATGGCAAAGGACACAAAGGAACAGACTTCCTTGATTGTATCCAAGTTCCCCAGTGCTTTACAGGAATGCATTTCAAGAAAACGAGCAAGAGAAGTGACTGACAACATTGAAGAAGAGTGTTTTCATGTCATTTGGTCCATGAGCAACAGAGATGTAACTGCATCTCTTGCCAGGAGGAATCCTGCCCTCCAGACAGGACTAGCTAGATGCACTCTTAGTTTTGTGCACGTGCTATGTCCCGATGAAGAGTGATGAGAGCTGGTGACTTTCAAGATTTGTAAACTGATCTTTCTATATTTTTTGGTTCACTTGAATGCATATTTTGAGGCTGAATTCATGTTGTGTAATGCTGTCACAGTCTATTGTCGAAAGTGACTACAGAAGTTTCATTATTTGATAATTCATAATACAAATGGAGCCTCTTGCTCACATCCTACCACCAAGCATTAATATCCATTTTGCATGCCTTTTATAGATGAGGTGAACAAGGCATTTTTAGGTTCCTATCCCTCCAGCAACATCTTCATCTACATCTTCAAAAACAAAGGATAGCTGCTGTTTTGTGACAACAGAAATGGCTTGCACTGTCAATTGTTTTTCATATGGCAACAAGTTGGGCATGCATAAACTCATGGGAATTTGTTACTATGCTCTTCATAATTACATACTGAAGATCACAGTAAGTATTGAGTGGAATGCAAGCTAATCTGGAAGCATTATGATAAATCCTTAGGTATAACTGAGCAAGAGAGAGGAACTCCTGAACATCTCAGAAGAAGCATTCCAAAGAATTCAAATAAGGCATCAAGTACATGCTAGTCCAAAAAATATGAACGACTGATTCAGGTTACCTTAGTGAACACACAGATTAAGTATGACAAGCAGCTTCACATTCTGCATTCTCCAGGCACTGGCTTTTTCTCATTGTATTTGCAGTTACTGATGCATGCTGGCTGTTTCCTACTTGTTTTCCTGCGGCTTCTCTAACATTATTTTCCTTCTTTCCACCATTCTAAACTCTGACAAATATCCTGGGTCACCTGTGTCACAGACCTATAAACTTAAAATTGCATTTAATACAATCCTCCTCGCAGAGTATCCACGCTCAGAGAAGCCGCGCATTATTTTTTGACACTGTTCCCCTCTACCAAGGGATAGAGAGAACAATTTGTGAGACAAGTTTCAGTTTCTAAATCTGCTCGCATTTGTCAGAAGAGATAAAACTGAGATATTAACCATGTGATCAATGAAAACTCAGTAGCAGTCATTCAAGAGAAGGGCTATTAACTTTTTGGCAGAATTCCAAATTTGCTGCTTTCTACCTGGATTGCCCCTTCATTTCAAACGATGATAGCAGGTATCATCGTTGTCAAGATCTTACATAGCATAATATGACCTTCTCATTGTAAAAACGTACCCAGAAACAACTTAATTACAGTAACAGATAACAACGCTCACTTGCAAAGTACACCTAAGAACAATGGCAAACGTTTGGCAATGAGTTTGGAAAGCAGTATTAACACATTGCCGGTTTAAAGTCTGTTCGTGTTTTGTATGTGTGTGCAAGATGACACAGAAAGCAGTGTTCTAAGAGACAATGGCTGCATAGAATTTAGCGTAGAGTCTGTTGACTTTGTCCAGTCCACCAACCCTTTTGAAAAAGTGACCTATGACTTAAATACCTTATTTAAAATCCATTTATTACGTTATCAACATGTCAGTGTTTCAAGCTGCTAACAGGTGATAGCTGACAGTTTCATTTACCTGTGATGAATGAAATACATTACTGTACCACCCCGAAAATGGCTTTATTGTGAAATCTCAGTGAATCATATTTAAAAAAATAAAAAAATCCTCCTTCAGTTACTGTAGTAGTTTACAGGTGAAACGTAAGAATGGTAACTAAGCATGAAACACTTTGGATGCACTCTGGAGATGCAGTACAGTAGTGATCTAAGCGCGATAAGGAGAGCGCTCCCCTGTTGTTCCCTTTAGTGTAATTTGGATCATGGAGATCATGAACTAGATTTCTCTCAGATGAAACTGAACTGGAAAATGCATTTTAGGAGCATATCTAATACACTCCAGCAGCAAATGGGTACTTAGTCCCCAAGATTAGACTAAAAATAGTTCAAACTAAGTAACTCTGAAATGTGTACAGCACAGGTGTCAGGTCCTCCATTTCAACTGTTTTGCTGTATGAATCTGCTCCTAATGAGTTGCACTAGCCATTAATGTCAGCATAGCTGCAAACACACTGCTTCCTCATGGGTTAGGGTTGTCATGGGTGTTATCAATTTTATAAAATACTGGTCTTCACTGCAGCACAGATCTCTGATTTTTTTTTTTAGGCAAGTCCAGTCAAATTGCTCTCTTAACAATCAAGGGGGAAAAATCATCAATGCTAGGTTCTGGAAAATCTTTGAGATTTGCAACTCGTCTTTGAAACATGAGCTGTTGCAACTGCTAAGTATTTGTTGCTGAACATCAAATTTTAAAAAGAATTTTCCAGAAAGGGCAAGAAATCAACAACATACCTTATTGCTTCCTCCACAGATTGGCCAACTATATTTGAGGAGGAACCTGGCTGAGACAGAGGTGTCAGGCTTATCACCCACTTTACTGGCTTGTAGTACTCATCACTGGAACTCAATAGGTAGAACAATGTGGTCAGAAAAATCACCTGCAAAAAAAAAATATGGAGTTTTAAATTAAAAGGCAATAAATACTTTCCAGCTGTCCTCCACGTACTGAACTTGATTGGAAAGGAACAAAATACTATTCTACAAGCTTGGATTTAGAGAAACACACAGAGCTAGAAGAATAACGTTCTCCCCTGCTCCACAAAGGACTTAACAGTTACAGCTAAACATTATGAAACTTTTAACCCTGTTCAGCCTCTTCCCAAAGTCACATATTCCAGTTTGGTGNAAAAAAAAACCCAAATCAAAAAACAAACCAAACCAAAACCCACCAGATAAATATGAGTTGTCTCAAGAGTCACTATGCAGCTAGGTATCAGAGATGAATAAAACAAAACCACACAAACAGAAAATTTATGTTTATTAGGCTGGCAATTCTGAATGAATACTCCTGTGAGTTTGAAGATGAGCCTCAGTAGAAGTGATGGCAGTTTCATTTTTTCAGTTTAAAGACCCAGAAAATAAAATCAGATTGTATTACCTTCATGTATGTTTTAGTCCACTATGTCTTCCTTATTTTACTGTTAGTGGGCTCAGCATATATCACAGAAATGTGTCCAGCTTGGAACAGAATACCTCAAACAAGGAAAATATTTGGCTTATATCTGCTTCATCTGCAAGCCTTAGATCTTTATTCTTTCTTCCCAAGATTACAAAGAATTCTTTCACTTCCCTTATTTCCAACTTAGTCGTATGCTAGAATAAACCACATCTTAATCTTTCAATAAGCCAAACAGCCTGACCTCCGTAATTCTCTTACTTTCAAGCATTTTATCCAGTTTCCGGACATCTCATGCCCTTTTCCCGCATTCCCTCTGAACACGCTTAGAAAAAAAAAATGCAGACAGCACAACATGCAGTATTCCATTACCAGTCTCAAGAATGCCATCCATTTGTCTCTCTCTCTAATTCCTTTCTACCCAGTGAAATGTTACTACTGCTTCGCCCCCACCCTCCCAGCCTTTAACCTGGAAGTCACACTCAGCTGTTAACCTACTGTGACCCCTTTCCAAAATGTCATATAGAGGTGTAGGCTGTATTCCATCTTCCCAGGTGTGTAACTCCTGCCTTGGGTGATAAACCGATCTATCTATTAAAATAAGTGATTA
This sequence comes from Stercorarius parasiticus, assembly GCA_013396915.1. Classification (NCBI taxonomy): domain Eukaryota; kingdom Metazoa; phylum Chordata; class Aves; order Charadriiformes; family Stercorariidae; genus Stercorarius; species Stercorarius parasiticus. Next base: position 642,849 of record VWZL01004326.1, on the reverse strand, counting down.
CATCAGCACAGTTAACATTCATTTTGAGATCATAAAAAAACCAACCCTGAATTAGGCCTTGGTTTAATGGCAAATAATCCAGTACCAGTAGCAATATCAGCTATGTTGTGTTACAATTTCAAATGAGAAAATCTTAACACTTGACTCGGATTTTAGCATCCTCTGTAATGCTGCAAGTACGGTTACTTCCTCCTTGATAGGGCCTGCCATTTCTCCTAAGCTACTGTAGTATTTCCTGATTTCGCTACTAATCTCCCTATACCGAAGCAGGCATCCAGGTGGTGTTTTGTCTTCCTTCCACTGGGATCCAGCTACAGATCCTTCTTGCAGTGCAATTTTCAACACAGAAAGCTGCATAGCGCTTTAAGTACAATATCCACTCATTCTGACACTCAAAAAAAGCAAAGTGAGAAACAGCTCCACTGGGTCTTGTTTTATTAGGACAGCCTCAGCTAACTTCTGAAGACGTTGCCTTTTGAAAAGAACATGGCAGCCAGGGAACAAGCAAATTAACTGCAGCAAACAGGCAAAGCTTGATTCTCTGTGGTATAAGAAACATACAGGGCTGACTTGAGGCAGGCTATGAGTAAGAGCTGGGGATTAGTTCAAATGTCAACAACGCACAGCACCTGTATTGACTGGAAAAGCTGTTCTTCCCCAGTATTTACAGAAGAAACTTGCTTTCTTAGGGAGTAACAGCACACCAACACACACATACCCACCTCAACTGTAAAAGCCAAAGTGACAGCTGGGGATGAACAGCAATGGAATAAAATGATGTTAAACTGAACTACAAGTTAGGAAAACATACAAACCTAACTCAATTTCTGTTAAGGCAAGGTGCCTGTAACAACAGCACCATAGAAAATCAACTGAATTTTACATTATCTGCAACTTGGAAACTAACAAATTTGCTTTATCTCAACAGGTACAGAAATGCAAAAAGAAACAGTAGTCACAGAACACAGTAATTTATTATCAAGTGGCTTGCTGACTCTTCAAACAAGTACAATACCCTCAATAGCACATTCAGCAGCAAAAAAAGATACGTCCTACCCAATATCAACTGGAGTCTGAAAGTTTTCAGACCACTTTTACAGGATATCCAAGATTTCAAATGTTACCTAAATTGTTTCCTAAGCAACAATTCAAGATCCTGCTGATGACTACGAGGAGAATTCACCAAGGAGAAAATAATCAGATCTTTCCATTGTTAAAAAATTGATGGATTACTATTTCTTGCTGTAGAATTTGTTCTGTAGCCCAAAATGTTAAACAGTCTAATTTGAGGTGGACAGACTGAATTAAAGGAGAAAGCTATGGGTAAAAACTCTGTACTAAAATGGTAATTCGGCATTTCCACACATGTCAAGAAACTCATGACTTAATTGCTTGTGTAGCAGGTCCATAGACTTGGGAAATATTTTTGTATCTGCCTTTCATACTGAATTTTCTGACCAAAAGCTTTGTTCTTGGCTTTTTTATTTATCTTTTTCCTTTTTTTCTTTTTTCTTTTTTTTTTCATCACAGAATCAAAAATTTGCCTATTTGCCTATAGATGTCCATCAGCCAAATGGAGCTCTTCTCCTCTGATCTTTGTAACAGAGTATGAGCAGGGTATCTGTGTGCGCATGTGCATGTATGCATATATACACACACACAAAGACATATATATACATCCATGTGCATGTCTATGCGGATAGGAACTCATATTCAGAAGTGAAATAGAAGTGGCACTCTTGTCACTAGTGATCACATTTCAAACGTCTGTTGAGGATCTGAATACAGTCTTACTGGATAATGGATGGATATGCTATACAGGTTACCCCCTACGGAATGTTTTGATGGAAGATCTATTTTCAAAACAGAGGTTCTGAACAAAGCATGCATTATTTCCATGCTTTAAAGCTCAATTTTATGAACAATTTATCAGAATAAAATTCACTATTTTAATTTTTATTCAAGATGAGTAAAACCAGACTGAAATGTAATCAGCTGAAAAGCTAACCACTTCAGGAATTATCTTGTTGGAAAAATTAAATTAGTTTGTGCCACTTCAAACTAGTACTAACCCTTCTGTAGCAACTAAAAATTCTGTAAAATGAAAAAAAATTAAGAGTACAGTTAAAGCTGGAGTAGAGCTGTCTTTTAAACACAGCTCTACCTAGACATAATTTAAAATAATTCCTTCTGTTTCAGATTTAGAAAAAAAACTTCCCTCAGTAGCCCATTAAATACATCTTTTGTCAAAACACTGACAGCATTTTCAACAGAGTGAGCTTTTTCAGCTCACACTGCTGTCTGGACCATAGAAACACACAAAATGTGGTCGAATGCTGACTACCTAGGCTTTAGGGTTCAGTCCATTCAAAATGTTAAGAATTCCATTCCAAAACTGCATTTTTAAAAAAGGGGAGATGGGGAAAGGACGCAGTAACTAAACTAGAACAATCAAAGAACTCTGAAACCATTTGCCTTCACATTCAAAATGAACTCTATACAAAAGCTCTTTCTCCTTATTGGAGAACAGTGAGTTTTCCCAGGAAACCATGAACTTCTTAATTCCAGACCTTCCAAAAGAAAGAAGAAAACAGCTCATGCTGAAATCTCAGCCTAAAGAAAAAAATAAATTCTGAAAGCTATCAACCCTTGGAAAGAAAGCTATTGAAAAAAAAAAAAAATCTCGCTACAGCAAAAGATGTAAGTATGCCTTGAGATCCCAGAAGAACAAGAACTGTTAGGGTTACTTCTGGTCTTCTCCTCCTTACTTGGAGGGTTTCTTTCTTCAGCTCTGAAGGAAGGAATGTGAATAGCAGGTAAATCTAACTATGACATAATACCAAATGGGATTCAGTAAGAATGCACATCACAAGTTAAGGAAGCTGCAGTGATTTATCCTAAGGTCACATCTGGATTTTCTCTGCTCATTGCATTGAGCTGTTGCAGCAGAAGGGGAAAAAAAAAACAAAAACCACATAAGGAAAAATTACGAAGCAGTTATATTATTTCTACATGGACTCCACGACAGTTCAGTTAAATTATCCTAAAAAGTACTTCAAGGCTCAACTAAATTCTCACAACCACTAGCATTTTCATTTACTTATTGCCCTGAGTAATGGACTGTTACTAATCTTTATTTAGTGAAGGCTATTTACTGAACATCCTAAAATCTAACTCCTTTCTCTTTCCGTTATAAGCTGTTAACAGACCCACGATAAACACTACTAAAACAAGTTCCATTAAGTTACCTTTTTGTGTTTTAAGAAAATCTGTTTGGTTTCTGTAGCAAGAACCTTTGCGAAAGACTTTCATAAAGAGGAGAAACCATACCTCCGAATAAACAGAACGGCTTATGAAATGTACAGCACAAACAAGACTAAGTTATAGCACTCTCCCACAGCATTAATAACTACTCTTCTGGTGGGCATGCAAGTTTTAAATGCCTTCAACAGAGGCAGCTCATACAGTTATAAGAACACCAATACTTATACATGACATTTTCTGTGCATAGAAATGGAGGCAAGCATAACCCTTCACCCTGGCATATTTGAAGTGCAGTTAACGGGACAAAGTTTTTCAGTGACTTTTTGCCTTATTTCTTAAAAGTTTAAGGATTTCTAATCTATCAGTTCTGCTGTTTGCATTTCAAAGGCTACCATTATCAAGCATCTACAGAAAGAACCTATACATGTATTAAAACAAATCTTTCTTATATACGTAAGATCACTAGGTCTGCAAAATGGAAGCTCATGGTCAAATCCAAGAAACCAAGAGTGCAGAACTGATGTGTTTTGGTGGGGAAAGCTTTACGTGACCATTTTTTAAGTAACGTGTTCAACCTACAACAGAACTGGAGGAAACAGAGCAGCCTTTAGGGCACCTAATCTTTAAAGGAGTTCCAAAACAGCAGTATCCCAACTAGCTCTGCTAAACCAGCTGACTGCAAGTGGCAGGACCCTGCTGACACAGAAAAAGGCAGGATAATACAACCGGATGTGGTGAACTTGGTATAAGCCATTAGATATCTAGAGCTAAATTTTCCGTCTGAGCAACGAGTGCATTGAAATCATCTGCAATTATTATCCAAATTTTGTCATTTTTAAGTAATTTCTAAGACACTGTTTTCAATGTGTCATCACAGGTGAAGCTGTGGACTATGGAAAAAAAGAAATGAAATATTCCCTTGCAATCTTCACTAACTGAAAGACAACTAGAGAACAACAAAATTCAGCAGCAGTGATTTTTTTCAGTTCAAGACAACCACTCCATTAAGTCTTATTGGGAACTGTTCTTTCTTGAATTCTGAAGAGAACCCACACAGCTGCCTTTAAATGCTGCTTAACATTATTTCAATTTTGCAGCTTTGTCTACAAGGACCTCCCTCCTGAGCAAGCATCAATGAAGGCAATGAAGTTAAACTGGCGAAACATTTTGCTTTCTAACAAATGTTTTTGAATCCTGAACCAAAAAACGGCACATGGATTTTGGTCAAGCTTCCAAGAACAGTATTTGTTTAGTTAAAACAGGAAAAAGTCCCAGGCAACTGTCTGAGACCAAGGTGATCACAAGCTTTCAGCTCTGTTTCAGCTATTACAGGTTGTTTTAGGAGATTTTTATTTTAAGGAACAGCTGTCACAGCAAATGAGAAGAAAGAAGATACCTCTACCTTTATAAATTGCTCCACACAGCTGTGGCATTTAGAAAGGAAAGAAACTATAAACATCTAGCTCACACAATGCACTGAAGATTAATATATCCTTTAAAGAAAACCCCTCTAATAAAAAGGTTTCAGAGACTACTACTTAGTGTGGGCAACAACATTAATATGAATTAACTTTGTATAGGAAGCATTCTGCAATTAAGAGCTCACAGAGGTTAAATAAAAACAATACAATAAGCCCCTCATAAACATCTGCTGAAAACTCTTCATTAAAAAAAGGGAATATAATGTAATCCTTGTGAAATAAACACTGTTGCTGACATTTCTCTCTAACAATTTTTCCTCTATTCTGAGAACATTGGCTTGTTTAAGGATATGCTTATGAGGACATGCCATCAGATTTCAGTAGTTACACAGGACATCACAAGTTACAGCTCAGTATCTTCAAGGCCAGAAACAAGAATTTTCCACGAATAGAATGACAGGAAGACTGACAGCTCCTTAATGTGGAAGTTACATAAATCTCGCCCTTTGCCTAGAATGCCCCCCCAAATAACAGATCTGAATGTTGGAAAACCTTAAAGAATTTTGGTATTAGATAAGGTTAGACAATGTTTTCAATGCTATAGGTGTGATTTTTCATTGCTATAACATGTGCAATTAGGTTCCTTCTGTAAAACGGACCATGTAAACCGATGACATACTACTTACCACTGAAAGCACAAAATTGAGAAGAGCTGTCCCACTATGGAAGAGGATTGTTACTAATGTTGTAACTGTAGTAAATAAGAGGCTCACATTGCGACTCATCACTATCCACAGGGACTCGAGGATCTGGAAAAGGAGTGGGAAGCAAAGACAAAGTCAGGCACCGGATGATATTAGCTAGGACAGAGAACTGCTTACTGAGTTGATTCATCTCCATCAAGCCATACAAAGAAAACATTTAAAAAAAAAAAATAGTAATCTTCCTTCACTCCTAAATTACAGCTGGTAATATCAAGTGAAAACGTCTCGTTTACTAAAGACAAGTTTCTAGGCAGATGGTTACAAGGTTTTAGAATTTTTCTCCCAATGCTCAAAGCTATTTCATTATGTAAAATTGCTAAAAATCTAGATGAAGTGACACCTGTGTTTGTGATTAATATCACCAACAATTGAAAGCAGATCTTGTCTTGTGAGAGAAAAAACATCTTTTCAAAAGCAGAAATGCTAAAACACGAAAACCATGGAGTAACATCACAAGGTAGAAATAAATCTGAAGACAGCTTCAAATCCAATAATAGAATTACTGCTTTAATAAATTTGCTTTAAAAACATTTCATGTTCATGAGATGTGTAATTTTTATAATGTCTACAGACAACTACTCAAGTTGTGATTTTGAGTAGGGATGGATGCATCAGTTAGTCAAGCAATTATGGAAAATAAATCAAACAATTCTAGACAATCTATTAAATTTTGTACTGGCTTGGGGAACTGATTGCTTATTAGTTACAGATAATAAAATAATAGTTTTGAGACACGCCTTTAAACATAGGACACCCACTACAACCGACTTAGATGTGTCTGCATCCATACATAAACTATCTGAATAGGGCAGGAACTTCATGAGACAGTAAGGACATAGAGGCATGGCACATAGAGGCATCCTAAATGCAATGCACAGTAGTTTCATAACAAATATTTCATTCAGAAGTAATACAGTAAGAATATATTAGCCAAAGTGACTCAAACATATAAAATAAGCAAAGTTACAAACAAAAAACCATATCTTCTTTCATACTAACTAATATAACCGGATAAGCTGTAAAAGCTCTGACACAAACACCCTTCTCCAGATTCAAAGCTGTAAGTGAAGACTTTAAAACAGTTACTCTCGGTTTAATGAATATCTTAATCAATTAGACTGAATTAAAAACAAACAAAAAACTCCCAAAACAAACAAAAAAACCCAGTAGCTGGCATTTGTAGAGCAGACAACGGAGTGTGAACCATGAGATCACCTCTCCTTTAGAACTGAGTGAAACATATATAAGATAATTTATTAAGCATAAACTTGGGAAGGAGTAAGTGCTGGAAGAAGTGACAGGGAATTCAACACATAGTGAAAACAGAAAGATCTACTTAGTCCATGCTTCTTACTACTTAATGGGAATTATGAATTTTAAGGCTCATGTTTTCAATAGATTTTATTAGTCTCTGTTGAGAATTCAAGTGAGGTTAGAAGTGAAGAGGACATTCTGCTGAAAAATGTTCTCCCACTGGTACCTGTCCCCTTCTTTCTATGGATGAAGAATTCATTCTGCGGGTGCAGCAGCAGTGTAAGTTCATGCAGCTGCCAGGTAACTTTATTAAATGTACATTACACAATGAGGATTGTAAACACAGAAGAGAGATTTTTTTCAAGGGAATAGTCTGTAGCTAAAGCAGAGGCCTTGCAGTTGGTATTCTGTAAGAATAGTACTGCCATTGCTAAAAACAGGCTGTAAATTGTATGCTAACTGTGCAAGTCTCCAGTCCCAGATGTTTTAAGTCTGTTACTAGAACTTCGAATGTGAACAGGAGCTTGGTGCCACAGGTCTCCTGCTATGATATGGAGTCTAATCACAGAACAGCAGCAAAGGTCTTGAAAATAGGGACACAGGTTGAAAACAAAAGTCCCTGAAAGACAAGCAGTTCATTGAGGAAGAAGGTATTGAAGATATGCAATCGTAAGAGCTAGTAAAAGACTGCTTTTGCACTAAGAAAAAGCAGTAGCAACTAAGGAAGGGCTGGGGCGGGGGGAGGGAATCAAAATCAAACAAGCAAGTAGCAGGATAAGGCACCTATCATGACCTGGAAAAGTAATGCCTCTCCAGGTATCACACAGCATATAATCCAGGGCAGAGGTCAAGGAGTGTGTGTTGTCCAGAAACAAAAAAACATTTTACAAAAGGAGAAACTCCTTAATCTGAGAGGAAAAAGATGGCCATTTCAGTTCCACCTTTCCATATTTAAGAGCTCTTAAGCCTGGTCACTTTGACTTCTGTGACTCAGATCATCAAGGACAGTGGCTATCAGCATCACCACCGATGGTATTCTAACCTCACAGCTCACATAGGATATGACTGTTAAGGACTGACCACTTTGAATGCATAACAATAACAAGTAGTAGACTGGAAAACAAACCATTAGCATGAAGCGTGTTGTTAATGAAAGTTGGTCTAGTAAACTTCCGGTTTAAAGATTAAAACCAGCTTGATTTACCAGTCTCCTAAGTCCTAGTCACAGCAATTGTTATTTCCCTCGCTCACACACCATCACTAGCAACACAGCAGCTGAGCTGGTATTGGTGAGCAGTTCACAAGGAGAGGGGCTTGTTCCAGCTGCTACAAGGGAGCATACGTCTGGTGGGGGCTGGGGAAATTTCCTTCAAATTGTATGTTCCTCCAGTACAGGCTGTATTTGTTTAACACTTTCCCTGGAAGCTTTAGCCTAAGGAGCTGATGACCTGGAATATACAACTGCTGTTAGTTTGAATGCTGTTATCAGGTGGTTCAATCAATATCGGGAATGGTTCTCCTAGAAGAACATCCTTGTTAGGTAGAGTCATTGATCAGAACTGTTGAACTAGTTATCACTAGCATTTGCTTTAGAATAAGTGTGGATATTCCTTCCGTTCAGCTTCGGTCTGTCTTATGGAAGCAAGTGCATCTTTTAGGATGCATCTCCAGCAATAGAGGAAGTTCCTCTTTATGCATATGTACCATTAAAATTTCAAGACACATGCTTCTCATCGCTAGGATGAGCAGACAGACATAGCAGACATTAATCATTACTAGATACAGTATCACAAAGTGCTCAAATACTTCACTAACAGTCACAAAATCAATACACATGTATCTGCACCTAAGAGTTCATAATGCCATTTGATTCCCAGAGCATACTGCAGTTGAGTTAATGAGCTCAGTTACTATGCATAAACAACTTCTAATACCTTGTCAGCCGAGACCAGTTCTCCAAAACACTGTGAATATTTATGCAGTAATAATACTTTTAACATTACTGTTATTAAAGAACTGAAAACCACACCTCTTTCCCCAAAACACTGCTTCATAAATAGCAGTGATTAGAAGAGCTACAAAGTTGTAAAGAATTCAAGACTCTCTTATGCATCACACTGTGATACGTGTGCCTTTCTAATCTGTAACAGGCAAGCAATCAAAATTGCATTTAATGCTTTTAGCCATCTGAGGTGCCCTGCTGGACACCTAAAACTGGGCAATACCAGAAAGCAAGGTTTAAAAGGCACTTGACAAAAACAAGTTATTTGCTGAGAACTTCAAGTCAACAAACTTCTGGAAGCCATGTAAATTCACGTACCTAACTTGATTACAGAGATCATTAACAGATTTATAAAGGGAATAAAACTGGACACAAAGAGTTATTAGGAAAAAAACGTGACCTTCTCTACACTAAATTTTTTTTCTGTTCATAAAGATGTATCATCCTGACAACTCAAAAATGACAATAACAGAACAAGTCAATAAACCTTTAAAGTATAAGACAAGCAATGGACTTTGTGAAGAATAATACAGTATGCACAAGATCAAAGGCTTCCTGCTGCAATTAAAAGCTGATTTACAAATAAATGTTTACCCGTAAAGATCTGGGCTCAGGGCTCAACATCTTATTTTTGAAAAAAACATCTTTGCTTGACCTTTACATGGAACGGAGACAAAACAGCAACAGAAAAATGATTATCCTCCAGCATCATGTCTTTGACTTTCTGATTGTAAAGAAATCCAACTCTTTTTCTGAAAATATGCATCAGGTTGAATTTACCCTATGCCAAAAAAAGCACTACCTGTTACGTAGAAGAGAACACCAAACCTCTGAACTCTTACCTTACTAGGAGAAAAAAAAAAAAGCATGGTAGTTGAATTATTACTGAGAATGGACTGTATTAGCTATAAACTTCGATTACTTGAAAAAATTCTCAGGGCCAGAGAAAACATTAGGATATATGATAACTCAGTGAAATATTTGAGAATCTGACTTGATTTGGAACACACAGATCAGCCATGCTAAAGGCACAGATAGAGAAACCTAACTGAGCTGAAGCTTGCTGTGTCAATCTTAATGGAAGGCCTTCTGTCTTCCTGTCTGGGAAATCTCTGAATGAGATACCAGCTGCTGGTGGAATGATGAATATTCTTGTGCAAGAAGCAAAAAGATCAATTTAAAGAGACATTAGGAGACATCATATACCATCATGGGAACTCTGAGTGATCATTCACAGATTTGGCCAGCAGTAATTTACTTTTTCAACGTTTCAAGCCTTCAAGAAATAGAGGAAAAGGGTATGAATGGAAAAGCAGGTGAGTGGGGAAGGAATGAGGCTTTTCTATTTTTCAGAAATCTTAATAGCCCAGCTATGTATTGCATATTTCATTCACCTGAAAAACTACCTTAGAATAGAGCATGGGGTGCAAAATTCGAGGCATTAATGAGGATCCACCCTAGTTCTCTCCCCAAATTAAGAAAAGGATGAAATAAACCCCACTTCAAAAAACACACCACTGGATAAACTGGTTTATAACACTACTGCTTTTAAAAATTCTTTGACGAAGCCGAAAGGCAGCAGTGCTGCTAACAACAAAGCTTTTAGAAAAAAAGCAAACTGATGATTTGGAAAAGCTTATCTCCATATTAAATGTTCAGGCTATTTACATGTTTATAGAGTGAATTACTTTAAAATAATTAAGGTTTGTCTACACCAAACTAGAGCTAAGCATACTGCTATAATGAACAGCTCATTTTGAAGGGGGTACAGAAGTCTTCTGTGCTTTATCTGATACTCACAGTTAAAGTACTGAATCAATGCATTTTGTTACAAACTAAATGAATGCCAGTAATTCCCCAGCACAGCTACATCAGTGATTTAATTATATGCTTTCAACTCTAATATGAAAGTTTCTCCCACTATGGGAAAAGCCTGAAGTGAAACACTTGCATCTGTCTTCTTTTAACATTTTTCTTACAACAAACGTTCCTTCTCTTACTACAGAGGATGAACACTTCCCTATGATTTCCATCAATGGAAAAGATCTTATCTCTTGTGATTGCAATATGACACTGTCAAATAGCTGTATTTTCAGAGTACAGAGAGTCATCTGCATTACTCTGAAATGTTTCAGAAAGCCAAGGGGCTAGTAAGACAGTTATTCTACAGTAAACTCTAGCCTCAATCTATGCATAAGTATTTATTATGTACAAGTACTGTACTCTTAGTTTATTCTTTTCCAAAGGTGGAGGAAATCTCACTATAAGTGCATATACACAGACAGTTCTTTACAGTTATCTCATTGTCTTCAAATGGTTTGTGTTTTAAAAAACTGTCAAAGCAGGTTTGGGACTGTACTGTGTCTCGTTATATTCTTAAAAATTGCAGGTTAGCATTGATTTCAAGTGTCCAAATATATAAAATCATAGAGTAGTTTGGCTTGGAAGGGACCTTTAAAGGTCATCTAGTCCAACCCCCTGCAATGAGCAGGGACATCTTCAACTAGATACTGGAACAGGTTGCCCAGGGAAGTTGTGGATGCCCCATCCCTGGAAGTGTTCAAGGCCAGGCTGGATGAGGCTTTGAGCAGCCTGGTCTAGTGAGAGGTGTCCCTGCACATGGCAGGGGGCTGGAACAAGATGATCTTTAAGGTCCCTTCCAACCCAAACCATTCTATGATTCTACGTTCTACCACCTCTCTGGGTAACCTGTTCCAGTGTTTCACCACCCTCATTGTAAAAAATTTCTTCCTTATATCTAGTATAAACCTATCCTTTCTTAGTTTAAAGCCATTACCTCTTGTCCTATTGCAACAAGGCCCTGCTAAAAAGTTTGTCCCCATCTTTCCCATAAACCCCCTTTAAATACTGCAAGATGCAATAAGGTCTCCCTGGAGCCTTCTCTTCTCCAGGCTGAACAACCCCAACTCTCTCAGCCTGTCTTCATGGGAGAGGTGCTCCAGCCCTCTGATCATCTTTGTGCCCCTCCTCTGGGCTTGCTCCAACAGGTCCATGTCCTTCTTATGTTGGGGGCTCCAGAGCTGGATACAGTACTCCAGGTGAGGTCTCACCAGAGTGGAGTAGAGGGGCAGAATCACCTCCCTCAACCTGCTGGCCACACTGTTTTTGATGCGGCCCAGGATACAGTTGGCCTTCCGGGCTGTGAGTGCACACTGCCGGTTCATGTCCAGCCTTTCATCCACCCAAGAAGGACTCCCAAGTCCTTCTCCTCAGGGCTCCTCCCAATCCTTTCATCCCCCAGCCTGTATTGATACCAGGTGTTGCCCAGACTCAGGTGCAGGACCCTGCACTTGGCCTTGCTGAACCTCATGAGGTTCACAAGCGCCCACTTCTCAAACTTGTTCAAGTCCCTTTGGATGGCATCCCTTCCCTCCAATGTGTCAACCGCACCACTCAGCTTGGTGTTGTCTGTAAACTTGCTGAGGGTGCACTTGATCCCACTGTCTATGTCATTGATGAAGATACTGAGAAGTACTGGTCCCAATACAGACTCCTGAGGGACACCACTTATCACCAATCTCCATCTGGACATTGAACCATTGACCACTACCCTCTGGATGCGACCATCCAACCAATTCCTCATCCAACAAACAGTTCACCCATCAAATTCATATCTCTCCAATTTAAAAAGAAGGATGTTGTGGGGGGACCAAGTCAAAGATAGAAGTCCAGATAAACAACATCTGTGCTCTTCCCTTGTCCACCGATGCAATCACTCCATTGTAGAAAGCCACAAGGTTGGTCAGGCAGGACTTGTCCTTGGTGAAGCCATGCTGGCTGCCTCAAATCACCTCCCTGTCCTCCATGTGCCTTAGTATAGCTTCTAGAAGGATCTGTTCCATGATTTTCCCAGGCACAGAGGTGAGGCTGACAGGGTGGTAGTTCCCAGGGTCCTCCTTTCTACCCTTTTTTAAAATGGGTGCAATACTTCCCTTTTTCCAGTCACCAGGGACTTCACCTGACTGCCATGACTTTTCAAATATCATGGAGAATGGCTTGGCAATACATTAGCCAATTCGCTCAGTACTCTGTGATGCATCTCATCAGGTCCCATAGAATTCTGTATGTTCAGGTTCCTCTGGTGGTCACAAACCTGATCTTCTCTTACAGTGGGAGGGACTATGCTCCCCCAGTCCCTTCTAATGTCTCCTGTTTGTTGCCCGTGCTGTGTGAATTGGTGTAGAGGCACTTCAGATGGGTCGTTGGCCGTGTCACTTTCTTAGATGAACAACCCTTAATTCCTTTGAGGTTGTATTTCACTGGTGTTTTCCTGTTCGCTACTATTATCTCAGGAGCCCGTGACTCATCTCCGTAAGACTTCAAGTGTGCTGCAGTGTAGCCACCATGCAACAGGCTGAGGGCCTTCACTTAGCATGCCGTCCTTCTAACCTTGGTGTGTCATCCCACAGCTTCCCATGGGCAAGCCTGGTATTATCCCCCTTCCCCTTCAAGCCTAGCTTAAACTTCTGTCAATGAGCCCCACTAGCTCCAGAGCAAAGATTCTCTTGCCCCTTTGAGAAAGGTGAAACTCATCTGACGCCAGCAAGCCTGGTGCTGTGTAGGCCATTCCATTATCGAAAAAGTCAGAATTGTGTCGGTGATGTGCATTAATAGACGGGGCCCATCTGTTTCTTCCAATGTCGCTGCCCGCAACTGGAAGGAGAGAGGAAAAAATAACCTGTGCTCCAGACTCCCTTACCAACCATCCCAAGGCCCTGAAGTCTCTTTGGATCCCCCTTGTACTATGCATTGCAGCTTCATCGACACTCACATGGAAGAGCAGCAGTGGGTAATAGTCCGAGTGCTGTACCAGGCTAGAAAGTTTCCTAGCGATGTCCTTAACCTGGGCCCCGGGGAGGCAGCAAACTTCCCTAAAAAGAGGGTGTGTCCAGCTTATTGGACCCCCTCTACCCCTCAGAAGGGAGTCACCTACAACTATAACCCATCTTTTCTTCCTCAAGAAGGTGGTCATGATACGCGGGGTAGGCTTTCTGACCTTGGCAACACCTCTAGTATAGATGGACCGTCATTCACATCAGAGCCTTGTACATGTTGTATAGGGGCACCTGGGAAGGCAGGGTGGGCAAGGAGGGGGTTCATCTGCCACACCGAGTGTGAACATGTCTCCGTTCACTCCTTTCCTTTAAGCTACTTCCTTCAGCATGGCAGAGGGAGGATACAGGATCCCCTTGATCTTGGGTTTATGCTGGTGGCTGTTCCCGCTTGTCTCAGGGAAGGCAGTGTGATTCCACCAGTCTATCTCTTTCTCAGACTCCCTGATGCTCCTTAACTTTTCTACTTCCTCTTGTAGCTCTGCCACCAGGCTGAGCAGATTGTCTACCTGGTCACATCGCACACAGCTGTTGTCACTACTGCCATCTGCTACCAGCTAAAGGCGCTGGTGCTCCCTGCAGCCCGAGGCCTAGATGGTTGCGTGTTTTTGTGGGAGCTGTGTTCTGATGAGTGCAGAGGACATATCTTGCCACCAGTTGAATACTATAGCTAAGCTCCTTCCAAGAGGATGATGACTACCAATTGAACTCACCCCTTGAGCTGGTAGGGTGTCTATGTCATTCTTGCACACCCTTTCATGCAAATTGCTGTGCCAGGCCCTGGCTGACACCCCACGCTCTGTTTGCCCACTCTGATGGCAGTGTTCCTGGTTGCTTGTGCTCCCCAGGCTACTTTTTATAGGCATGGGGGGTGTTGTGGTTGCTCTGGCAATGCCCAGGCCTCATCAGCATCTCCCACAAGAGCTACTGGCTCCTGGCGGGTCTCTCCACTACCCTGGTGTTTCCCTACCTCAGGAAAAATCCCTGTGTGCCAAGCCCCCAAACCTCCCCTTAATACCCACCATACACAACATATTCAACCAAAAAAAACCACCACCCAGAGTCCCACAAAACAGCAACAAAAAAAAAATCCAGAAAACCCCCAAACCAAATACAAATGTAATCCACCCAAAAGAAAAAAGAAACCCCCAAAACCAACCTCCCTCAAAAGCACACACATAATTTAAGATATTGATCCTTCTCAATCCAGTATTCCATTCTAATAACTCATTATTCCTCTTCAAAATACCAACAGAAAGATTTTATGCTCTGATAAAAACATAAATCCCAAATACAGTTACCTTCCATTTTATCCTAGGATAGGTAAGCAACTTGCTCAGAAATACCATACTTAAGTTAAAACTATTCTTATTTTCATCATCTCCAATTTTTAATAGCCTAAACAAGCACAGAAATCAATTTTCATCCATTTTAATTTGAAATATCAGTGAGAGTGATATTTATGCAATGCATTGTGGATGAGCAAGCCAGCAAAAAAAAAAAAATGCTGCCCAGTAAGGATGTGAAATCAGGATTTACAGCTGTACACTATGCTGGCTGGTTTACAGTCTGTCTTTACGGACATGAGTGTACGGAGAAAAAGGACAGGTGTTTCCCCACAGCTGATGAGTAATGAGTTCATGGAAATAAACAGGAAAGCAAGTCAACTGCTGGCACTTTTTTTCCCTGAACGTCTACACCAGATTTTAGAAGTAAAGCAAAGCATGCTAGCTAGATGAAAATTTTAATATTAATGTATTTCAGCCTAAAATATTTATTCTCTTTACACTATTTCCTGTATTATTCTAGCCTATTTAGATTATTGAAGCAGACTTATCATGGTTTCTGAGCACTGTGCAGCAATGCTGTAAATGACATGGCTAGCACTTATCATGTAGTTTCTCCTCCTCTCCCTCTTGCCTAGAGGGAAACTCCATATTGATTTTAAATGATGACGTGATGTGCATTTTTATAACTACTCCCGCATGCATGGTCAACTTCGAGAAAGTATTAAGCAAATTTTACTATTAACTGAAAAAAGGTTCACTGCAATAAAAAGTTTCTCTCAACTTTTTCATGACTCACATCTTCTTCCATGATAGAAACTGTAACCATTTAAGCAGCAGTTGAGGGGGAGACAGAAAAAGCACACATTCCCATCAGTCTAAACGAAGAACTGCCTCAAGGCAAATACTAGCTTTAATTGCACCCATGGAAACATTATGTTGCGAGTTAAGTATAAACAATATTCTTCCAAAATGCATAAATAGTAACCTGAAGATACTTTTAGTTTATGAAAAAATCTCAAGTCAAAGATGAACTGTATCAGGGATTGACTCTGTATATTAAGCATTCCAGACTTAACCTAATTTTTTAGAGAAATGTATTTGCTTCAGTTTGAGTTGCTTTCAATGCTTTTTCCTTTTTCTCCTCATGAGGTGAAAGGTCCAGTGCATCAATTCAGGAATTCGCATAGTGTAAAATATTAATTTCATTCTCCACAGAACTTTCATAAAAGAAGAGAGAAATAAGCTGCTTTCAACGCAATGAATAATAATTTGAGGGGGAAAAAAAAAAGTAAGACTACCAAAAAAAAATTGTTTTCACAATCTCTTGGCCAATAGTTTCCTCAATTAAAACCGAGACAAATTTGTCTCTTTTTTAAAAAGAAAGAGCTACAATAACGTAAAGCATTTAAAACCAGCTTGCAGGTGACATAGGTAATGTTACGGTAAGAACCTCTCTAAGAAAGAAGTCTGGGAAGCTAGTATTAATGAAGACGGTGACATTAGGAGGGCTTCTTCATCATGACCAGTTCTGTTTGTAGTATGGTTATATCCTATGTAGGCTTACAATAATGGCTGTAGGACTCACAATTAGGTAATTGTAAGTAACACCAACAGCGTTTCCATATTTTCCATGTATTTGAATTCACAACCTTAGTGGTAGTCCAAGGAGGAATTGTTACCAGTTAAAAATGAGACCGATTTGGTAATAAGGGCAAAAAATACATACCGAAAGAAATGTTTCAATGTTATCATGAACAAATGATGCAACATCTTGCCAGTCCAGAATATCACCAAGCCAGCTGTTTTGGCGGTTTATGTGCCATTTGTGTCCTTTGTGTCTTCCAGAATGTGTTACATTCTTAAAAAGAGAGACAAAGATGTAAAGAAAACAGACATTTGAATAACTTAGAGATATGAGAAAGCCAAAGGCTAATGTTTTCTTAATGAGGAATAGATACAACATGCATCTAAACACTTAAAAGCTGTCTCAATTGGCATCCTCAAAAATACCTGCAAGTACTCTGCATATTGGAAAAATTAAAATCTGACAGAAAACCGATTACTTATTCCACAGAATTACATTTCCGTATATTGAACTGATTCATCTCAGTTAAACATTAGCTTTATTGCTTGACTGATACAATGGTATCTATCTTGCTCTTTAGGAAAGCACACAAGAAAGAGGTAATGATTTCAGTTACTGCCTACATAATTTACTGTTTGCAGTGTACAACTTTTCCCAGTACAACTCACAAAGGAAAATACAAGCAGAAGCCAAAGCAACTAGTTTCCTCACAATAAGTGTCTACTTCTCCACTGGCAATGTTCAGTCACGCAAAAGCTAAAAGCTAAACTGGAAGCATGGAGGATTTCTGCTGACTACACTTTTCTAACTCCACCACAGCAAGACAACAGGAAATGGCCATAACCACAATAGCCGATTCCTTAAGTGGCTTCACCTAATTATGAAGTTGCCTATTGTCCAACTGAATCACACCTGATTACCGTCTAGCATGAGACTATTTGGCTCAGTCTGGGACTGCAACAAGTGTTTCAGAGAAGGATGCTAAATTTCTACTGTAAGCAAATCTAAGCAAAGCCATTGACTACAACAGATCTCATCCTAACCTTTGACAGCAAGAGACTTTTCAAGTTCTCAACTCTGAAGTTTATATAAACATCCCGCTACTTTTGTTAACCTTACCAGCCTGCATTCAAAATGACATATGCCAGTATCTTTTTTGGCATACATGGCAAGTAGTATTCCAAGGAGTCCCTGCACTGATTTATCTAAGAGCATTACATTTTCTGCTTATTACAATTCTCCCTAGATGCATTGTTACACTTGATGATACACAATTAGCAACGCTCTTTAACAATCCACAGCAACACAGAGATCTTTCTTCCAAGCTGGCAGTTTATTTACAGCAGAAAAATATGAGTAGTCAAAAATCTCGCTCCAATAGGCCTTCTGCATTTGTAAACTGTACCAAGAACCTATTTTCTGTTCATCTAGTTCTATTTTCAAAGACAGCCCTCCATTAACTATCATTTGCAAATTTTTTAACATTGTTATTAACATGCATTTCAAGTTCATTGTTATCCAGCAACTATACTGCTGTAGCACCTAAAGCCTTGGGTGTTGATAAATAAGGGATTCCAAGAAATTGTCAACTGGTTCATCTTCAACGAATTCACTAGATCTTAAAAACAAAACCCCACACCTCAGCGGACAAGGAAGAGGAGATACTTGTCCTTGAAAAAGACACCTTGATTGTAGAGTTATGCCATCACCTTCCAAGTGGTTTATTACTCTGTTACTATTTTACTTCATTGGGTACATAAATGCAATGGTAATGATCTATCACATCTCTAGAACCTTTTAAAATACACACCCTTTTTTATCTACTGATCTTCTCAGAAAGCAGCACTTAATGGTTGAAATCCACATTTTGTCGGCAACTCTTCGTCAATTCTACTGCTTTCATGGAGGAGTATCACCCGAGTCTGGGTTCTTCAGTCACCTACAGACCACAGCAACGCTATGCAGGCCTCAAAATGAAGTGTAATTATTGTGTTCCTACAACTGAAATAGCGGGGAGCTTGAAAGCTGTACTGAGAGTTAGATATGGTACAGATGTCCTCCACACTGTGCTATCATCTAGTTTACCAGTTTTCAGATACACTGAAGGACCGTGCAAGGCTATACTGACACATTACAGAAGGAAATAGCCAGGTGGAAAGCAGTCAGACGAGACATTTACGTGGATATGGAGTGAGACAGAAGGGGCAAGATTAGAAGCAGACTCTGAAGGAGCTACCTGCAGCCCCCAGATAATCCGTTGCAGCCCAGAATGCCAATGGTAACGTAAGGTCTCTAGTATGCAGAGACCAGAGGAAGCAGCCAGAGGAACAGACCTCAAGGTTGTAGGCAGCAAACATCAGTGTGTTCCTGCAGCTTTCTGCCATTTTGAATGCTAGGAAAGCTGTTTCTTACCCTACCAGAAGAGCATCTACATGAAAGAGGCCTCACAGTATTCCCTCAAGTAACAGCTGCAGGAAAGAAATCACATAAGGCACCGAACAGAGACACCACCTGTGCTGCATACTGCAGCAACAAAAGTACGCCTACAGCACAGATAGTGACACAGACCCCTAATGAATGATATAGTGCCACAGACCATCTGACACACAGGTTACATTAGTAAAAGCAACAGGTTTATCAGTAGAACTGTATCTAAAGCAGGCACTTTTCGCGGTCGAGCATTTACCACTGAATACTCCCAGGTGCCTAAGGCCAGCAAAATCTATTGCAGGCACAGCTTTAATTTCTCCTCAGCCATCCCATATTGCTCAACAACATCATGTTATCTCTCCACACGCTCTTCTACAGCATTATCTTGTCAGAAAAAGAAACTGATTCTTTCCCCTGCTATTTTGATTACTACACTGAAACTCTCACTTCTTTTAATACGGAGATCTTCTTGGAATTTTAGAGGTACTTTAAAAACGACTGCATAAAGAAAAGTGTTAATATACTATAATTGCAATTATTTAAATATACAGAATTATTTCAGGGGTACGACTTCTGGATTTTGATATTTCCATTGCACCATGGCTAATGGATTGCTTGCTTTTTCCTTTTAAAGGCAAACAGCATTGGCAGCATGAAAATGATTTAACTGTTATGACCTTTTCAAGATTCAGTGTGCAGAACCCATTATAGGAAGGCCAGTACAGTTGGCAAAACTGCATTGTAAGAAACTTAGTGACGGAATAATTTCTTTCTGAAAATTTCAAATTACTAAAAGTTATACAAATCATGCAGCATACCAGTTTCCTTTTCCTAACCCCTCAAGACGACGAAAATTCAACAGAAATCTCTAAACTATGAATTACTAAAGATAAAAAATGAGCAAAGCATAAATTAAATGGCATACATAAAAACACACATAATTACTTAAGTGAAGGACGTACTTCTGGCTGTACTCAAACTGTGACTGCAGAATGATCTATCTCATACACTTGAAATTTTTACCAACATTTTATTATTATGACCTTTACTCAGCTTTCCAACTTTTTGATAATCTCTTTCTCAGAAATGCATACTTGGTATAATTACCTCTAAGCAGTAAGTGATAGTCTATAGAAATACCACCGAAGTTACTCACCTTCACAAACCACGAGTGATAAAGCCTGTCCCAGAGCTCTAGCACTTGCTTTTCAATCACAGCAGTGTTATTCACTTTTTCTCCTAAAATCTTATGGAGCTAAAACATAGAAATCTTTTATTATACAGGACAGGATCTACTGACAAACTCCAAGCTAGATGAATCACATAAGATGTAAAGGCATGGCTCAAACCTAAATTACTAGAAAAGATGAGTATCAATATGGAATACACACTTTAGACCACATAGTTCACAACATGAAGATTTTGTCTGTAAAAAACATTCTGATGCACTGAGCAGAGGACTTCCTTCTGCACTGGAAAACCAACGCCGTCTCCAAAATGCTTAATCCAAAATCCTTGATCATCTTTAGACTAAATATTTCAAACAATTTGAGATGCATGCTAGATATCAAAACATTTAAATAAGAATCTTGGCAAATTCTCCTGAAAAAAGTTAACTTAAACAAATTAGAATTTTAAAAAATCACATCTACCACACCAGCCCGCATAGATATTAGAATACTGATGGGGGGGAAGTCCACATTGCCTACAACTGGACAGCTGAATCTAGATGAAAAAATGACTTATCTTTATTTGATGCATTTTCACTGGCAATCTTATTAAAATGATGGCAGATTTTTCAACTCTTAAAAATAAATATTCCTCTGAGCAGAAAAGGCTACTGAAATCACTCCCACCCTTCCTCCAACTCACAAACTAGAGAACGGAAAGAATAGATCTGTCAACAAAACGGTTAACAACACGGAAAAGAATCAAAACAAAAACGTTTTTATTTCTTTTTACTTCTACGAAATACAAGAAATGAAAGCATTAAAAAAAGGTGGGGAAGTTCACTCTTACCTTATGTGTAATCCATTCTCGGCCATATTGGTATACATTATTAGCTGCTGAATTGAGTGCCTTCTGAATAACCTGGGCTTCTGGCAGCCAGCTAGTATTTTTTAAAGAAGGAAAACAAAGTTAACTGCTACATACTTTACCCATTTCATTATACACGAAACACATTACAAATTAACATTTTGAAACAACAATAAACAGTTAAGGTTAAATATATATAAACTTACTACAACATTTCTTTCTACATATCACGGAACAGACCTTCTCATAAGCACAACACAATTAAATCTAGGGCACGTCATTGCATTTGGAATTCTCCAAGGTTCCCGAAACCTTAGTTAAATTGTTATCTCAACTTTTTCAAAAGAGATCTGCTCTTCAATCTCTACACGTGCTATTCACGTTACCTTCTTAAAAATTTTCCTAGTGTTCTAGTTTTCTGAAAACACTATATGAAGCAGCCTCATCCAGCTGCAAAGACAACCTTCTGCATTACAGACTGAATGTAAATTGTTAACGTAGTTTCCCTGAAAAAGCAACCAGATGAAGCAACAGGTTTGGGGCACTAGTTATTTCTAAGTCCCCACCAAAATACCTGCTCATGACTTTCTTCAGGGATTCATGTCACTTTCAAGCAATGGACCTACTGAGTTGCCAGCATTCCAACACTTGTGAATACAGGGCACACATTCTCTGCATACTCTTTCTACATCTTGATTCAATGGCACACATTGGAGCCCTTCCAAAACAAGAAAGCATTCCGGAAATAAAGCTGCTGCATTTGTTCACCTGGCTGAAGATCAACATGGAAGCTTTTCTGTCTGTATAACCCTTCAGAAACGTTCTGCATTGTAATTCCAAGACATTTCAATCAGTCATCTCTAAACATAATGTGCGCATCAAGCTCTGAAAGCTAGGCAAGC
This sequence comes from Stercorarius parasiticus, assembly GCA_013396915.1. Classification (NCBI taxonomy): domain Eukaryota; kingdom Metazoa; phylum Chordata; class Aves; order Charadriiformes; family Stercorariidae; genus Stercorarius; species Stercorarius parasiticus. The sequence goes on along the minus strand of VWZL01004326.1, from coordinate 621,048 downwards.
TTGATGGATTTAACGAGGTATACTTAGTCCTAATGAAGTGAAAGATAGTGTTTTGGATGCTTCAAATTCGGATGCAAACACTGGAAGTTAAAGTTTTAGCTAAAGTTACTCAACTAGTATTCTAGTATTTTCATTATGTGAATAAGCTTCTGACAGTCAAATTTACATTTTCATTAGTCCTACTTATTTCCATCTTAGGGCAAAATTGAAAGGCCAAACAACAAAAGAGATGCCATGAAGGAATAAACAAACACATTTTTAAGTACTTTCTGTTCTCTTGGTTGTTATTACTTAAGTATTGCTAAAGCACATATATTACTATAGCATTTATTAACTGTATCATTTTAGCTCTGTTTTTGAAATTTTCCTCTTGCTCTTATAATACAGCATGCACTTTCTTTCAATCCTATTAAGCCATCATCACTTTTGTTTAGAAAGTGCCCATGAAAAAAGTCAACCATTCTTGTCCAAGAGACAATTCTTTTTTCCTGGTAAGTGCCTGGACTCACCTTTACCCAAGGTTAAGCCGCCTGTTAAACTGAACCAGAACAAAAGCAAACTGAAACAACCCCCCTCAAAAAAAAAAAACAAACCCCACACTCCTCAGTCTTACCTGTTCCCCCCTCTGCTGTTCATGCAATCACTTCTTTGCTCACCAGTGTGCCATTGTTTTTCTCTATATACATTTCTCTCAAAATCTTCTGTCTCCCTTAATATTTGCCTTGGTGTTTGCTTTAATTGTTACATAGACGATATCTTAAAAACTTCCCACTGCGTAAACTATACACATCTACTCTGAATAGGAGCAGCCTTTACAACTGATTCATACCAAACTCTCCCCATCCACCCTTCTTTCCATCCTCAAACTCTTTGTCAGTTCATTCCAAAAACATTTTCTTCAACTCCTATTCCTTCAAAGGCATTCTGCAGCTGGCTCTCCATATTGAAAAAAAAAAAATAATTCCGCTCTCATCTCACAACCCTCTACAGAGACCGTTCTTTGCCATTACTTTTCTTTCACAGGTAAAAGGGAAAAGAATATCAACCTCTTTATTCTCTGCACTATGCGAGTTTTTCTCCCAAACTGTAACTAGAGAAGTTTAAACAGCCATCCTTCTCCACCGAAGTCCAACCAGTTCTCAAATAAGATACCATATTGACAGTCCTCCAGAGTGACGTATAACCACTACTGCTGCCTGAGAGTTTAGCTTTTACACCTGCCTGCAACAGTCACTCCCATTTCTGTTCACCTAAGGAATTTTTTTAAATTAAAAACTATGCATAAGAGCACCTGGAAGCTTATTCATCCACCATATACTATTTGCTTAACTTCAGCATTCTTACTTTGCCCATTCTGGGTGACTGGCTACTGTCTCATTGATCAAGCTGCTTGTGACTTGAATCATGTGAACACTCTCTTGATGTACCTAAATTAAATATAGAGAGGAGAAATGTTATGTAATGGAAACTAAAGAAAGGCTTTTTGGGTGGGGTTTTTTTGGGGGAGTGTGGGTGTATGGCCAGTTTGTATGTTTAAAGAATAATTCTTCTAACGCAGACAACCCATTATGAAGAATGAAGTGCCATTAACCCAAAAAAACCTCAGTCAATACAATAATCATCAGTCTGTTCTGACAATTTTGGTCATACACCGTGTGACTAGAAATAGCAAATGGAAATTTAAACCTTATCTCATCAGTGGAAAAAATTCTAACAATACAGCAGTGCTGTCAAGGGAAGTACTAAAATACAAAGAACAGTTTCAGATATATCTTTTTTAAGCCATGGATCAAAGAAGTGTAAAAATTAATGAATGCTCAGCTCTAACATAACCAACCATGCTACAAAGTGCCTCACCAAATTAATTTTTCAGTAAGAATGATAAAAGACACCTTTTATAAATATCTTTATGTTCCTTTTATGAATATAAGGAAGCTTTAGGCAGGAACGTTTGCACAATTTTTAAAGCTTTCAATTGTAAGTACTCAACATTACGTAAGCCTACATTTTGGAAAAAGGAGATTGACATCAGAACCCACTGATTTTTGTTCCGTAACCGTATTCAAGTCAAACATTCAATCTCCATTGACTGTTTCAAGTATGAACACAGCTCCAGTTTAAAAAAAAGAAAAGGGGTAGGGAAAAAAAGGACGTGAGTGACCTCTTCTGGTGAGAAAAAAAACCACACCCGAACCACAAACTAAAAATCCATTTCAGAGAACACATGATCATGAATCGCAGCCCATTTAAACTCAGAACAGGATAGCATGAGGTTATTACAGGCAATTACCCAAACAAATTGACAAATACACCTTAAGCATTTTGCAAGTATCTTTCTGATGCAAGGTAAATTAGAAAGAAAAAATTCTAAGTGGCTCTGCCATCGACCAGAAAAGCGTAGCAGGATGCCAACCAAATCTGTTTCTGTAATGTGTGAGCTAGTAGTTATTTTACTAGAACAAATTTTGTGTTTCCAAATATCTCTATATTAGTTTTGTTACATATGTAAATAAACATATAAATACAAATAAATATATAGATTCTTATATATAAGTAGTCTTGGAATGGTAACAAGGTCAACTACAGAGCATTCAGCTGATAAATTTTTCAAAGAATTATTCAAGCTACACAATTTTGGACAGATATCAATAACTTCCATTCAGTATTTAAAATGAGCTCTATGATTACATTCTTTAGTGCACTGTACCTTTGCAGTAAGGAGCAGGGCTAGCAGAAGGGTTCCTATCACTAGCAAAAATATTATGAAAATGCTGATTATTTTATCTAGCATTTTCTCCAACCACACGATCATCTGTGCAGAAAAAAGAAAAAATGTCATAGCATTTAAATCAATCTTAAATGAAAGCAATGCTATATGCTATATGACAGTATTGTTATCTTTATTTACAATCTGAGTGCAAAATCAGGCTCTAATCAAACAGCATTTATGCCCAAGCTCGGAGATGAACAATTAACAAGCGATGTTAGCATGATTAAAGTCATGGTATGACACGTGATTTTGCAAACATTTACACATTGCCACAAGACACAGCAAGCTCTCTGCAAAGCAAGCAATAATTCAACATTTACTTACTAGACCTAAAGAAGCTAGCATTCATGTCAGCTATGAACCTAGGTATTTGGCTCTGTTTCTTGTCCTTCAGCAACTTGGAAACTTACAGATATTATCTGCACAGGAATTGGAAGCTCTCAAGGTATACTGTAAAGTACAACCATGACTTTCAAATTTGCATAGCTAATAGCCATCTGAACAACAAATGAGGTATTTCTGCAAGTAGCCAATTTTTTAAAGCTGCTCACCACCTTCTGAACTGAAATGCGGCTGGAAGATTTCTACATTATTCAGCACTGACTATTTCTATCCACTTTAAATCTTGAAAGGATGCTCAGCATTAAACATGCATCAGCTAAACCTACTGACAGAGGAAACATGCGTGTATGTTGTCCTGACAGTTTAGGGAAAGGCCCATTCTATACATATCCACAAACAAATGACGATACCACTTAAGATTAGAGAAATTCTGATAGTGTCATTCAAAACAATAAAACTGCTCAGCCATGTGACTATGCAAAGTGCTCTAGAATACTGCAAGCTGAGCGTCGTCTCATACACAAATTGACTATTTACATAAAAAGCTGTGAAAGCCCATGCAGGTATGACCAAATAAATTTTTCTAGCTTTTACGGTTCAAATACCAAGGCTATTTCTACTCCATCTGGTATTACTGCAGGAAACAGCAGAAGTTCAGCTGTTAAATTTGTGCTTTAAGAGAGCTGAGGTCAAAGCCAATGTCCAATAGATGACAGTATTTCCAAGCGAGTTACAAGTTATCTATTCAGTGATTAGGCTGATAACTTTATAGTTAGAGATCTTACAAAACTACTAATATGCTTGCTGATGGTTTACATTAGTTCATTTTTCATTATTTACCCTATCCCTACATGTGAAACTGGCCCTGAGACAAGCAACTTCTACAGTCTGCTGTGTGATGATTGAATTAGTTAACATCGAAGCCTCCTATTTGAAAAAAAGTAAGGACTTTTTTTTGGTGCTCATCCTGTAGCATCTGAGCAGTTAATGCACATTAAGCACTTGTTTTTAAACTTCAAGTTCTTTTACAGCCAGCTACTTGTTTGATCTAAATTAACACAGTGATTATATTCAGCATTTTAGTACTGTTGTTCAAAATGAAGAGAACTGAAGAGAGCAAAATCCTTTTAAATGAAACAGGTGCTAAGTCAGCAAGTTTGTGAACAAAATCTGCCCTATATTATGACCTGCAGAAAGGAATTCAGAGAACCTGAAGGAATCTGCAAAATTTCTTTTTCAGATATTGTTAAGATTTTTCATCATTGCTGAAATATTTCAGCCATCAGAAATGCCTTGCCAGTGCTAGAGGGAGGTTACCTGCCTGCAGCGGTACTGCAGCTTTCTGAAAAACTGAGTAGCCTCTACATGGAGCTGTTACCTCTTTGGAAACAAGACTGAAAACAGGATTTGCTGTGCCCTTCCCAGCCTCAGATACATCTAAGAATTACGCAAGAGAAGCAAGAAATAAAAGTCCCTGTTTTAAAGGTCAGAAATCAAAAATATCACTGAAAAAACACTGGATGGCCAGGGGATGGTAATTTTATAGCATAGACTTCAAAATGAGGCTATTAAAAATTAAAGCTGCCTTTGTTATTCCTTAGTTTAAAAAGTTCAAACTAATTGCTACTTACTTTCTAAGTTAGAGATAAAAGAAGTCTGCTAGTTAGTCTTACATATAGCACCTTAATCAGACTTACTGAATCTAAGAAATTGGAGGTACTGGCAGAGATTTCCAAAAACGCTAGCCTCAGTGACTGTGAGAGTGGTATCCAATAGACAAAAGCTCATTGCAGCTGAAGTTGGATGCTTTAGCTGTTCCACCATGGTAACAACTACTAGAAGATCAAGCTCCAAAAGATCAGGATGAGGACTTTCTCTGAACCGGAACATGACCAAGAGGGTCATCTTTTCTTGATGCTCCTTACTGTGGTGAGGTGCAGCAGCACATGTAAAGCCTGAATTACTTTTAATGTAGTTAATAAAGTAATGGAAGCACTGATGTTGTACCAGTACAGGCAGCAGCCTCAGCCATGCAAGTCCACCTTGCATTTATTTACTTGGGCAGGTAGCCCAAGCTGATGAAAGACAACTCTGCTATGCCTACAGGTACTGAAATTACATCTCTCACTACACTCTTAAACAGATCCAAGTTACATGACTGGTACAGAGAAATCACAGAAGACGACTGAATTAGATTAAGTATTTTAGAGTACTTGTAGAAGCATTGTAGAAGTTGACTGTTGTAGAAGAAAATGGAAGAGTATTGTAGAAGTATTGAATTTCATTTACTTGCTATTAAACCTCCCTTCCTCCCTCTACATTTACCCACAATACTTCCTTAGGAACACTCACCTTTGCACACTCATGCTAAATAACACATAGGTGCTATGTTACTGCAGGCAAGCTAGACTGTTAAATCCTTCTGTGCTTGTACTTACCACTCAATCAGGTCCAGACTTCGTTCTTACCCCAACCCTGTCAGATCTCCCTTTACATCCTTCCTGTAAACCATGGGCATGCACACAAAGACAAACATATGCTGACTAAACACTAGTCATTAGCCAGAGATCATGAAGTTTTAAATTCAGTTCCAAGCTTCTAATCTAAAGGTTAGTCAACAGCAGGAAGCTGATGCTGCCACAACATCCAAAATTACGCAAAGGTAAAGGAAGCCAGGCTCCTAAGCTACAGAAGGTCACACTTGTAAAACCAACTGAAATGTTACTGATAGGTGGCAGACTGTCCACAAAAAAACTATCCTTAATTGTCACAGTTTTGAAGGGAAAGGTATTGACCTTTTTTTAATGTTTTTTTTTTTTTTAATTCAGCTTACTGTAGAAAAAAGTTTTTAAGATGAGTTGCATTCTGTTAAAATGTTTCTCAGTAATTTCCAAGTAATCCCTGCTTTCAACTTCTGGGTGATGATACAAACCATATTACACTGAGCTATAACAGAAATACAGCTCATGCTTAACAATTGGGAATCCTACTATCTAGACAGGTTCTCCATGTTATGCAGTATGATACATCATCTATGAATTCATATTTTCATATGTTTCACACTGCATAGCCATCAGAACACTGGTTTTTCTAGTATGTTTTATTGACTACATTACCCACACAGTGGAGCATACCCGAACATCTACTTCATTTTCAATTAATTCTACATGAAATTAACAAAAAGAACATGAAATTAACAAAAAGGACTTTTCTTTTCTTTAATCAGCTTCACTGTCAATTTTTTCCAATACATTTCTTAGACTTGTAGATATTTCCCTTTAGTTCCATTAACATTTGAGGATATCATCTTATTGGTATCATCTGATGAGAATAAGGGGAAGCCTGTAATCAGGACACATCTCAGGATTTCATTAAAATGAGTCAGATGAGTAGTTAAGTTAGGAAAGATAGAGAACAGTCTATTATGAGGTCTCAAGCATACTCATACCAGTGTCCCTCCATCAGCAGCAGCAGAATTTTAGCAATTCTTTCTAAAGACTCCTGCCACAGACAGTGTTATAAAGAACAAATCACGCTAGCCCCACTGAACCTATTCTACGTTTTGGGTTACATGTACCATGTTAAACTATGTGATTATATACTATTCTTGTTTGCCAAAAATTTTGAAGCAGCTCTTTGACAGAAGGTCTTAGAGCAGGAAGAAAAGAACCTAACGCTTATAACTAGCAGCCAAAATCAACCATCATTTCAAACTCTGCCATCTTTAGGTGGTGTATTTTTAGTTTCTTGGTAGATTATGAGAAGTTTATCTTGGTACTCTCATGAGTACTTCCCTTCAAAGATGAGCAAAAAGGAGAAAGGTGCAAAGGAAACAACCTTTTAACTGCATCCAGTGCTCTGTATTACAGATCTCCTTTCATTGCCTCTAATTACATTTTTTAAAAAAAGTAACCATACTCCACTATTCCACCAAAAAAAAAAAAAAGAACCTGCAAGAACCCAATACAGTTTGCACAGTATTTTTTTGCCTTTTTTTTTTTCCAGCTTGATTATAATATTACTACTTGTTCATCATGCACAGCAGTCAGCACTGCATGTAACACTAAAGGACTTTCATGATATCTTCCTCTGAAACTGTGAAGTGAAACTGGAGTTTTCCAAAATAGCTGCTAGGAACTAAAAACACCTCTGCTAAGAAACTACATCTGCAGGGTTTTGCCCAATAGTGCAAATCTCTACAGTAAAAATAAAATCCAGACATTTCAGAGTTCAAAGTAATTACAGTGAAATTATTTTTGCAACCTATTAATCTTAAGGGAAAAATTGATCTACACATCCATTTTCAAACAAGCAAACGACTAACTCCGAGCCAGAAAAAAAGTACTTGAGACTAAACTTTGACCTGTGGCTCACTGAACTCAACTCTTCACCTGATCTGTCCTAACAAACCAATACCTAATCAAAAAAATTTTATGAAGGGTTATGATTGCACATATTTACTCATCACAAGTCACTCACATAATACAAGCATTTCAAATTCAGGAAATAAAAATGTGATTTTAAACCAACCAAACTATATTCAAGGGCAAAAGAACATTCAAAGTTTACCCTCTTAGTGGACAATTATAACTGAATCATAAAGCAAGCAACTCTACCCACTTGTTCAGAAACACAGAAAGCCTCTCATCATGTAACCCTGAGCTCATGGAGTAAATACTGAAGATCAAACATTCTAAAACCATTATAGCTGCTCAGCCTGGACACTACACGCAGCATTATTCCCCATTTGCTATTCACAGCAGATAACCAGCTGTGCAGCCCCATTTCATGGTTTACAAGAACCTTTTAGAGAGTTGTGCCAGTGTCCCCATGGCCTGCATGCTCTACTCTGCCCTGCTTGTTCTCAACAGCATTCAGAACAACAGTATTTCAGGTGTCTTCCACAATATGCAAGGCAGATCTGTGGTTTCTATCGTAATTGCTACTGAATGGAAAGGATGAGTTGCTGTTTATAAAACCGTAGTAACCATTCTAACTCTCACACTAATACTGAAGTGAGGATAAAAGTTGCTGCTGGAAGCACAACCCATTTCCAGATATGGTGGTTAGTGTTTTTTCTCTTTCCCTTAATCACTCTGTTTTCATCTATTTTATCACATACTAGACTCTTTAAAACTCTCAGGTCCTGCAGATGTACATAGGCTACAGGCATCCCTCTCCAGCTCTGTGCTTGTCTGAAGCAATGACACTGCCCAAGTCCCAGCGAGCTATCACTGCATTGAGGAGTTGTCCAGATTTCAGTCATACATGAGACCAAACATGGACTGAACCAGTTTTAACTTCTCTTGGGATGACCGTTCCTCCACAAAGAACAACAGTTAACCCTAGTGGACTAAGACGAACCATGGGAACTGAGGAGCACATTTCTTATACAACACATCACACGTTTTTAAAAGCCACCCAAAGCAAAATTATTTTAGCTATACCAACTGCTTTAATTATATTGAATTTTTTTACTAGCCCTGACTTCCCTTAAGACTGTCATTAGCGTCAGCAGGTTCTGAGACCACAAGTATTCTCATTTCACTTCTGCTACACTGAATGCCACTGAGCATACAGGCCAGGCTGAGGCTTCAAAAGTAAAAGACCAACAGCACTGGCTAAAGACAGTCAATGCATTATTTGCAAGCACTTACATTCCTAGCTCTACAACTGTGCTTCACCCTCACCACTCCCTTGTTAATTCAGTCAACTGATGCTTTCTCAGAGCAGAGAATAGCACTCCTGTCTGGGAGAGAACTGGTTTTGTTATGCATGCAAGTGTGGACCAGGTAGAGGTCTGTTCTTAAATAAAAAGCACCACTAAATCAAACTACTGCTAGGAAGGCTAATGCAATATTCTGCTGTATAAAACATGTAACTATGTGCATTCATTTAGTAGAAGACAAGACATCAGGTAGCATTATATGACCTTCAGTAGCTTATACCAAGAGCTGGAAGAGACACTTGTGAGAGAAAACTAAGAAGCAAAGCATGTTAAGGAGTGTTCATGCTGAAAAAAAACCCAAAAAAACCCAAAACAAAAACAAAATCAAAACCAAACACTCCCCAAAACCACAGAATCCATTAGTTGGAATCACAATTTTTCTGTTTATTTACCTTCTTATTAAGCCAGTGCCACAGCTTGTCAGTGGCAGGGGGAGATGGGAGAAAAGGGAAAAAAAAGACAAGAACACAGTGGAAAATTATTGAAAAATGCAGTAATAGATGGGGGGGG